>OU744721.1:46818673-47146780 GCA_916613615.1 Steromphala cineraria
GACATTATTCTGAGCATAAACTACGTTTGGTGCGCGTTTTCAGTCAGCCTAAGGGATTTGTTTTAAAAAAGTGTGAAAAGTCTAATTTTCATGACATATGGCAAAGTTTGCAAGAAAACAAATTTTTCACAAAGTTAGGAACATTGAGTTAGAGGGGAATGTATATTTTAAAGTTCCACAGAGGTGATAGGTCTTTTTAAAACAGAGTTAATTCAATACGTTCACACCCCAGCCGAGTTGAATCTGCTAGCATGTATATATAGAAATCAGGCCTCTACCCTCTATGATTTAATAAGTCGGTCGGTCGGTTCGGGTCGGGTCGGATCTAAGTTGCTAGACCTCCTGCCTCTCTACTGATCAGATTTTGACACCTTTCATGTACGTGTATGTGCATGTACATGAATTTGGTCTTGGAATATGTCCTGGCCATATCTTTCATTTGAGAGATTGACGCTACAGAGGGCCATTTCAAACTCCCTGTATGAAGGCATAAAGGGGGGGGGGGGGGGATTGTATTTGCGACACATAGCAGTATATTTCATACATTTTTGTGCAATTTCATGCTGTTAAGTTGCAAGACTACGCATTTGTGACCTATGCTGGTATATTGTAGCATGTAATATGTTTCCATTTTTTAGTTTAACCTTTTTTATTTAGTCACGCTACTTTGAACGCTTATGGACAAAACACCATTTGAGTAACAGTCTTCTCGTTATCAAATTAAAATGCCCAATGCCTCAGCTACAAAATACCAAAGTTGCAGATCTTTGATGCAAGTATCTTCAGAGGAGAAGATCTTCAGAGGTGCATGGGGTCAATTTGAAAAATCCAATATGGCGGCCAAACCACGTGACCTACGACTTCGTCATGATTGTCTTTTTTGCGTAGAGTTTCCTTGCGCACCTTTTAAAAAAAGTTTCAAGTCTCTAAAATTATTTTGAAAAAAAAACCCATGTTAATTTTTCGACCTTGAATTCGACCTTGAACTTTTATTTGTCGACCGATTTCGCTCAAAAGCTTATTAGAGCGTCTTCTCATAGAGGGTTATCAATGTACAAAATTTCACTGTCCAAGCATCAGCCGTTCGGGCTGAATCGAGGCCACAAGATCGCTGGAATAAAAAAAAAAAAAAAAATAATAAAACACGCCAATAACAATAAGGATTCAGCCTGAAAGGCTGAATCCTTAATTAAGGTTCGAAAATATTTCCCTTTTTAGGATGTTTCATGCATCACTTGGTGAAATTAGACTTTAGAAAGGCCCCTAGACATAGTTTGCCTCTCTCTAGACTTTATTGGGCTCCTATTGCCATTCCAATAGGTGTTGAAGGCTAGTTTACAATATAGCCGCTAAGCGGCAATAACAGGATTCAGCCAAAATTGAGCTCCTGTGACCCATTTGAGCATTTTTTTGCGTTGTTCTTCACGAAAAACAAAGGTTTTCTGGCAATGTAGACATTATTCTGAGCATAAACTACGTTTGGTGCGCGTTTTCAGTCAGCCTAAGGGATTTGTTTTAAAAAAGTGTGAAAAGTCTAATTTTCATGACATATGGCAAAGTTTGCAAGAAAACAAATTTTTCACAAAGTTAGGAACATTGAGTTAGAGGGGAATGTATATTTTAAAGTTCCACAGAGGTGATAGGTCTTTTTAAAACAGAGTTAATTCAATACGTTCACACCCCAGCCGAGTTGAATCTGCTAGCATGTATATATAGAAATCAGGCCTCTACCCTCTATGATTTAATAAGTCGGTCGGTCGGTTCGGGTCGGGTCGGATCTAAGTTGCTAGACCTCCTGCCTCTCTACTGATCAGATTTTGACACCTTTCATGTACGTGTATGTGCATGTACATGAATTTGGTCTTGGAATATGTCCTGGCCATATCTTTCATTTGAGAGATTGACGCTACAGAGGGCCATTTCAAACTCCCTGTATGAAGGCATAAAGGGGGGGGGGGGGGGGGGGATTGTATTTGCGACACATAGCAGTATATTTCATACATTTTTGTGCAATTTCATGCTGTTAAGTTGCAAGACTACGCATTTGTGACCTATGCTGGTATATTGTAGCATGTAATATGTTTCCATTTTTTAGTTTAACCTTTTTTATTTAGTCACGCTACTTTGAACGCTTATGGACAAAACACCATTTGAGTAACAGTCTTCTCGTTATCAAATTAAAATGCCCAATGCCTCAGCTACAAAATACCAAAGTTGCAGATCTTTGATGCAAGTATCTTCAGAGGAGAAGATCTTCAGAGGTGCATGGGGTCAATTTGAAAAATCCAATATGGCGGCCAAACCACGTGACCTACGACTTCGTCATGATTGTCTTTTTTGCGTAGAGTTTCCTTGCGCACCTTTTAAAAAAAGTTTCAAGTCTCTAAAATTATTTTGAAAAAAAAACCCATGTTAATTTTTCGACCTTGAATTCGACCTTGAACTTTTATTTGTCGACCGATTTCGCTCAAAAGCTTATTAGAGCGTCTTCTCATAGAGGGTTATCAATGTACAAAATTTCACTGTCCAAGCATCAGCCGTTCGGGCTGAATCGAGGCCACAAGATCGCTGGAATAAAAAAAAAAAAAAAAATAATAAAACACGCCAATAACAATAAGGATTCAGCCTGAAAGGCTGAATCCTTAATTAAGGTTCGAAAATATTTCCCTTTTTAGGATGTTTCATGCATCACTTGGTGAAATTAGACTTTAGAAAGGCCCCTAGACATAGTTTGCCTCTCTCTAGACTTTATTGGGCTCCTATTGCCATTCCAATAGGTGTTGAAGGCTAGTTTACAATATAGCCGCTAAGCGGCAATAACAGGATTCAGCCAAAATTGAGCTCCTGTGACCCATTTGAGCATTTTTTTGCGTTGTTCTTCACGAAAAACAAAGGTTTTCTGGCAATGTAGACATTATTCTGAGCATAAACTACGTTTGGTGCGCGTTTTCAGTCAGCCTAAGGGATTTGTTTTAAAAAAGTGTGAAAAGTCTAATTTTCATGACATATGGCAAAGTTTGCAAGAAAACAAATTTTTCACAAAGTTAGGAACATTGAGTTAGAGGGGAATGTATATTTTAAAGTTCCACAGAGGTGATAGGTCTTTTTAAAACAGAGTTAATTCAATACGTTCACACTCCCCAGCCGAGTTGAATCTGCTAGCATGTATATATAGAAATCAGGCCTCTACCCTCTATGATTTAATAAGTCGGTCGGTCGGTTCGGGTCGGGTCGGATCTAAGTTGCTAGACCTCCTGCCTCTCTACTGATCAGATTTTGACACCTTTCATGTACGTGTATGTGCATGTACATGAATTTGGTCTTGGAATATGTCCTGGCCATATCTTTCATTTGAGAGATTGACGCTACAGAGGGCCATTTCAAACTCCCTGTATGAAGGCATAAAGGGGGGGGGGGGGGGATTGTATTTGCGACACATAGCAGTATATTTCATACATTTTTGTGCAATTTCATGCTGTTAAGTTGCAAGACTACGCATTTGTGACCTATGCTGGTATATTGTAGCATGTAATATGTTTCCATTTTTTAGTTTAACCTTTTTTATTTAGTCACGCTACTTTGAACGCTTATGGACAAAACACCATTTGAGTAACAGTCTTCTCGTTATCAAATTAAAATGCCCAATGCCTCAGCTACAAAATACCAAAGTTGCAGATCTTTGATGCAAGTATCTTCAGAGGAGAAGATCTTCAGAGGTGCATGGGGTCAATTTGAAAAATCCAATATGGCGGCCAAACCACGTGACCTACGACTTCGTCATGATTGTCTTTTTTGCGTAGAGTTTCCTTGCGCACCTTTTAAAAAAAGTTTCAAGTCTCTAAAATTATTTTGAAAAAAAAAACCCATGTTAATTTTTCGACCTTGAATTCGACCTTGAACTTTTATTTGTCGACCGATTTCGCTCAAAAGCTTATTAGAGCGTCTTCTCATAGAGGGTTATCAATGTACAAAATTTCACTGTCCAAGCATCAGCCGTTCGGGCTGAATCGAGGCCACAAGATCGCTGGAATAAAAAAAAAAAAAAAAATAATAAAACACGCCAATAACAATAAGGATTCAGCCTGAAAGGCTGAATCCTTAATTAAGGTTCGAAAATATTTCCCTTTTTAGGATGTTTCATGCATCACTTGGTGAAATTAGACTTTAGAAAGGCCCCTAGACATAGTTTGCCTCTCTCTAGACTTTATTGGGCTCCTATTGCCATTCCAATAGGTGTTGAAGGCTAGTTTACAATATAGCCGCTAAGCGGCAATAACAGGATTCAGCCAAAATTGAGCTCCTGTGACCCATTTGTTTTGCGTTGTTCTTCACGAAAAACAAAGGTTTTCTGGCAATGTAGACATTATTCTGAGCATAAACTACGTTTGGTGCGCGTTTTCAGTCAGCCTAAGGGATTTGTTTTAAAAAAGTGTGAAAAGTCTAATTTTCATGACATATGGCAAAGTTTGCAAGAAAACAAATTTTTCACAAAGTTAGGAACATTGAGTTAGAGGGGAATGTATATTTTAAAGTTCCACAGAGGGTGATAGGTCCTTTTTAAAACAGAGTTAATTCAATACGTTCACACCCCAGCCGAGTTCAATCTGCTAGCATGTATATATAGAAATCAGGCCTCTACCCTCTATGATTTAATAAGTCGGTCGGTCGGTTCGGGTCGGGTCGGATCTAAGTTGCTAGACCTCCTGCCTCTCTACTGATCAGATTTTGACACCTTTCATGTACGTGTATGTGCATGTACATGAATTTGGTCTTGGAATATGTCCTGGCCATATCTTTCATTTGAGAGATTGACGCTACAGAGGGCCATTTCCAACTCCCTGTATGAAGGCATAAAGGGGGGGGGGGGGATTGTTTTTGCGACACATAGCAGTATATTTCATACATTTTTGTGCAATTTCATGCTGTTAAGTTGCAAGACTACGCATTTGTGACCTATGCTGGTATATTGTAGCATGTAATATGTTTCCATTTTTTAGTTTAACCTTTTTTATTTAGTCACGCTACTTTGAACGCTTATGGACAAAAGCACTATTTGAGTAACAGTCTTCTCGTTATCAAATTAAAATGCCCAATGCCTCAGCTACAAAATACCAAAGTTGCAGATCTTTGATGCAAGTATCTTCAGAGGAGAAGATCTTCAGAGGTGCATGGGGTCAATTTGAAAAATCCAATATGGCGGCCAAACCACGTGACCTACGACTTCGTCATGATTGTCTTTTTTGCGTAGAGTTTCCTTGCGCACCTTTAAAAAAAGTTTCAAGTCTCTAAAATTATTTTGAAAAAAAAACCCATGTCAATTTTTCGACCTTGAATTCGACCTTGAACTTTTATTTGTCGACCGATTTCGCTCAAAAGCTTATTAGAGCGTCTTCTCATAGAGGGTTATCAATGTACAAAATTTCACTGTCCAAGCATCAGCCGTTCGGGCTGAATCGAGGCCACAAGATCGCTGGAATAAAAAAAAAAAAAAAAATAATAAAACACGCCAATAACAATAAGGATTCAGCCTGAAAGGCTGAATCCTTAATTAAGGATTCGAAAATATTTCCCTTTTTAGGATGTTTCATGCATCACTTGGTGAAATTAGACTTTAGAAAGGCCCCTAGACATAGTTTGCCTCTCTCTAGACTTTATTGGGCTCCTATTGCCATTCCAATAGGTGTTGAAGGCTAGTTTACAATATAGCCGCTAAGCGGCAATAACAGGATTCAGCCAAAATTGAGCTCCTGTGACCCATTTGAGCATTTTTTTGCGTTGTTCTTCACGAAAAACAAAGGTTTTCTGGCAATGTAGACATTATTCTGAGCATAAACTACGTTTGGTGCGCGTTTTCAGTCAGCCTAAGGGATTTGTTTTAAAAAAGTGTGAAAAGTCTAATTTTCATGACATATGGCAAAGTTTGCAAGAAAACAAATTTTTCACAAAGTTAGGAACATTGAGTTAGAGGGGAATGTATATTTTAAAGTTCCACAGAGGTGATAGGTCTTTTTTAAAACAGAGTTAATTCAATACGTTCACACCCCAGCCGAGTTCAATCTGCTAGCATGTATATATAGAAATCAGGCCTCTACCCTCTATGATTTAATAAGTCGGTCGGTCGGTTCGGGTCGGGGTCGGATCTAAGTTGCTAGACCTCCTGCCTCTCTACTGATCAGATTTTGACACCTTTCATGTACGTGTATGTGCATGTACATGAATTTGGTCTTGGAATATGTCCTGGCCATATCTTTCATTTGAGAGATTGACGCTACAGAGGGCCATTTCCAACTCCCTGTATGAAGGCATAAAGGGGGGGGGGGGATTGTTTTTGCGACACATAGCAGTATATTTCATACATTTTTGTGCAATTTCATGCTGTTAAGTTGCAAGACTACGCATTTGTGACCTATGCGGTATATTGTAGCATGTAATATGTTTCCATTTTTTAGTTTAACCTTTTTTATTTAGTCACGCTACTTTGAACGCTTATGGACAAAACACTATTTGAGTAACAGTCTTCTCGTTATCAAATTAAAATGCCCAATGCCTCAGCTACAAAATACCAAAGTTGCAGATCTTTGATGCAAGTATCTTCAGAGGAGAAGATCTTCAGAGGTGCATGGGGTCAATTTGAAAAATCCAATATGGCGGCCAAACCACGTGACCTACGACTTCGTCATGATTGTCTTTTTTGCGTAGAGTTTCCTTGCGCACCTTTTAAAAAAAGTTTCAAGTCTCTAAAATTATTTTGAAAAAAAAACCCATGTCAATTTTTCGACCTTGAATTCGACCTTGAACTTTTATTTGTCGACCGATTTCGCTCAAAAGCTTATTAGAGCGTCTTCTCATAGAGGGTTATCAATGTACAAAATTTCACTGTCCAAGCATCAGCCGTTCGGGCTGAATCGAGGCCACAAGATCGCTGGAATAAAAAAAAAAAAAAAAATAATAAAACACGCCAATAACAATAAGGATTCAGCCTGAAAGGCTGAATCCTTAATTAAGGTTCGAAAATATTTCCCTTTTTAGGATGTTTCATGCATCACTTGGTGAAATTAGACTTTAGAAAGGCCCCTAGACATAGTTTGCCTCTCTCTAGACTTTATTGGGCTCCTATTGCCATTCCAATAGGTGTTGAAGGCTAGTTTACAATATAGCCGCTAAGCGGCAATAACAGGATTCAGCCAAAATTGAGCTCCTGTGACCCATTTGAGCATTTTTTTGCGTTGTTCTTCACGAAAAACAAAGGTTTTCTGGCAATGTAGACATTATTCTGAGCATAAACTACGTTTGGTGCGCGTTTTCAGTCAGCCTAAGGGATTTGTTTTAAAAAAGTGTGAAAAGTCTAATTTTCATGACATATGGCAAAGTTTGCAAGAAAACAAATTTTTCACAAAGTTAGGAACATTGAGTTAGAGGGGAATGTATATTTTAAAGTTCCACAGAGGTGATAGGTCTTTTTAAAACAGAGTTAATTCAATACGTTCACACCCCAGCCGAGTTCAATCTGCTAGCATGTATATATAGAAATCAGGCCTCTACCCTCTATGATTTAATAAGTCGGTCGGTCGGTTCGGGTCGGGTCGGATCTAAGTTGCTAGACCTCCTGCCTCTCTACTGATCAGATTTTGACACCTTTCATGTACGTGTATGTGCATGTACATGAATTTGGTCTTGGAATATGTCCTGGCCATATCTTTCATTTGAGAGATTGACGCTACAGAGGGCCATTTCCAACTCCCTGTATGAAGGCATAACGGGGGGGGGGGGGATTGTTTTTGCGACACATAGCAGTATATTTCATACATTTTTGTGCAATTTCATGCTGTTAAGTTGCAAGACTACGCATTTGTGACCTATGCTGGTATATTGTAGCATGTAATATGTTTCCATTTTTTAGTTTAACCTTTTTTATTTAGTCACGCTACTTTGAACGCTTATGGACAAAACACTATTTGAGTAACAGTCTTCTCGTTATCAAATTAAAATGCCCAATGCCTCAGCTACAAAATACCAAAGTTGCAGATCTTTGATGCAAGTATCTTCAGAGGAGAAGATCTTCAGAGGTGCATGGGGTCAATTTGAAAAATCCAATATGGCGGCCAAACCACGTGACCTACGACTTCGTCATGATTGTCTTTTTTGCGTAGAGTTTCCTTGCGCACCTTTTAAAAAAAGTTTCAAGTCTCTAAAATTATTTTGAAAAAAAAACCCATGTCAATTTTTCGACCTTGAATTCGACCTTGAACTTTTATTTGTCGACCGATTTCGCTCAAAAGCTTATTAGAGCGTCTTCTCATAGAGGGTTATCAATGTACAAAATTTCACTGTCCAAGCATCAGCCGTTCGGGCTGAATCGAGGCCACAAGATCGCTGGAATAAAAAAAAAAAAAAAAATAATAAAACACGCCAATAACAATAAGGATTCAGCCTGAAAGGCTGAATCCTTAATTAAGGTTCGAAAATATTTCCCTTTTTAGGATGTTTCATGCATCACTTGGTGAAATTAGACTTTAGAAAGGCCCCTAGACATAGTTTGCCTCTCTCTAGACTTTATTGGGCTCCTATTGCCATTCCAATAGGTGTTGAAGGCTAGTTTACAATATAGCCGCTAAGCGGCAATAACAGGATTCAGCCAAAATTGAGCTCCTGTGACCCATTTGAGCATTTTTTTGCGTTGTTCTTCACGAAAAACAAAGGTTTTCTGGCAATGTAGACATTATTCTGAGCATAAACTACGTTTGGTGCGCGTTTTCAGTCAGCCTAAGGGATTTGTTTTAAAAAAGTGTGAAAAGTCTAATTTTCATGACATATGGCAAAGTTTGCAAGAAAACAAATTTTTCACAAAGTTAGGAACATTGAGTTAGAGGGGAATGTATATTTTAAAGTTCCACAGAGGTGATAGGTCTTTTTAAAACAGAGTTAATTCAATACGTTCACACCCCAGCCGAGTTCAATCTGCTAGCATGTATATATAGAAATCAGGCCTCTACCCTCTATGATTTAATAAGTCGGTCGGTCGGTTCGGGTCGGGTCGGATCTAAGTTGCTAGACCTCCTGCCTCTCTACTGATCAGATTTTGACACCTTTCATGTACGTGTATGTGCATGTACATGAATTTGGTCTTGGAATATGTCCTGGCCATATCTTTCATTTGAGAGATTGACGCTACAGAGGGCCATTTCCAACTCCCTGTATGAAGGCATAAAGGGGGGGGGGGGATTGTTTTTGCGACACATAGCAGTATATTTCATACATTTTTGTGCAATTTCATGCTGTTAAGTTGCAAGACTACGCATTTGTGACCTATGCTGGTATATTGTAGCATGTAATATGTTTCCATTTTTTAGTTTAACCTTTTTTATTTAGTCACGCTACTTTGAACGCTTATGGACAAAACACTATTTGAGTAACAGTCTTCTCGTTATCAAATTAAAATGCCCAATGCCTCAGCTACAAAATACCAAAGTTGCAGATCTTTGATGCAAGTATCTTCAGAGGAGAAGATCTTCAGAGGTGCATGGGGTCAATTTGAAAAATCCAATATGGCGGCCAAACCACGTGACCTACGACTTCGTCATGATTGTCTTTTTTGCGTAGAGTTTCCTTGCGCACCTTTTAAAAAAAGTTTCAAGTCTCTAAAATTATTTTGAAAAAAAAACCCATGTCAATTTTTCGACCTTGAATTCGACCTTGAACTTTTATTTGTCGACCGATTTCGCTCAAAAGCTTATTAGAGCGTCTTCTCATAGAGGGTTATCAATGTACAAAATTTCACTGTCCAAGCATCAGCCGTTCGGGCTGAATCGAGGCCACAAGATCGCTGGAATAAAAAAAAAAAAAAAAATAATAAAACACGCCAATAACAATAAGGATTCAGCCTGAAAGGCTGAATCCTTAATTAAGGTTCGAAAATATTTCCCTTTTTAGGATGTTTCATGCATCACTTGGTGAAATTAGACTTTAGAAAGGCCCCTAGACATAGTTTGCCTCTCTCTAGACTTTATTGGGCTCCTATTGCCATTCCAATAGGTGTTGAAGGCTAGTTTACAATATAGCCGCTAAGCGGCAATAACAGGATTCAGCCAAAATTGAGCTCCTGTGACCCATTTGAGCATTTTTTTGCGTTGTTCTTCACGAAAAACAAAGGTTTTCTGGCAATGTAGACATTATTCTGAGCATAAACTACGTTTGGTGCGCGTTTTCAGTCAGCCTAAGGGATTTGTTTTAAAAAAGTGTGAAAAGTCTAATTTTCATGACATATGGCAAAGTTTGCAAGAAAACAAATTTTTCACAAAGTTAGGAACATTGAGTTAGAGGGGAATGTATATTTTAAAGTTCCACAGAGGTGATAGGTCTTTTTAAAACAGAGTTAATTCAATACGTTCACACCCCAGCCGAGTTCAATCTGCTAGCATGTATATATAGAAATCAGGCCTCTACCCTCTATGATTTAATAAGTCGGTCGGTCGGTTCGGGTCGGGTCGGATCTAAGTTGCTAGACCTCCTGCCTCTCTACTGATCAGATTTTGACACCTTTCATGTACGTGTATGTGCATGTACATGAATTTGGTCTTGGAATATGTCCTGGCCATATCTTTCATTTGAGAGATTGACGCTACAGAGGGCCATTTCCAACTCCCTGTATGAAGGCATAAAGGGGGGGGGGGGATTGTTTTTGCGACACATAGCAGTATATTTCATACATTTTTGTGCAATTTCATGCTGTTAAGTTGCAAGACTACGCATTTGTGACCTATGCTGGTATATTGTAGCATGTAATATGTTTCCATTTTTTAGTTTAACCTTTTTTATTTAGTCACGCTACTTTGAACGCTTATGGACAAAACACTATTTGAGTAACAGTCTTCTCGTTATCAAATTAAAATGCCCAATGCCTCAGCTACAAAATACCAAAGTTGCAGATCTTTGATGCAAGTATCTTCAGAGGAGAAGATCTTCAGAGGTGCATGGGGTCAATTTGAAAAATCCAATATGGCGGCCAAACCACGTGACCTACGACTTCGTCATGATTGTCTTTTTTGCGTAGAGTTTCCTTGCGCACCTTTTAAAAAAAGTTTCAAGTCTCTAAAATTATTTTGAAAAAAAAACCCATGTCAATTTTTCGACCTTGAATTCGACCTTGAACTTTTATTTGTCGACCGATTTCGCTCAAAAGCTTATTAGAGCGTCTTCTCATAGAGGGTTATCAATGTACAAAATTTCACTGTCCAAGCATCAGCCGTTCGGGCTGAATCGAGGCCACAAGATCGCTGGAATAAAAAAAAAAAAAAAAATAATAAAACACGCCAATAACAATAAGGATTCAGCCTGAAAGGCTGAATCCTTAATTAAGGTTCGAAAATATTTCCCTTTTTAGGATGTTTCATGCATCACTTGGTGAAATTAGACTTTAGAAAGGCCCCTAGACATAGTTTGCCTCTCTCTAGACTTTATTGGGCTCCTATTGCCATTCCAATAGGTGTTGAAGGCTAGTTTACAATATAGCCGCTAAGCGGCAATAACAGGATTCAGCCAAAATTGAGCTCCTGTGACCCATTTGAGCATTTTTTTGCGTTGTTCTTCACGAAAAACAAAGGTTTTCTGGCAATGTAGACATTATTCTGAGCATAAACTACGTTTGGTGCGCGTTTTCAGTCAGCCTAAGGGATTTGTTTTAAAAAAGTGTGAAAAGTCTAATTTTCATGACATATGGCAAAGTTTGCAAGAAAACAAATTTTTCACAAAGTTAGGAACATTGAGTTAGAGGGGAATGTATATTTTAAAGTTCCACAGAGGTGATAGGTCTTTTTAAAACAGAGTTAATTCAATACGTTCACACCCCAGCCGAGTTCAATCTGCTAGCATGTATATATAGAAATCAGGCCTCTACCCTCTATGATTTAATAAGTCGGTCGGTCGGTTCGGGTCGGGTCGGATCTAAGTTGCTAGACCTCCTGCCTCTCTACTGATCAGATTTTGACACCTTTCATGTACGTGTATGTGCATGTACATGAATTTGGTCTTGGAATATGTCCTGGCCATATCTTTCATTTGAGAGATTGACGCTACAGAGGGCCATTTCCAACTCCCTGTATGAAGGCATAAAGGGGGGGGGGGATTGTTTTTGCGACACATAGCAGTATATTTCATACATTTTTGTGCAATTTCATGCTGTTAAGTTGCAAGACTACGCATTTGTGACCTATGCTGGTATATTGTAGCATGTAATATGTTTCCATTTTTTAGTTTAACCTTTTTTATTTAGTCACGCTACTTTGAACGCTTATGGACAAAACACTATTTGAGTAACAGTCTTCTCGTTATCAAATTAAAATGCCCAATGCCTCAGCTACAAAATACCAAAGTTGCAGATCTTTGATGCAAGTATCTTCAGAGGAGAAGATCTTCAGAGGTGCATGGGGTCAATTTGAAAAATCCAATATGGCGGCCAAACCACGTGACCTACGACTTCGTCATGATTGTCTTTTTTGCGTAGAGTTTCCTTGCGCACCTTTTAAAAAAAGTTTCAAGTCTCTAAAATTATTTTGAAAAAAAAACCCATGTCAATTTTTCGACCTTGAATTCGACCTTGAACTTTTATTTGTCGACCGATTTCGCTCAAAAGCTTATTAGAGCGTCTTCTCATAGAGGGTTATCAATGTACAAAATTTCACTGTCCAAGCATCAGCCGTTCGGGCTGAATCGAGGCCACAAGATCGCTGGAATAAAAAAAAAAAAAAAAATAATAAAACACGCCAATAACAATAAGGATTCAGCCTGAAAGGCTGAATCCTTAATTAAGGTTCGAAAATATTTCCCTTTTTAGGATGTTTCATGCATCACTTGGTGAAATTAGACTTTAGAAAGGCCCCTAGACATAGTTTGCCTCTCTCTAGACTTTATTGGGCTCCTATTGCCATTCCAATAGGTGTTGAAGGCTAGTTTACAATATAGCCGCTAAGCGGCAATAACAGGATTCAGCCAAAATTGAGCTCCTGTGACCCATTTGAGCATTTTTTTGCGTTGTTCTTCACGAAAAACAAAGGTTTTCTGGCAATGTAGACATTATTCTGAGCATAAACTACGTTTGGTGCGCGTTTTCAGTCAGCCTAAGGGATTTGTTTTAAAAAAGTGTGAAAAGTCTAATTTTCATGACATATGGCAAAGTTTGCAAGAAAACAAATTTTTCACAAAGTTAGGAACATTGAGTTAGAGGGGAATGTATATTTTAAAGTTCCACAGAGGTGATAGGTCTTTTTAAAACAGAGTTAATTCAATACGTTCACACCCCAGCCGAGTTCAATCTGCTAGCATGTATATATAGAAATCAGGCCTCTACCCTCTATGATTTAATAAGTCGGTCGGTCGGTTCGGGTCGGGTCGGATCTAAGTTGCTAGACCTCCTGCCTCTCTACTGATCAGATTTTGACACCTTTCATGTACGTGTATGTGCATGTACATGAATTTGGTCTTGGAATATGTCCTGGCCATATCTTTCATTTGAGAGATTGACGCTACAGAGGGCCATTTCCAACTCCCTGTATGAAGGCATAAAGGGGGGGGGGGGATTGTTTTTGCGACACATAGCAGTATATTTCATACATTTTTGTGCAATTTCATGCTGTTAAGTTGCAAGACTACGCATTTGTGACCTATGCTGGTATATTGTAGCATGTAATATGTTTCCATTTTTTAGTTTAACCTTTTTTATTTAGTCACGCTACTTTGAACGCTTATGGACAAAACACTATTTGAGTAACAGTCTTCTCGTTATCAAATTAAAATGCCCAATGCCTCAGCTACAAAATACCAAAGTTGCAGATCTTTGATGCAAGTATCTTCAGAGGAGAAGATCTTCAGAGGTGCATGGGGTCAATTTGAAAAATCCAATATGGCGGCCAAACCACGTGACCTACGACTTCGTCATGATTGTCTTTTTTGCGTAGAGTTTCCTTGCGCACCTTTTAAAAAAAGTTTCAAGTCTCTAAAATTATTTTGAAAAAAAAACCCATGTCAATTTTTCGACCTTGAATTCGACCTTGAACTTTTATTTGTCGACCGATTTCGCTCAAAAGCTTATTAGAGCGTCTTCTCATAGAGGGTTATCAATGTACAAAATTTCACTGTCCAAGCATCAGCCGTTCGGGCTGAATCGAGGCCACAAGATCGCT
Organism: Steromphala cineraria; assembly: GCA_916613615.1. Taxonomy (NCBI): domain Eukaryota; kingdom Metazoa; phylum Mollusca; class Gastropoda; order Trochida; family Trochidae; genus Steromphala; species Steromphala cineraria. Next base: position 46,832,848 of record OU744721.1, read on the forward strand.
GGAATAAAAAAAAAAAAAAAAATAATAAAACACGCCAATAACAATAAGGATTCAGCCTGAAAGGCTGAATCCTTAATTAAGGTTCGAAAATATTTCCCTTTTTAGGATGTTTCATGCATCACTTGGTGAAATTAGACTTTAGAAAGGCCCCTAGACATAGTTTGCCTCTCTCTAGACTTTATTGGGCTCCTATTGCCATTCCAATAGGTGTTGAAGGCTAGTTTACAATATAGCCGCTAAGCGGCAATAACAGGATTCAGCCAAAATTGAGCTCCTGTGACCCATTTGAGCATTTTTTTGCGTTGTTCTTCACGAAAAACAAAGGTTTTCTGGCAATGTAGACATTATTCTGAGCATAAACTACGTTTGGTGCGCGTTTTCAGTCAGCCTAAGGGATTTGTTTTAAAAAAGTGTGAAAAGTCTAATTTTCATGACATATGGCAAAGTTTGCAAGAAAACAAATTTTTCACAAAGTTAGGAACATTGAGTTAGAGGGGAATGTATATTTTAAAGTTCCACAGAGGTGATAGGTCTTTTTAAAACAGAGTTAATTCAATACGTTCACACCCCAGCCGAGTTCAATCTGCTAGCATGTATATATAGAAATCAGGCCTCTACCCTCTATGATTTAATAAGTCGGTCGGTCGGTTCGGGTCGGGTCGGATCTAAGTTGCTAGACCTCCTGCCTCTCTACTGATCAGATTTTGACACCTTTCATGTACGTGTATGTGCATGTACATGAATTTGGTCTTGGAATATGTCCTGGCCATATCTTTCATTTGAGAGATTGAAGCTACAGAGGGCCATTTCCAACTCCCTGTATGAAGGCATAAAGGGGGGGGGGGGGATTGTTTTTGCGACACATAGCAGTATATTTCATACATTTTTGTGCAATTTCATGCTGTTAAGTTGCAAGACTACGCATTTGTGACCTATGCTGGTATATTGTAGCATGTAATATGTTTCCATTTTTTAGTTTAACCTTTTTTATTTAGTCACGCTACTTTGAACGCTTATGGACAAAACACTATTTGAGTAACAGTCTTCTCGTTATCAAATTAAAATGCCCAATGCCTCAGCTACAAAATACCAAAGTTGCAGATCTTTGATGCAAGTATCTTCAGAGGAGAAGATCTTCAGAGGTGCATGGGGTCAATTTGAAAAATCCAATATGGCGGCCAAACCACGTGACCTACGACTTCGTCATGATTGTCTTTTTTGCGTAGAGTTTCCTTGCGCACCTTTTAAAAAAAGTTTCAAGTCTCTAAAATTATTTTGAAAAAAAAACCCATGTCAATTTTTCGACCTTGAATTCGACCTTGAACTTTTATTTGTCGACCGATTTCGCTCAAAAGCTTATTAGAGCGTCTTCTCATAGAGGGTTATCAATGTACAAAATTTCACTGTCCAAGCATCAGCCGTTCGGGCTGAATCGAGGCCACAAGATCGCTGGAATAAAAAAAAATAAAAAAATAATAAAACACGCCAATAACAATAAGGATTCAGCCTGAAAGGCTGAATCCTTAATTAAGGTTCGAAAATATTTCCCTTTTTAGGATGTTTCATGCATCACTTGGTGAAATTAGACTTTAGAAAGGCCCCTAGACATAGTTTGCCTCTCTCTAGACTTTATTGGGCTCCTATTGCCATTCCAATAGGTGTTGAAGGCTAGTTTACAATATAGCCGCTAAGCGGCAATAACAGGATTCAGCCAAAATTGAGCTCCTGTGACCCATTTGAGCATTTTTTTGCGTTGTTCTTCACGAAAAACAAAGGTTTTCTGGCAATGTAGACATTATTCTGAGCATAAACTACGTTTGGTGCGCGTTTTCAGTCAGCCTAAGGGATTTGTTTTAAAAAAGTGTGAAAAGTCTAATTTTCATGACATATGGCAAAGTTTGCAAGAAAACAAATTTTTCACAAAGTTAGGAACATTGAGTTAGAGGGGAATGTATATTTTAAAGTTCCACAGAGGTGATAGGTCTTTTTAAAACAGAGTTAATTCAATACGTTCACACCCCAGCCGAGTTCAATCTGCTAGCATGTATATATAGAAATCAGGCCTCTACCCTCTACGATTTAATAAGTCGGTCGGTCGGGTCGGGTCGGGTCGGATCTAAGTTGCTAGACCTCCTGCCTCTCTACTGATCAGATTTTGACACCTTTCATGTACGTGTATGTGCATGTACATGAATTTGGTCTTGGAATATGTCCTGGCCATATCTTTCATTTGAGAGATTGACGCTACAGAGGGCCATTTCCAACTCCCTGTATGAAGGCATAAAGGGGGGGGGGGGGGATTGTTTTTGCGACACATAGCAGTATATTTCATACATTTTTGTGCAATTTCATGCTGTTAAGTTGCAAGACTACGCATTTGTGACCTATGCTGGTATATTGTAGCATGTAATATGTTTCCATTTTTTAGTTTAACCTTTTTTATTTAGTCACGCTACTTTGAACGCTTATGGACAAAACACTATTTGAGTAACAGTCTTCTCGTTATCAAATTAAAATGCCCAATGCCTCAGCTACAAAATACCAAAGTTGCAGATCTTTGATGCAAGTATCTTCAGAGGAGAAGATCTTCAGAGGTGCATGGGGTCAATTTGAAAAATCCAATATGGCGGCCAAACCACGTGACCTACGACTTCGTCATGATTGTCTTTTTTGCGTAGAGTTTCCTTGCGCACCTTTTAAAAAAAGTTTCAAGTCTCTAAAATTATTTTGAAAAAAAAACCCATGTCAATTTTTCGACCTTGAATTCGACCTTGAACTTTTATTTGTCGACCGATTTCGCTCAAAAGCTTATTAGAGCGTCTTCTCATAGAGGGTTATCAATGTACAAAATTTCACTGTCCAAGCATCAGCCGTTCGGGCTGAATCGAGGCCACAAGATCGCTGGAATAAAAAAAAAAAAAAAAATAATAAAACACGCCAATAACAATAAGGATTCAGCCTGAAAGGCTGAATCCTTAATTAAGGTTCGAAAATATTTCCCTTTTTAGGATGTTTCATGCATCACTTGGTGAAATTAGACTTTAGAAAGGCCCCTAGACATAGTTTGCCTCTCTCTAGACTTTATTGGGCTCCTATTGCCATTCCAATAGGTGTTGAAGGCTAGTTTACAATATAGCCGCTAAGCGGCAATAACAGGATTCAGCCAAAATTGAGCTCCTGTGACCCATTTGAGCATTTTTTTGCGTTGTTCTTCACGAAAAACAAAGGTTTTCTGGCAATGTAGACATTATTCTGAGCATAAACTACGTTTGGTGCGCGTTTTCAGTCAGCCTAAGGGATTTGTTTTAAAAAAGTGTGAAAAGTCTAATTTTCATGACATATGGCAAAGTTTGCAAGAAAACAAATTTTTCACAAAGTTAGGAACATTGAGTTAGAGGGGAATGTATATTTTAAAGTTCCACAGAGGTGATAGGTCTTTTTAAAACAGAGTTAATTCAATACGTTCACACCCCAGCCGAGTTCAATCTGCTAGCATGTATATATAGAAATCAGGCCTCTACCCTCTATGATTTAATAAGTCGGTCGGTCGGTTCGGGTCGGGTCGGATCTAAGTTGCTAGACCTCCTGCCTCTCTACTGATCAGATTTTGACACCTTTCATGTACGTGTATGTGCATGTACATGAATTTGGTCTTGGAATATGTCCTGGCCATATCTTTCATTTGAGAGATTGACGCTACAGAGGGCCATTTCCAACTCCCTGTATGAAGGCATAAAGGGGGGGGGGGGGATTGTTTTTGCGACACATAGCAGTATATTTCATACATTTTTGTGCAATTTCATGCTGTTAAGTTGCAAGACTACGCATTTGTGACCTATGCTGGTATATTGTAGCATGTAATATGTTTCCATTTTTTAGTTTAACCTTTTTTATTTAGTCACGCTACTTTGAACGCTTATGGACAAAACACTATTTGAGTAACAGTCTTCTCGTTATCAAATTAAAATGCCCAATGCCTCAGCTACAAAATACCAAAGTTGCAGATCTTTGATGCAAGTATCTTCAGAGGAGAAGATCTTCAGAGGTGCATGGGGTCAATTTGAAAAATCCAATATGGCGGCCAAACCACGTGACCTACGACTTCGTCATGATTGTCTTTTTTGCGTAGAGTTTCCTTGCGCACCTTTTAAAAAAAGTTTCAAGTCTCTAAAATTATTTTGAAAAAAAAACCCATGTCAATTTTTCGACCTTGAATTCGACCTTGAACTTTTATTTGTCGACCGATTTCGCTCAAAAGCTTATTAGAGCGTCTTCTCATAGAGGGTTATCAATGTACAAAATTTCACTGTCCAAGCATCAGCCGTTCGGGCTGAATCGAGGCCACAAGATCGCTGGAATAAAAAAAAATAAAAAAATAATAAAACACGCCAATAACAATAAGGATTCAGCCTGAAAGGCTGAATCCTTAATTAAGGTTCGAAAATATTTCCCTTTTTAGGATGTTTCATGCATCACTTGGTGAAATTAGACTTTAGAAAGGCCCCTAGACATAGTTTGCCTCTCTCTAGACTTTATTGGGCTCCTATTGCCATTCCAATAGGTGTTGAAGGCTAGTTTACAATATAGCCGCTAAGCGGCAATAACAGGATTCAGCCAAAATTGAGCTCCTGTGACCCATTTGAGCATTTTTTTGCGTTGTTCTTCACGAAAAACAAAGGTTTTCTGGCAATGTAGACATTATTCTGAGCATAAACTACGTTTGGTGCGCGTTTTCAGTCAGCCTAAGGGATTTGTTTTAAAAAAGTGTGAAAAGTCTAATTTTCATGACATATGGCAAAGTTTGCAAGAAAACAAATTTTTCACAAAGTTAGGAACATTGAGTTAGAGGGGAATGTATATTTTAAAGTTCCACAGAGGTGATAGGTCTTTTTAAAACAGAGTTAATTCAATACGTTCACACCCCAGCCGAGTTCAATCTGCTAGCATGTATATATAGAAATCAGGCCTCTACCCTCTATGATTTAATAAGTCGGTCGGTCGGTTCGGGTCGGGTCGGATCTAAGTTGCTAGACCTCCTGCCTCTCTACTGATCAGATTTTGACACCTTTCATGTACGTGTATGTGCATGTACATGAATTTGGTCTTGGAATATGTCCTGGCCATATCTTTCATTTGAGAGATTGACGCTACAGAGGGCCATTTCCAACTCCCTGTATGAAGGCATAAAGGGGGGGGGGGGGGGATTGTTTTTGCGACACATAGCAGTATATTTCATACATTTTTGTGCAATTTCATGCTGTTAAGTTGCAAGACTACGCATTTGTGACCTATGCTGGTATATTGTAGCATGTAATATGTTTCCATTTTTTAGTTTAACCTTTTTTATTTAGTCACGCTACTTTGAACGCTTATGGACAAAACACTATTTGAGTAACAGTCTTCTCGTTATCAAATTAAAATGCCCAATGCCTCAGCTACAAAATACCAAAGTTGCAGATCTTTGATGCAAGTATCTTCAGAGGAGAAGATCTTCAGAGGTGCATGGGGTCAATTTGAAAAATCCAATATGGCGGCCAAACCACGTGACCTACGACTTCGTCATGATTGTCTTTTTTGCGTAGAGTTTCCTTGCGCACCTTTTAAAAAAAGTTTCAAGTCTCTAAAATTATTTTGAAAAAAAAACCCATGTCAATTTTTCGACCTTGAATTCGACCTTGAACTTTTATTTGTCGACCGATTTCGCTCAAAAGCTTATTAGAGCGTCTTCTCATAGAGGGTTATCAATGTACAAAATTTCACTGTCCAAGCATCAGCCGTTCGGGCTGAATCGAGGCCACAAGATCGCTGGAATAAAAAAAAATAAAAAAATAATAAAACACGCCAATAACAATAAGGATTCAGCCTGAAAGGCTGAATCCTTAATTAAGGTTCGAAAATATTTCCCTTTTTAGGATGTTTCATGCATCACTTGGTGAAATTAGACTTTAGAAAGGCCCCTAGACATAGTTTGCCTCTCTCTAGACTTTATTGGGCTCCTATTGCCATTCCAATAGGTGTTGAAGGCTAGTTTACAATATAGCCGCTAAGCGGCAATAACAGGATTCAGCCAAAATTGAGCTCCTGTGACCCATTTGAGCATTTTTTTGCGTTGTTCTTCACGAAAAACAAAGGTTTTCTGGCAATGTAGACATTATTCTGAGCATAAACTACGTTTGGTGCGCGTTTTCAGTCAGCCTAAGGGATTTGTTTTAAAAAAGTGTGAAAAGTCTAATTTTCATGACATATGGCAAAGTTTGCAAGAAAACAAATTTTTCACAAAGTTAGGAACATTGAGTTAGAGGGGAATGTATATTTTAAAGTTCCACAGAGGTGATAGGTCTTTTTAAAACAGAGTTAATTCAATACGTTCACACCCCAGCCGAGTTCAATCTGCTAGCATGTATATATAGAAATCAGGCCTCTACCCTCTACGATTTAATAAGTCGGTCGGTCGGGTCGGGTCGGGTCGGATCTAAGTTGCTAGACCTCCTGCCTCTCTACTGATCAGATTTTGACACCTTTCATGTACGTGTATGTGCATGTACATGAATTTGGTCTTGGAATATGTCCTGGCCATATCTTTCATTTGAGAGATTGACGCTACAGAGGGCCATTTCCAACGCCCTGTATGAAGGCATAACGGGGGGGGGGGGGATTGTTTTTGCGACACATAGCAGTATATTTCATACATTTTTGTGCAATTTCATGCTGTTAAGTTGCAAGACTACGCATTTGTGACCTATGCTGGTATATTGTAGCATGTAATATGTTTCCATTTTTTAGTTTAACCTTTTTTATTTAGTCACGCTACTTTGAACGCTTATGGACAAAACACTATTTGAGTAACAGTCTTCTCGTTATCAAATTAAAATGCCCAATGCCTCAGCTACAAAATACCAAAGTTGCAGATCTTTGATGCAAGTATCTTCAGAGGAGAAGATCTTCAGAGGTGCATGGGGTCAATTTGAAAAATCCAATATGGCGGCCAAACCACGTGACCTACGACTTCGTCATGATTGTCTTTTTTGCGTAGAGTTTCCTTGCGCACCTTTTAAAAAAAGTTTCAAGTCTCTAAAATTATTTTGAAAAAAAAACCCATGTCAATTTTTCGACCTTGAATTCGACCTTGAACTTTTATTTGTCGACCGATTTCGCTCAAAAGCTTATTAGAGCGTCTTCTCATAGAGGGTTATCAATGTACAAAATTTCACTGTCCAAGCATCAGCCGTTCGGGCTGAATCGAGGCCACAAGATCGCTGGAATAAAAAAAAAAAAAAAAATAATAAAACACGCCAATAACAATAAGGATTCAGCCTGAAAGGCTGAATCCTTAATTAAGGTTCGAAAATATTTCCCTTTTTAGGATGTTTCATGCATCACTTGGTGAAATTAGACTTTAGAAAGGCCCCTAGACATAGTTTGCCTCTCTCTAGACTTTATTGGGCTCCTATTGCCATTCCAATAGGTGTTGAAGGCTAGTTTACAATATAGCCGCTAAGCGGCAATAACAGGATTCAGCCAAAATTGAGCTCCTGTGACCCATTTGAGCATTTTTTTGCGTTGTTCTTCACGAAAAACAAAGGTTTTCTGGCAATGTAGACATTATTCTGAGCATAAACTACGTTTGGTGCGCGTTTTCAGTCAGCCTAAGGGATTTGTTTTAAAAAAGTGTGAAAAGTCTAATTTTCATGACATATGGCAAAGTTTGCAAGAAAACAAATTTTTCACAAAGTTAGGAACATTGAGTTAGAGGGGAATGTATATTTTAAAGTTCCACAGAGGTGATAGGTCTTTTTAAAACAGAGTTAATTCAATACGTTCACACCCCAGCCGAGTTCAATCTGCTAGCATGTATATATAGAAATCAGGCCTCTACCCTCTATGATTTAATAAGTCGGTCGGTCGGTTCGGGTCGGGTCGGATCTAAGTTGCTAGACCTCCTGCCTCTCTACTGATCAGATTTTGACACCTTTCATGTACGTGTATGTGCATGTACATGAATTTGGTCTTGGAATATGTCCTGGCCATATCTTTCATTTGAGAGATTGACGCTACAGAGGGCCATTTCCAACTCCCTGTATGAAGGCATAAAGGGGGGGGGGGGATTGTTTTTGCGACACATAGCAGTATATTTCATACATTTTTGTGCAATTTCATGCTGTTAAGTTGCAAGACTACGCATTTGTGACCTATGCTGGTATATTGTAGCATGTAATATGTTTCCATTTTTTAGTTTAACCTTTTTTATTTAGTCACGCTACTTTGAACGCTTATGGACAAAACACTATTTGAGTAACAGTCTTCTCGTTATCAAATTAAAATGCCCAATGCCTCAGCTACAAAATACCAAAGTTGCAGATCTTTGATGCAAGTATCTTCAGAGGAGAAGATCTTCAGAGGTGCATGGGGTCAATTTGAAAAATCCAATATGGCGGCCAAACCACGTGACCTACGACTTCGTCATGATTGTCTTTTTTGCGTAGAGTTTCCTTGCGCACCTTTTAAAAAAAGTTTCAAGTCTCTAAAATTATTTTGAAAAAAAAACCCATGTCAATTTTTCGACCTTGAATTCGACCTTGAACTTTTATTTGTCGACCGATTTCGCTCAAAAGCTTATTAGAGCGTCTTCTCATAGAGGGTTATCAATGTACAAAATTTCACTGTCCAAGCATCAGCCGTTCGGGCTGAATCGAGGCCACAAGATCGCTGGAATAAAAAAAAATAAAAAAATAATAAAACACGCCAATAACAATAAGGATTCAGCCTGAAAGGCTGAATCCTTAATTAAGGTTCGAAAATATTTCCCTTTTTAGGATGTTTCATGCATCACTTGGTGAAATTAGACTTTAGAAAGGCCCCTAGACATAGTTTGCCTCTCTCTAGACTTTATTGGGCTCCTATTGCCATTCCAATAGGTGTTGAAGGCTAGTTTACAATATAGCCGCTAAGCGGCAATAACAGGATTCAGCCAAAATTGAGCTCCTGTGACCCATTTGAGCATTTTTTTGCGTTGTTCTTCACGAAAAACAAAGGTTTTCTGGCAATGTAGACATTATTCTGAGCATAAACTACGTTTGGTGCGCGTTTTCAGTCAGCCTAAGGGATTTGTTTTAAAAAAGTGTGAAAAGTCTAATTTTCATGACATATGGCAAAGTTTGCAAGAAAACAAATTTTTCACAAAGTTAGGAACATTGAGTTAGAGGGGAATGTATATTTTAAAGTTCCACAGAGGTGATAGGTCTTTTTAAAACAGAGTTAATTCAATACGTTCACACCCCAGCCGAGTTGAATCTGCTAGCATGTATATATAGAAATCAGGCCTCTACCCTCTATGATTTAATAAGTCGGTCGGTCGGTTCGGGTCGGGTCGGATCTAAGTTGCTAGACCTCCTGCCTCTCTACTGATCAGATTTTGACACCTTTCATGTACGTGTATGTGCATGTACATGAATTTGGTCTTGGAATATGTCCTGGCCATATCTTTCATTTGAGAGATTGACGCTACAGAGGGCCATTTCCAACTCCCTGTATGAAGGCATAAAGGGGGGGGGGGGATTGTTTTTGCGACACATAGCAGTATATTTCATACATTTTTGTGCAATTTCATGCTGTTAAGTTGCAAGACTACGCATTTGTGACCTATGCTGGTATATTGTAGCATGTAATATGTTTCCATTTTTTAGTTTAACCTTTTTTATTTAGTCACGCTACTTTGAACGCTTATGGACAAAACACTATTTGAGTAACAGTCTTCTCGTTATCAAATTAAAATGCCCAATGCCTCAGCTACAAAATACCAAAGTTGCAGATCTTTGATGCAAGTATCTTCAGAGGAGAAGATCTTCAGAGGTGCATGGGGTCAATTTGAAAAATCCAATATGGCGGCCAAACCACGTGACCTACGACTTCGTCATGATTGTCTTTTTTGCGTAGAGTTTCCTTGCGCACCTTTTAAAAAAAGTTTCAAGTCTCTAAAATTATTTTGAAAAAAAAACCCATGTCAATTTTTCGACCTTGAATTCGACCTTGAACTTTTATTTGTCGACCGATTTCGCTCAAAAGCTTATTAGAGCGTCTTCTCATAGAGGGTTATCAATGTACAAAATTTCACTGTCCAAGCATCAGCCGTTCGGGCTGAATCGAGGCCACAAGATCGCTGGAATAAAAAAAAAAAAAATAATAATAAAACACGCCAATAACAATAAGGATTCAGCCTGAAAGGCTGAATCCTTAATAAGGATTCAGCTTTTCAAGCTGAATCCTTAATTAGCGAACGCCGGAGCGCAAGTAGAGCGCGCACCGCTTCTTCATTTCTGTTCGCGCATAGGCAAATGATACATGGAAATAAAGACAATTCTTTTCTCTACAAGTTGATATAAAAATTATAAAATTATCTCTAATGGTTCGTGAGGTATGAGTGCCGCAAGATGCGCGAGTTAATTACATGTTCAATTAGCGAACGCCGGAGCGCAAGTAGAGCGCGCACCGCTTCTTCATTTCTGTGCGCGCATAGACAAATGATACATGGAAAAAAAGACAATTCTTTTCTCTACAAGTTGACATAAAAATTATAAAAGTATCTCTAATGGTTCGTGAGATATGTCTGTTGTTGATTGATGACTTACGCATTTTGCAAATATACAGTTATCAAATGCATTCAGGGTTGACAATATTCAAAGGTCCGTAACTAAATGTAAATGAAGTAACTGAATTTATTGTTAATTTTTTAAAGATAGTGTATTCTTTTGGCTTTCTAATGATATATGGAACAATGATTTGTCTCCTGTCACTGATGAGTAACGACTTTTTTAACATACCTTTATCCTAAGCATTCAAAACGAAAGCAGAATTGACAATATTCAAAGGGCCGTAAATCAATGTAAAACAAATAAAGGAATTTACTGTCAAATTTTAAAAAATTCTATAGACTTTTGGCTTTCATATGATGTATAGAACAAAGAGTTATCGTACGCCTTTGATTCGCTACGATATTTCAAACATACCCACCAAAACACCACATGTCCAAAATGGAAAGTTTGACCTCTGACCCTGACCGGAAATGACTGTTCGCGAGCGATTTTATTCTTTTATCTTGAAGACCTTGCTAATGTCTAACTCTCATGCAAAAATCATCAAATTCGTCTGGGAGGTTTTTGAGTTATCTGCCCTTGAATATTGCAAAATGTGCAAACTTTGAAGATTTTTATAAAAAAAACTATTTCGAATTTTTGAATTTTGAAACAAACTTGTTATAGGCCAATGTCTCAGCTACATTATGTGTAAGTTTCAGCTTTCTAGTATCAGCAGTTGCCGAGTGGTGATTCCTGAAAGGTGCCTGGGGTCGGACTTTTGAAAAAAATGCAGAAAATTCAAGATGGCGGCCAAACCACGTGACCTACGAATTTGCCATGATTTCGTTTTTTGCAGCATTTTTGATTGCGCATCTTTTAAAAAAAAAATTAGGTCTCTAAGTGCATTTTAAAAAAAAAATCAATGTTAAATTTTTGATTTTGGAATCGAACTGGACCTTTAACGTATGGGCCGAATTGTCCCAAAAGCTTATTGTCGCCATTCCTCAACAAGGTCTACCAGCCTGTGAAATTTGGCTTTGATAGCATCAGCCGTTTTGGCTGAAAGTTGTCCACAAAAATCGTGGAATAATAATAATAAAAAAAAAAAATAAATAAACACGCCAATAACAATAAGGATTCAGCCTTATGGCTGAATCCTTAATAAACACGCCAATAACAATAAGGATTCAGCCTTATGGCTGAATCCTTAATAATAAACACGCCAAAAACAATAAGGATTCAGCCTTATGGCTGAATCCTTAAATATAGTTGCAAAGCAACAATGACAGGATTCAGCCGAATATATGAGCTCTTTTGACCATTTGAAGCCTTTTGATGTATTGTTTTAGGTCGAAAATACGATTTCAAGCTGCCACATACTTATTCACAGAGCCAACAAATATATAGTAACACAATGTCAGTATTTCAAACACGGCAAATGTGAAAATAAAGAAGCAAATTTATCAAAGCAAACCAATTTAGATATTATTCTTTTTTCAATTTCCAAAACCAAAGCAAAGCCTAGCACTGTGAGCCGGAGCGTGTAAATGCCCGTGTTTTGCATGCATCTCGCTTTGCAATGTACAACCCTACGGTCTCTCCAATCCATGAATGAACTCATTGACGACTACTTTAGGGAGAAGTGCACAGATATAATCCTTATATTTTCAAATAGAAGAATCTCAGCATAGACATGCTGAAGAGCGGTTCAGATGTTGGAAGAAACGTGCATGAAAAATAATGAAATATTCTTTGTGAGATGTAATCATTGGGTTATTTGTTTGAAGCACATTAGAAAAGGGATGCACTGAGCCTCTCAATTTCGTTTACTATAAAAGTAAACAAAGCTTATAAGCGAGATTCAGAAGCTGCAAACATCATCTTTGCATGTAAAATACACTGACATTTTGATTCCTGGCACATTCAGGACATAACAGGGCGTGGAGGCACAGTTATTGAAAAATAGGAGGGGTGCTCTTTCAGACGCGTAATGATACACAAAATCTGCCATATATGGAGACACCTTATAAGGGTTGATACTACGATAGCGTAGTGAAAACCGATCTCCATGTAAATTTCTTACTATCAAAGTTGTGAACCCCCACCCTTCTTTCGCACTCGTTTCTCTTGAACGGGGTGGCGAAATTTCAAATGATTTATACCATTGCAAAGGGCGAAGAACCAGCTTCAATCCAATGTGTCATTTGTACATGTGAACGAAAAAGTAAAGAAACGGTAAACGAGGCTACATCTGTCTCAAATATCAAGTTTTATCTCGAGATGACTGAGGGTACTTGTCTTTCAGCATTGATATATCCCGAACCAATAAAGATATGTTCATATTCTTTCCACCAGTGTGTAGAGGAGAGAATTGTCTTCATTTGCATATATTATTTGTTTATGAGCAATGGTAAAGAAATGGTGAGCGATGCGACATCTGTTGCAAATATCAAACTTTATCTCAAGAAATAGATAATTTAGCTTAATACTCGATTACTGTTAATATTTTTATAATGAGGTACTACACAAAGTATTTGTGTCTTTAACAAGCGCATCCATTGATGTATAGTATGTTAACCCTTACGATGCGGCTATATATTTTTGCTCTACTAGCCCACGTGGCGACATTGTTTTGTCCGGAGCGCGTGTGAACGATGTCTTATATTTCGCTTGCCGCTTCTTCATTTCTGTGTGCGCATAGGCAAATGATACATGGAAATAAAGACAATTCTTTTCTCTATAAGTTGATATAAAAATTATAAAATTATCTCTAATGGTTCGTGAGTTATGAGTGCCGCAAGATGCGCGAGTTAATTACAAGTTCAATTAGCGAACGCCGGAGCGCAAGTAGAGCGCGCACCGCTTCTTCATTTCTGTTCGCGCATAGGCAAATGATACATGGAAATAAAGACAATTCTTTTCTCTACAAGTTGATATAAAAATTATAAAATTATCTCTAATGGTTCGTGAGGTATGAGTGCCGCAAGATGCGCGAGTTAATTACATGTTCAATTAGCGAACGCCGGAGCGCAAGTAGAGCGCGCACCGCTTCTTCATTTCTGTGCGCGCATAGACAAATGATACATGGAAAAAAAGACAATTCTTTTCTCTACAAGTTGACATAAAAATTATAAAAGTATCTCTAATGGTTCGTGAGATATGTCTGTTGTTGATTGATGACTTACGCATATTGCAAATATACAGTTAAAAAATGCATTCAGGGTTGACAATATTCAAAGGTCCGTAACTAAATGTAAATGAAGTAACTGAATTTATTGTTAATTTTTAAAAGATAGTGTATTCTTTTGGCTTTCTAATGATATATGGAACAATGATTTGTCTCCTGTCACTGATGAGTAACGACTTTTTTAACATACCTTTATCCTAAGCATTCAAAACGAAAGCAGAATTGACAATATTCAAAGGGCCGTAAATCAATGTAAAACAAATAAAGGAATTTACTGTCAAATTTTAAAAAATTCTATAGACTTTTGGCTTTCATATGATGTATAGAACAAAGAGTTATCGTACGCCTTTGATTCGCTACGATATTTCAAACATACCCACCAAAACACCACATGTCCAAAATGGAAAGTTTGACCTCTGACCCTGACCGGAAATGACTGTTCGCGAGCGATTTTATTCTTTTATCTTAAAGACCTTGCTAATGTCTAATTCTCATGCAAAAATCATCAAATTCGTCTGGGAGGTTTTTGAGTTATCTGCCCTTGAATATTGCAGAATGTGCAAACTTTGAAGATTTTTATAAAAAAAACTATTTCGATTTTTTAAATTTTGAAACAAACTTGTTATAGGCCAATGTCTCAGCTACATCATGTGTAAGTTTCAACTTTCTAGTATCAGCAGTTGCCGAGTGGTGATTCCTGAAATGTGCCTGGGGTCGGACTTTTGAAAAAAATGCAGAAAATTCAAGATGGCGGCCAAACCACGTGACCTACGAATTTGTCATGATTTCGTTTTTTGCAGCATTTTTTATTGCGCATCTTTTAAAAAAAAATTCAAGTCTCTAAGTGCATTTTGAAAAAAAAATCAATGTTAAATTTTCGATTTTGGAATCGAACTGGACCTTTAACGTATGGGCCGAATTGTCCCAAAAGCTTATTGTCGCCATTCCTCAACAAGGTCTACCAGCCTGTGAAATTTGGCTTTGATAGCATCAGCCGTTTTGGCTGAAAGTTGTCCACAAAAATCGTGGAATAATAATAATAAAAAAAAAAAAAAAAAATATAGTCGCAAAGCGACGACAAACGGATTCAGCGATGTATGGTGATGATATGTATGACAAATATATGCAATACATGTATGTATGAAGTCAATAGTTCGTTCAGACGAATTTTAAAAGTCACGATTTCAGTATTACCAAGGCCAAAAAGACTCTGTCAATTGCAAACGTAAATGTCATATTGAATAATTAGTGTATGTGCTTTGTTAAAAATACATTTCAAATCCCAAACCAAAATCATAATGCCAAAAATATGAGTTAATGCAATTAAATGTTCATGTTAGCAAACGATGTAAAACCTAAAGTAAAATGTAACAAATACAATCTGCAAAAGTTTCTTGACTCATCCTGGTTTTGAACCCTGTTTTCCGTTGTATTGTTGAAAAATTCAGAACCAAATTTATCAAAGCAAACCAATTTAAATCTTATACTTGTTTTAAATTTCAAGCAAAGCCTAGCAATGTGAGTGTGAGCGCGTCAATGCCCGTGTTTTGCGAGAAAAGCATGCATCCCGCTTTTCAATCCATGAATGAACTCATTGACGACTACTTCGGGGGGTGTTGCATAAATGTTTTTCTTTTCATCTTCAAATGGAGGAATCTGGGCATAGAAAGACCAAACAGCAGTTGAGATGTGGGAAGAGATATGCATAAAAAATAATGAAAGACGTTTGCTGAGACGGGATCACTTGGTTGTTGGTTTGAAGGAAATTAGAAAAGGGATGCGCGGAGCCTCTCAAATTCGTTTACTATAAAAGTAAACAAAGCTAATAGGCAAGATTCAGAAAGTACAAACATCATTGTTCCATGTAAAATACAGTGACATTTTGATTCCTGGCAAAATCCTGACATAACAGGGCGTGGACGCACAGTTATTGAAAAATAGGAGGGGTGCTCTTTCAGACGCGTAATGATACACAAAATCTGCCATATATGGAGACACCTTATAAGGGTTGATACTACGATAGCGTAGTGAAAACCGATCTCCATGTAAATTTCTTACTATCAAAGTTGTGAACCCCCACCCTTCTTTCGCACTCGTTTCTCTTGAACGGGGTGGCGAAATTTCAAATGATTTATACCATTGCAAAGGGCGAAGAACCAGCTTCAATCCAATGTGTCATTTGTACATTTGAACGAAAAAGTAAAGAAACGGTAAACGATGCTACATCTGTCTCAAATATCAAGTTTTATCTCGAGATGACTGAGGGTACTTGTCTTTCAGCATTGATATATCCCGAACCAATAAAGATATGTTCATATTCTTTCCACCAGTGTGTAGAGGAGAGAATTGTCTTCATTTGCATATATTATTTGTTTATGAGCATGAAAAAGTAAAGAAATTGTGAGCGATGCGACATCTGTTGCAAATATCAAACTTTATCTCAAGAAATAGATAATTTAGCTTAATACTCGTTTACTGTTAATATTTTTATAATGAGGTACTACACAAAGTATTTGTGTCTTTAACAAGCGCATCCATTGATGTATAGTATGTTAACCCTTACGATGCGGCTATATATTTTTGCTCTACTAGCCCACGTGGCGACATTGTTTTGTCCGGAGCGCGTGTGAACGATGTCTTATATTTCGCTTGCCGCTTCTTCATTTCTGTGCGCGCATAGGCAAATGATACATGGAAATAAAGACAATTCTTTTCTCTATAAGTTGATATAAAAATTATAAAATTATCTCTAATGGTTCGTGAGGTATGAGTGCCGCAAGATGCGCGAGTTAATTACATGTTCAATTAGCGAACGCCGGAGCGCAAGTAGAGCGCGCACCGCTTCTTCATTTCTGTGCGCGCATAGACAAATGATACATGGAAATAAAGACAATTATTTTCTCTACAAGTTGACATAAAAATTATAAAAGTATCTCTAATGGTTCGTGAGATATGTCTGTTGTTGATTGATGAGTTACGCATTTTGCAAATATACAGTTATCAAATGCATTCAGGGTTGACAATATTCAAAGGTCCGTAACTCAATGTAAATGTAGTAACTGAATTTATTGTTAATTTTTAAAAGATTTTGTATTCTTTTGGCTTTCTAATGATATATGGAACAATGATTTGTCTCCTGTCACTGATGAGTAACGACTTTTTTAACATACCTTTATCCTAAGCATTCAAAACGAAAGCAGAATTGACAATATTCAAAGGGCCGTAACTCAATGTAAAACAAATAAAGGAATTTACTGTCAAATTTTAAAACAGTCTATATACTTTTGGCTTTCATATGATGTATAGAACAAAGAGTTATCGTACGCCTTTGATTCGCTACGATATTTCAAACATACCCACCAAAACACCACATGTCCAAAATGGAAAGTTTGACCTCTGACCCTGACCGGAAATGACTGTTCGCGAGCGATTTTATTCTTTTATCTTAAAGACCTTGCTAATGTCTAATTCTCATGCAAAAATCATCAAATTCGTCTGGGAGGTTTTTGAGTTATCTGCCCTTGAATATTGCAAAATGTGCAAACTTTGAAGATTTTTATAAAAAAAACTATTTCGATTTTTTAAATTTTGAAACAAACTTGTTATTGGCCAATGTCTCAGCTACATTATGTGTAAGTTTCAGCTTTCTAGTATCAGCAGTTGCCGAGTGGTGATTCCTGAAAGGTGCCTGGGGTCGGACTTTTGAAAAAAATGCAGATAATTCAAGAAGGCGGCCAAACCACGTGACCTACGAATTTGCCATGATTTCGTTTTTTGCAGCATTTTTGATTGCGCACATTTTAAAAAAAAAATTAGGTCTCTAAGTGCATTTTGAAAAAAAAATCAATGTTAAATTTTCGATTTTGGAATCGAACTGGACCTTTAACGTATGGGCCGAATTGTCCAAAAAGCTTATTGTGGCCATTCCTCAACAAGGTCTACCAGCCTGTGAAATTTGGCTTTGATAGCATCAGCCGTTTGGGCTGAAAGTTGACCACAAAATTCGTGGAATAATAATAAAAAAAAAAAGAAACACGCCAATAACAATAAGGATTCAGCCTTATGGCTGAATCCTTAAATATAGTTGCAAAGCAACAATGACAGGATTCAGCCGAATATATGAGCTCTTTTGACCATTTGAAGCCTTTTGATGTATTGTTTTAGGTCGAAAATACGATTTCTAGCTGCCACATACTTATTCACAGAGCCAACAAATATATAGTAACACAATGTCAGTATTTCAAACACGGCAAATGTGAAAATAAAGAAGCAAATTTATCAAAGCAAACCAATTTAGATATTATTCTTTTTTCAATTTCCAAAACCAAAGCAAAGCCTAGCACTGTGAGCCGGAGCGTGTAAATGTCCGTGTTTTGCATGCATCTCGCTTTGCAATGTACAACCCTACGGTCTCTCCAATCCATGAATGAACTCATTGACGACTACTTTAGGGAGAAGTGCACAGATATAATCCTTATATTTTCAAATAGAAGAATCTCAGCATAGACATGCCGAAGAGCGGTTCAGATGTTGGAAGAAACGTGCATGAAAAATAATGAAATATTCTTTGTGAGATGTAATCATTGGGTTATTGGTTTGAAGCACATTAGAAAAGGGATGCACTGAGCCTCTCAATTTCGTTTACTATAAAAGTAAACAAAGCTTATAAGCGAGATTCAGAAGCTGCAAACATCATCTTTGCATGTAAAATACACTGACATTTTGATTCCTGGCACATTCAGGACATAACAGGGCGTGGAGGCACAGTTATTGAAAAATAGGAGGGGTGCTCTTTCAGACGCGTAATGATACACAAAATCTGCCATATATGGAGACACCTTATAAGGGTTGATACTACGATAGCGTAGTGAAAACCGATCTCCATGTAAATTTCTTACTATCAAAGTTGTGAACCCCCACCCTTCTTTCGCACTCGTTTCTCTTGAACGGGGTGGCGAAATTTCAAATGATTTATACCATTGCAAAGGGCGAAGAACCAGCTTCAATCCAATGTGTCATTTGTACATGTGAACGAAAAAGTAAAGAAACGGTAAACGAGGCTACATCTGTCTCAAATATCAAGTTTTATCTCGAGATGACTGAGGGTACTTGTCTTTCAGCATTGATATATCCCGAACCAATAAAGATATGTTCATATTCTTTCCACCAGTGTGTAGAGGAGAGAATTGTCTTCATTTGCATATATTATTTGTTTATGAGCAATGGTAAAGAAATGGTGAGCGATGCGACATCTGTTGCAAATATCAAACTTTATCTCAAGAAATAGATAATTTAGCTTAATACTCGATTACTGTTAATATTTTTATAATGAGGTACTACACAAAGTATTTGTGTCTTTAACAAGCGCATCCATTGATGTATAGTATGTTAACCCTTACGATGCGGCTATATATTTTTGCTCTACTAGCCCACGTGGCGACATTGTTTTGTCCGGAGCGCGTGTGAACGATGTCTTATATTTCGCTTGCCGCTTCTTCATTTCTGTGTGCGCATAGGCAAATGATACATGGAAATAAAGACAATTCTTTTCTCTATAAGTTGATATAAAAATTATAAAATTATCTCTAATGGTTCGTGAGTTATGAGTGCCGCAAGATGCGCGAGTTAATTACAAGTTCAATTAGCGAACGCCGGAGCGCAAGTAGAGCGCGCACCGCTTCTTCATTTCTGTTCGCGCATAGGCAAATGATACATGGAAATAAAGACAATTCTTTTCTCTACAAGTTGATATAAAAATTATAAAATTATCTCTAATGGTTCGTGAGGTATGAGTGCCGCAAGATGCGCGAGTTAATTACATGTTCAATTAGCGAACGCCGGAGCGCAAGTAGAGCGCGCACCGCTTCTTCATTTCTGTGCGCGCATAGACAAATGATACATGGAAAAAAAGACAATTCTTTTCTCTACAAGTTGACATAAAAATTATAAAAGTATCTCTAATGGTTCGTGAGATATGTCTGTTGTTGATTGATGACTTACGCATATTGCAAATATACAGTTAAAAAATGCATTCAGGGTTGACAATATTCAAAGGTCCGTAACTAAATGTAAATGAAGTAACTGAATTTATTGTTAATTTTTAAAAGATAGTGTATTCTTTTGGCTTTCTAATGATATATGGAACAATGATTTGTCTCCTGTCACTGATGAGTAACGACTTTTTTAACATACCTTTATCCTAAGCATTCAAAACGAAAGCAGAATTGACAATATTCAAAGGGCCGTAAATCAATGTAAAACAAATAAAGGAATTTACTGTCAAATTTTAAAAAATTCTATAGACTTTTGGCTTTCATATGATGTATAGAACAAAGAGTTATCGTACGCCTTTGATTCGCTACGATATTTCAAACATACCCACCAAAACACCACATGTCCAAAATGGAAAGTTTGACCTCTGACCCTGACCGGAAATGACTGTTCGCGAGCGATTTTATTCTTTTATCTTAAAGACCTTGCTAATGTCTAATTCTCATGCAAAAATCATCAAATTCGTCTGGGAGGTTTTTGAGTTATCTGCCCTTGAATATTGCAGAATGTGCAAACTTTGAAGATTTTTATAAAAAAAACTATTTCGATTTTTTAAATTTTGAAACAAACTTGTTATAGGCCAATGTCTCAGCTACATCATGTGTAAGTTTCAACTTTCTAGTATCAGCAGTTGCCGAGTGGTGATTCCTGAAATGTGCCTGGGGTCGGACTTTTGAAAAAAATGCAGAAAATTCAAGATGGCGGCCAAACCACGTGACCTACGAATTTGTCATGATTTCGTTTTTTGCAGCATTTTTTATTGCGCATCTTTTAAAAAAAAATTCAAGTCTCTAAGTGCATTTTGAAAAAAAAATCAATGTTAAATTTTCGATTTTGGAATCGAACTGGACCTTTAACGTATGGGCCGAATTGTCCCAAAAGCTTATTGTCGCCATTCCTCAACAAGGTCTACCAGCCTGTGAAATTTGGCTTTGATAGCATCAGCCGTTTTGGCTGAAAGTTGTCCACAAAAATCGTGGAATAATAATAATAAAAAAAAAAAAAAAAAATATAGTTGCAAAGCAACAATGACAGGATTCAGCCGAATATATGAGCTCTTTTGACCATTTGAAGCCTTTTGATGTATTGTTTTAGGTCGAAAATACGATTTCTAGCTGCCACATACTTATTCACAGAGCCAACAAATATATAGTAACACAATGTCAGTATTTCAAACACGGCAAATGTGAAAATAAAGAAGCAAATTTATCAAAGCAAACCAATTTAGATATTATTCTTTTTTCAATTTCCAAAACCAAAGCAAAGCCTAGCACTGTGAGCCGGAGCGTGTAAATGTCCGTGTTTTGCATGCATCTCGCTTTGCAATGTACAACCCTACGGTCTCTCCAATCCATGAATGAACTCATTGACGACTACTTTAGGGAGAAGTGCACAGATATAATCTTTATATTTTCAAATAGAAGAATCTCAGCATAGACATGCCGAAGAGCGGTTCAGATGTTGGAAGAAACGTGCATGAAAAATAATGAAATATTCTTTGTGAGATGTAATCATTGGGTTATTGGTTTGAAGCACATTAGAAAAGGGATGCACTGAGCCTCTCAATTTCGTTTACTATAAAAGTAAACAAAGCTTATAAGCGAGATTCAGAAGCTGCAAACATCATCTTTGCATGTAAAATACACTGACATTTTGATTCCTGGCACATTCAGGACATAACAGGGCGTGGAGGCACAGTTATTGAAAAATAGGAGGGGTGCTCTTTCAGACGCGTAATGATACACAAAATCTGCCATATATGGAGACACCTTATAAGGGTTGATACTACGATAGCGTAGTGAAAACCGATCTCCATGTAAATTTCTTACTATCAAAGTTGTGAACCCCCACCCTTCTTTCGCACTCGTTTCTCTTGAACGGGGTGGCGAAATTTCAAATGATTTATACCATTGCAAAGGGCGAAGAACCAGCTTCAATCCAATGTGTCATTTGTACATGTGAACGAAAAAGTAAAGAAACGGTAAACGAGGCTACATCTGTCTCAAATATCAAGTTTTATCTCGAGATGACTGAGGGTACTTGTCTTTCAGCATTGATATATCCCGAACCAATAAAGATATGTTCATATTCTTTCCACCAGTGTGTAGAGGAGAGAATTGTCTTCATTTGCATATATTATTTGTTTATGAGCAATGGTAAAGAAATGGTGAGCGATGCGACATCTGTTGCAAATATCAAACTTTATCTCAAGAAATAGATAATTTAGCTTAATACTCGATTACTGTTAATATTTTTATAATGAGGTACTACACAAAGTATTTGTGTCTTTAACAAGCGCATCCATTGATGTATAGTATGTTAACCCTTAACATGCGGCTATATATTTTTGCTCTACTAGCCCACGTGGCGACATTGTTTTGTCCGGAGCGCGTGTGAACGATGTCTTATATTTCGCTTGCCGCTTCTTCATTTCTGTGTGCGCATAGGCAAATGATACATGGAAATAAAGACAATTCTTTTCTCTATAAGTTGATATAAAAATTATAAAATTATCTCTAATGGTTCGTGAGTTATGAGTGCCGCAAGATGCGCGAGTTAATTACAAGTTCAATTAGCGAACGCCGGAGCGCAAGTAGAGCGCGCACCGCTTCTTCATTTCTGTTCGCGCATAGGCAAATGATACATGGAAATAAAGACAATTCTTTTCTCTACAAGTTGATATAAAAATTATAAAATTATCTCTAATGGTTCGTGAGGTATGAGTGCCGCAAGATGCGCGAGTTAATTACATGTTCAATTAGCGAACGCCGGAGCGCAAGTAGAGCGCGCACCGCTTCTTCATTTCTGTGCGCGCATAGACAAATGATACATGGAAAAAAAGACAATTCTTTTCTCTACAAGTTGACATAAAAATTATAAAAGTATCTCTAATGGTTCGTGAGATATGTCTGTTGTTGATTGATGACTTACGCATATTGCAAATATACAGTTAAAAAATGCATTCAGGGTTGACAATATTCAAAGGTCCGTAACTAAATGTAAATGAAGTAACTGAATTTATTGTTAATTTTTAAAAGATAGTGTATTCTTTTGGCTTTCTAATGATATATGGAACAATGATTTGTCTCCTGTCACTGATGAGTAACGACTTTTTTAACATACCTTTATCCTAAGCATTCAAAACGAAAGCAGAATTGACAATATTCAAAGGGCCGTAAATCAATGTAAAACAAATAAAGGAATTTACTGTCAAATTTTAAAAAATTCTATAGACTTTTGGCTTTCATATGATGTATAGAACAAAGAGTTATCGTACGCCTTTGATTCGCTACGATATTTCAAACATACCCACCAAAACACCACATGTCCAAAATGGAAAGTTTGACCTCTGACCCTGACCGGAAATGACTGTTCGCGAGCGATTTTATTCTTTTATCTTAAAGACCTTGCTAATGTCTAATTCTCATGCAAAAATCATCAAATTCGTCTGGGAGGTTTTTGAGTTATCTGCCCTTGAATATTGCAGAATGTGCAAACTTTGAAGATTTTTATAAAAAAAACTATTTCGATTTTTTAAATTTTGAAACAAACTTGTTATAGGCCAATGTCTCAGCTACATCATGTGTAAGTTTCAACTTTCTAGTATCAGCAGTTGCCGAGTGGTGATTCCTGAAATGTGCCTGGGGTCGGACTTTTGAAAAAAATGCAGAAAATTCAAGATGGCGGCCAAACCACGTGACCTACGAATTTGTCATGATTTCGTTTTTTGCAGCATTTTTTATTGCGCATCTTTTAAAAAAAAATTCAAGTCTCTAAGTGCATTTTGAAAAAAAAATCAATGTTAAATTTTCGATTTTGG
Source organism: Steromphala cineraria (assembly GCA_916613615.1). Lineage (NCBI taxonomy): Eukaryota > Metazoa > Mollusca > Gastropoda > Trochida > Trochidae > Steromphala > Steromphala cineraria. The sequence goes on from OU744721.1 coordinate 46,856,477, forward strand.
AATCGAACTGGACCTTTAACGTATGGGCCGAATTGTCCCAAAAGCTTATTGTCGCCATTCCTCAACAAGGTCTACCAGCCTGTGAAATTTGGCTTTGATAGCATCAGCCGTTTTGGCTGAAAGTTGTCCACAAAAATCGTGGAATAATAATAATAAAAAAAAAAAAAAAAAATATAGTTGCAAAGCAACAATGACAGGATTCAGCCGAATATATGAGCTCTTTTGACCATTTGAAGCCTTTTGATGTATTGTTTTAGGTCGAAAATACGATTTCTAGCTGCCACATACTTATTCACAGAGCCAACAAATATATAGTAACACAATGTCAGTATTTCAAACACGGCAAATGTGAAAATAAAGAAGCAAATTTATCAAAGCAAACCAATTTAGATATTATTCTTTTTTCAATTTCCAAAACCAAAGCAAAGCCTAGCACTGTGAGCCGGAGCGTGTAAATGTCCGTGTTTTGCATGCATCTCGCTTTGCAATGTACAACCCTACGGTCTCTCCAATCCATGAATGAACTCATTGACGACTACTTTAGGGAGAAGTGCACAGATATAATCTTTATATTTTCAAATAGAAGAATCTCAGCATAGACATGCCGAAGAGCGGTTCAGATGTTGGAAGAAACGTGCATGAAAAATAATGAAATATTCTTTGTGAGATGTAATCATTGGGTTATTGGTTTGAAGCACATTAGAAAAGGGATGCACTGAGCCTCTCAATTTCGTTTACTATAAAAGTAAACAAAGCTTATAAGCGAGATTCAGAAGCTGCAAACATCATCTTTGCATGTAAAATACACTGACATTTTGATTCCTGGCACATTCAGGACATAACAGGGCGTGGAGGCACAGTTATTGAAAAATAGGAGGGGTGCTCTTTCAGACGCGTAATGATACACAAAATCTGCCATATATGGAGACACCTTATAAGGGTTGATACTACGATAGCGTAGTGAAAACCGATCTCCATGTAAATTTCTTACTATCAAAGTTGTGAACCCCCACCCTTCTTTCGCACTCGTTTCTCTTGAACGGGGTGGCGAAATTTCAAATGATTTATACCATTGCAAAGGGCGAAGAACCAGCTTCAATCCAATGTGTCATTTGTACATGTGAACGAAAAAGTAAAGAAACGGTAAACGAGGCTACATCTGTCTCAAATATCAAGTTTTATCTCGAGATGACTGAGGGTACTTGTCTTTCAGCATTGATATATCCCGAACCAATAAAGATATGTTCATATTCTTTCCACCAGTGTGTAGAGGAGAGAATTGTCTTCATTTGCATATATTATTTGTTTATGAGCAATGGTAAAGAAATGGTGAGCGATGCGACATCTGTTGCAAATATCAAACTTTATCTCAAGAAATAGATAATTTAGCTTAATACTCGATTACTGTTAATATTTTTATAATGAGGTACTACACAAAGTATTTGTGTCTTTAACAAGCGCATCCATTGATGTATAGTATGTTAACCCTTACGATGCGGCTATATATTTTTGCTCTACTAGCCCACGTGGCGACATTGTTTTGTCCGGAGCGCGTGTGAACGATGTCTTATATTTCGCTTGCCGCTTCTTCATTTCTGTGTGCGCATAGGCAAATGATACATGGAAATAAAGACAATTCTTTTCTCTATAAGTTGATATAAAAATTATAAAATTATCTCTAATGGTTCGTGAGTTATGAGTGCCGCAAGATGCGCGAGTTAATTACAAGTTCAATTAGCGAACGCCGGAGCGCAAGTAGAGCGCGCACCGCTTCTTCATTTCTGTTCGCGCATAGGCAAATGATACATGGAAATAAAGACAATTCTTTTCTCTACAAGTTGATATAAAAATTATAAAATTATCTCTAATGGTTCGTGAGGTATGAGTGCCGCAAGATGCGCGAGTTAATTACATGTTCAATTAGCGAACGCCGGAGCGCAAGTAGAGCGCGCACCGCTTCTTCATTTCTGTGCGCGCATAGACAAATGATACATGGAAAAAAAGACAATTCTTTTCTCTACAAGTTGACATAAAAATTATAAAAGTATCTCTAATGGTTCGTGAGATATGTCTGTTGTTGATTGATGACTTACGCATATTGCAAATATACAGTTAAAAAATGCATTCAGGGTTGACAATATTCAAAGGTCCGTAACTAAATGTAAATGAAGTAACTGAATTTATTGTTAATGTTTAAAAGATAGTGTATTCTTTTGGCTTTCTAATGATATATGGAACAATGATTTGTCTCCTGTCACTGATGAGTAACGACTTTTTTAACATACCTTTATCCTAAGCATTCAAAACGAAAGCAGAATTGACAATATTCAAAGGGCCGTAAATCAATGTAAAACAAATAAAGGAATTTACTGTCAAATTTTAAAAAATTCTATAGACTTTTGGCTTTCATATGATGTATAGAACAAAGAGTTATCGTACGCCTTTGATTCGCTACGATATTTCAAACATACCCACCAAAACACCACATGTCCAAAATGGAAAGTTTGACCTCTGACCCTGACCGGAAATGACTGTTCGCGAGCGATTTTATTCTTTTATCTTAAAGACCTTGCTAATGTCTAATTCTCATGCAAAAATCATCAAATTCGTCTGGGAGGTTTTTGAGTTATCTGCCCTTGAATATTGCAGAATGTGCAAACTTTGAAGATTTTTATAAAAAAAACTATTTCGATTTTTTAAATTTTGAAACAAACTTGTTATAGGCCAATGTCTCAGCTACATCATGTGTAAGTTTCAACTTTCTAGTATCAGCAGTTGCCGAGTGGTGATTCCTGAAATGTGCCTGGGGTCGGACTTTTGAAAAAAATGCAGAAAATTCAAGATGGCGGCCAAACCACGTGACCTACGAATTTGTCATGATTTCGTTTTTTGCAGCATTTTTTATTGCGCATCTTTTAAAAAAAATTCAAGTCTCTAAGTGCATTTTGAAAAAAAAATCAATGTTAAATTTTCGATTTTGGAATCGAACTGGACCTTTAACGTATGGGCCGAATTGTCCCAAAAGCTTATTGTCGCCATTCCTCAACAAGGTCTACCAGCCTGTGAAATTTGGCTTTGATAGCATCAGCCGTTTTGGCTGAAAGTTGTCCACAAAAATCGTGGAATAATAATAATAAAAAAAAAAAAAAAAAATATAGTTGCAAAGCAACAATGACAGGATTCAGCCGAATATATGAGCTCTTTTGACCATTTGAAGCCTTTTGATGTATTGTTTTAGGTCGAAAATACGATTTCTAGCTGCCACATACTTATTCACAGAGCCAACAAATATATAGTAACACAATGTCAGTATTTCAAACACGGCAAATGTGAAAATAAAGAAGCAAATTTATCAAAGCAAACCAATTTAGATATTATTCTTTTTTCAATTTCCAAAACCAAAGCAAAGCCTAGCACTGTGAGCCGGAGCGTGTAAATGTCCGTGTTTTGCATGCATCTCGCTTTGCAATGTACAACCCTACGGTCTCTCCAATCCATGAATGAACTCATTGACGACTACTTTAGGGAGAAGTGCACAGATATAATCTTTATATTTTCAAATAGAAGAATCTCAGCATAGACATGCCGAAGAGCGGTTCAGATGTTGGAAGAAACGTGCATGAAAAATAATGAAATATTCTTTGTGAGATGTAATCATTGGGTTATTGGTTTGAAGCACATTAGAAAAGGGATGCACTGAGCCTCTCAATTTCGTTTACTATAAAAGTAAACAAAGCTTATAAGCGAGATTCAGAAGCTGCAAACATCATCTTTGCATGTAAAATACACTGACATTTTGATTCCTGGCACATTCAGGACATAACAGGGCGTGGAGGCACAGTTATTGAAAAATAGGAGGGGTGCTCTTTCAGACGCGTAATGATACACAAAATCTGCCATATATGGAGACACCTTATAAGGGTTGATACTACGATAGCGTAGTGAAAACCGATCTCCATGTAAATTTCTTACTATCAAAGTTGTGAACCCCCACCCTTCTTTCGCACTCGTTTCTCTTGAACGGGGTGGCGAAATTTCAAATGATTTATACCATTGCAAAGGGCGAAGAACCAGCTTCAATCCAATGTGTCATTTGTACATGTGAACGAAAAAGTAAAGAAACGGTAAACGAGGCTACATCTGTCTCAAATATCAAGTTTTATCTCGAGATGACTGAGGGTACTTGTCTTTCAGCATTGATATATCCCGAACCAATAAAGATATGTTCATATTCTTTCCACCAGTGTGTAGAGGAGAGAATTGTCTTCATTTGCATATATTATTTGTTTATGAGCAATGGTAAAGAAATGGTGAGCGATGCGACATCTGTTGCAAATATCAAACTTTATCTCAAGAAATAGATAATTTAGCTTAATACTCGATTACTGTTAATATTTTTATAATGAGGTACTACACAAAGTATTTGTGTCTTTAACAAGCGCATCCATTGATGTATAGTATGTTAACCCTTAACATGCGGCTATATATTTTTGCTCTACTAGCCCACGTGGCGACATTGTTTTGTCCGGAGCGCGTGTGAACGATGTCTTATATTTCGCTTGCCGCTTCTTCATTTCTGTGTGCGCATAGGCAAATGATACATGGAAATAAAGACAATTCTTTTCTCTATAAGTTGATATAAAAATTATAAAATTATCTCTAATGGTTCGTGAGTTATGAGTGCCGCAAGATGCGCGAGTTAATTACAAGTTCAATTAGCGAACGCCGGAGCGCAAGTAGAGCGCGCACCGCTTCTTCATTTCTGTTCGCGCATAGGCAAATGATACATGGAAATAAAGACAATTCTTTTCTCTACAAGTTGATATAAAAATTATAAAATTATCTCTAATGGTTCGTGAGGTATGAGTGCCGCAAGATGCGCGAGTTAATTACATGTTCAATTAGCGAACGCCGGAGCGCAAGTAGAGCGCGCACCGCTTCTTCATTTCTGTGCGCGCATAGACAAATGATACATGGAAAAAAAGACAATTCTTTTCTCTACAAGTTGACATAAAAATTATAAAAGTATCTCTAATGGTTCGTGAGATATGTCTGTTGTTGATTGATGACTTACGCATATTGCAAATATACAGTTAAAAAATGCATTCAGGGTTGACAATATTCAAAGGTCCGTAACTAAATGTAAATGAAGTAACTGAATTTATTGTTAATGTTTAAAAGATAGTGTATTCTTTTGGCTTTCTAATGATATATGGAACAATGATTTGTCTCCTGTCACTGATGAGTAACGACTTTTTTAACATACCTTTATCCTAAGCATTCAAAACGAAAGCAGAATTGACAATATTCAAAGGGCCGTAAATCAATGTAAAACAAATAAAGGAATTTACTGTCAAATTTTAAAAAATTCTATAGACTTTTGGCTTTCATATGATGTATAGAACAAAGAGTTATCGTACGCCTTTGATTCGCTACGATATTTCAAACATACCCACCAAAACACCACATGTCCAAAATGGAAAGTTTGACCTCTGACCCTGACCGGAAATGACTGTTCGCGAGCGATTTTATTCTTTTATCTTAAAGACCTTGCTAATGTCTAATTCTCATGCAAAAATCATCAAATTCGTCTGGGAGGTTTTTGAGTTATCTGCCCTTGAATATTGCAGAATGTGCAAACTTTGAAGATTTTTATAAAAAAAACTATTTCGATTTTTTAAATTTTGAAACAAACTTGTTATAGGCCAATGTCTCAGCTACATCATGTGTAAGTTTCAACTTTCTAGTATCAGCAGTTGCCGAGTGGTGATTCCTGAAATGTGCCTGGGGTCGGACTTTTGAAAAAAATGCAGAAAATTCAAGATGGCGGCCAAACCACGTGACCTACGAATTTGTCATGATTTCGTTTTTTGCAGCATTTTTTATTGCGCATCTTTTAAAAAAAATTCAAGTCTCTAAGTGCATTTTGAAAAAAAAATCAATGTTAAATTTTCGATTTTGGAATCGAACTGGACCTTTAACGTATGGGCCGAATTGTCCCAAAAGCTTATTGTCGCCATTCCTCAACAAGGTCTACCAGCCTGTGAAATTTGGCTTTGATAGCATCAGCCGTTTTGGCTGAAAGTTGTCCACAAAAATCGTGGAATAATAATAATAAAAAAAAAAAAAAAAAATATAGTTGCAAAGCAACAATGACAGGATTCAGCCGAATATATGAGCTCTTTTGACCATTTGAAGCCTTTTGATGTATTGTTTTAGGTCGAAAATACGATTTCTAGCTGCCACATACTTATTCACAGAGCCAACAAATATATAGTAACACAATGTCAGTATTTCAAACACGGCAAATGTGAAAATAAAGAAGCAAATTTATCAAAGCAAACCAATTTAGATATTATTCTTTTTTCAATTTCCAAAACCAAAGCAAAGCCTAGCACTGTGAGCCGGAGCGTGTAAATGTCCGTGTTTTGCATGCATCTCGCTTTGCAATGTACAACCCTACGGTCTCTCCAATCCATGAATGAACTCATTGACGACTACTTTAGGGAGAAGTGCACAGATATAATCTTTATATTTTCAAATAGAAGAATCTCAGCATAGACATGCCGAAGAGCGGTTCAGATGTTGGAAGAAACGTGCATGAAAAATAATGAAATATTCTTTGTGAGATGTAATCATTGGGTTATTGGTTTGAAGCACATTAGAAAAGGGATGCACTGAGCCTCTCAATTTCGTTTACTATAAAAGTAAACAAAGCTTATAAGCGAGATTCAGAAGCTGCAAACATCATCTTTGCATGTAAAATACACTGACATTTTGATTCCTGGCACATTCAGGACATAACAGGGCGTGGAGGCACAGTTATTGAAAAATAGGAGGGGTGCTCTTTCAGACGCGTAATGATACACAAAATCTGCCATATATGGAGACACCTTATAAGGGTTGATACTACGATAGCGTAGTGAAAACCGATCTCCATGTAAATTTCTTACTATCAAAGTTGTGAACCCCCACCCTTCTTTCGCACTCGTTTCTCTTGAACGGGGTGGCGAAATTTCAAATGATTTATACCATTGCAAAGGGCGAAGAACCAGCTTCAATCCAATGTGTCATTTGTACATGTGAACGAAAAAGTAAAGAAACGGTAAACGAGGCTACATCTGTCTCAAATATCAAGTTTTATCTCGAGATGACTGAGGGTACTTGTCTTTCAGCATTGATATATCCCGAACCAATAAAGATATGTTCATATTCTTTCCACCAGTGTGTAGAGGAGAGAATTGTCTTCATTTGCATATATTATTTGTTTATGAGCAATGGTAAAGAAATGGTGAGCGATGCGACATCTGTTGCAAATATCAAACTTTATCTCAAGAAATAGATAATTTAGCTTAATACTCGATTACTGTTAATATTTTTATAATGAGGTACTACACAAAGTATTTGTGTCTTTAACAAGCGCATCCATTGATGTATAGTATGTTAACCCTTAACATGCGGCTATATATTTTTGCTCTACTAGCCCACGTGGCGACATTGTTTTGTCCGGAGCGCGTGTGAACGATGTCTTATATTTCGCTTGCCGCTTCTTCATTTCTGTGTGCGCATAGGCAAATGATACATGGAAATAAAGACAATTCTTTTCTCTATAAGTTGATATAAAAATTATAAAATTATCTCTAATGGTTCGTGAGTTATGAGTGCCGCAAGATGCGCGAGTTAATTACAAGTTCAATTAGCGAACGCCGGAGCGCAAGTAGAGCGCGCACCGCTTCTTCATTTCTGTTCGCGCATAGGCAAATGATACATGGAAATAAAGACAATTCTTTTCTCTACAAGTTGATATAAAAATTATAAAATTATCTCTAATGGTTCGTGAGGTATGAGTGCCGCAAGATGCGCGAGTTAATTACATGTTCAATTAGCGAACGCCGGAGCGCAAGTAGAGCGCGCACCGCTTCTTCATTTCTGTGCGCGCATAGACAAATGATACATGGAAAAAAAGACAATTCTTTTCTCTACAAGTTGACATAAAAATTATAAAAGTATCTCTAATGGTTCGTGAGATATGTCTGTTGTTGATTGATGACTTACGCATATTGCAAATATACAGTTAAAAAATGCATTCAGGGTTGACAATATTCAAAGGTCCGTAACTAAATGTAAATGAAGTAACTGAATTTATTGTTAATTTTTAAAAGATAGTGTATTCTTTTGGCTTTCTAATGATATATGGAACAATGATTTGTCTCCTGTCACTGATGAGTAACGACTTTTTTAACATACCTTTATCCTAAGCATTCAAAACGAAAGCAGAATTGACAATATTCAAAGGGCCGTAAATCAATGTAAAACAAATAAAGGAATTTACTGTCAAATTTTAAAAAATTCTATAGACTTTTGGCTTTCATATGATGTATAGAACAAAGAGTTATCGTACGCCTTTGATTCGCTACGATATTTCAAACATACCCACCAAAACACCACATGTCCAAAATGGAAAGTTTGACCTCTGACCCTGACCGGAAATGACTGTTCGCGAGCGATTTTATTCTTTTATCTTAAAGACCTTGCTAATGTCTAATTCTCATGCAAAAATCATCAAATTCGTCTGGGAGGTTTTTGAGTTATCTGCCCTTGAATATTGCAGAATGTGCAAACTTTGAAGATTTTTATAAAAAAAACTATTTCGATTTTTTAAATTTTGAAACAAACTTGTTATAGGCCAATGTCTCAGCTACATCATGTGTAAGTTTCAACTTTCTAGTATCAGCAGTTGCCGAGTGGTGATTCCTGAAATGTGCCTGGGGTCGGACTTTTGAAAAAAATGCAGAAAATTCAAGATGGCGGCCAAACCACGTGACCTACGAATTTGTCATGATTTCGTTTTTTGCAGCATTTTTTATTGCGCATCTTTTAAAAAAAAATTCAAGTCTCTAAGTGCATTTTGAAAAAAAAATCAATGTTAAATTTTCGATTTTGGAATCGAACTGGACCTTTAACGTATGGGCCGAATTGTCCCAAAAGCTTATTGTCGCCATTCCTCAACAAGGTCTACCAGCCTGTGAAATTTGGCTTTGATAGCATCAGCCGTTTTGGCTGAAAGTTGTCCACAAAAATCGTGGAATAATAATAATAAAAAAAAAAAAAAAAAATATAGTCGCAAAGCGACGACAAACGGATTCAGCGATGTATGGTGATGATATGTATGACAAATATATGCAATACATGTATGTATGAAGTCAATAGTTCGTTCAGACGAATTTTAAAAGTCACGATTTCAGTATTACCAAGGCCAAAAAGACTCTGTCAATTGCAAACGTAAATGTCATATTGAATAATTAGTGTATGTGCTTTGTTAAAAATACATTTCAAATCCCAAACCAAAATCATAATGCCAAAAATATGAGTTAATGCAATTAAATGTTCATGTTAGCAAACGATGTAAAACCTAAAGTAAAATGTAACAAATACAATCTGCAAAAGTTTCTTGACTCATCCTGGTTTTGAACCCTGTTTTCCGTTGTATTGTTGAAAAATTCAGAACCAAATTTATCAAAGCAAACCAATTTAAATCTTATACTTGTTTTAAATTTCAAGCAAAGCCTAGCAATGTGAGTGTGAGCGCGTCAATGCCCGTGTTTTGCGAGAAAAGCATGCATCCCGCTTTTCAATCCATGAATGAACTCATTGACGACTACTTCGGGGGGTGTTGCATAAATGTTTTTCTTTTCATCTTCAAATGGAGGAATCTGGGCATAGAAAGACCAAACAGCAGTTGAGATGTGGGAAGAGATATGCATAAAAAATAATGAAAGACGTTTGCTGAGACGGGATCACTTGGTTGTTGGTTTGAAGGAAATTAGAAAAGGGATGCGCGGAGCCTCTCAAATTCGTTTACTATAAAAGTAAACAAAGCTAATAGGCAAGATTCAGAAAGTACAAACATCATTGTTCCATGTAAAATACAGTGACATTTTGATTCCTGGCAAAATCCTGACATAACAGGGCGTGGACGCACAGTTATTGAAAAATAGGAGGGGTGCTCTTTCAGACGCGTAATGATACACAAAATCTGCCATATATGGAGACACCTTATAAGGGTTGATACTACGATAGCGTAGTGAAAACCGATCTCCATGTAAATTTCTTACTATCAAAGTTGTGAACCCCCACCCTTCTTTCGCACTCGTTTCTCTTGAACGGGGTGGCGAAATTTCAAATGATTTATACCATTGCAAAGGGCGAAGAACCAGCTTCAATCCAATGTGTCATTTGTACATTTGAACGAAAAAGTAAAGAAACGGTAAACGATGCTACATCTGTCTCAAATATCAAGTTTTATCTCGAGATGACTGAGGGTACTTGTCTTTCAGCATTGATATATCCCGAACCAATAAAGATATGTTCATATTCTTTCCACCAGTGTGTAGAGGAGAGAATTGTCTTCATTTGCATATATTATTTGTTTATGAGCATGAAAAAGTAAAGAAATTGTGAGCGATGCGACATCTGTTGCAAATATCAAACTTTATCTCAAGAAATAGATAATTTAGCTTAATACTCGTTTACTGTTAATATTTTTATAATGAGGTACTACACAAAGTATTTGTGTCTTTAACAAGCGCATCCATTGATGTATAGTATGTTAACCCTTACGATGCGGCTATATATTTTTGCTCTACTAGCCCACGTGGCGACATTGTTTTGTCCGGAGCGCGTGTGAACGATGTCTTATATTTCGCTTGCCGCTTCTTCATTTCTGTGCGCGCATAGGCAAATGATACATGGAAATAAAGACAATTCTTTTCTCTATAAGTTGATATAAAAATTATAAAATTATCTCTAATGGTTCGTGAGGTATGAGTGCCGCAAGATGCGCGAGTTAATTACATGTTCAATTAGCGAACGCCGGAGCGCAAGTAGAGCGCGCACCGCTTCTTCATTTCTGTGCGCGCATAGACAAATGATACATGGAAATAAAGACAATTATTTTCTCTACAAGTTGACATAAAAATTATAAAAGTATCTCTAATGGTTCGTGAGATATGTCTGTTGTTGATTGATGAGTTACGCATTTTGCAAATATACAGTTATCAAATGCATTCAGGGTTGACAATATTCAAAGGTCCGTAACTCAATGTAAATGTAGTAACTGAATTTATTGTTAATTTTTAAAAGATTTTGTATTCTTTTGGCTTTCTAATGATATATGGAACAATGATTTGTCTCCTGTCACTGATGAGTAACGACTTTTTTAACATACCTTTATCCTAAGCATTCAAAACGAAAGCAGAATTGACAATATTCAAAGGGCCGTAACTCAATGTAAAACAAATAAAGGAATTTACTGTCAAATTTTAAAACAGTCTATATACTTTTGGCTTTCATATGATGTATAGAACAAAGAGTTATCGTACGCCTTTGATTCGCTACGATATTTCAAACATACCCACCAAAACACCACATGTCCAAAATGGAAAGTTTGACCTCTGACCCTGACCGGAAATGACTGTTCGCGAGCGATTTTATTCTTTTATCTTAAAGACCTTGCTAATGTCTAATTCTCATGCAAAAATCATCAAATTCGTCTGGGAGGTTTTTGAGTTATCTGCCCTTGAATATTGCAAAATGTGCAAACTTTGAAGATTTTTATAAAAAAAACTATTTCGATTTTTTAAATTTTGAAACAAACTTGTTATTGGCCAATGTCTCAGCTACATTATGTGTAAGTTTCAGCTTTCTAGTATCAGCAGTTGCCGAGTGGTGATTCCTGAAAGGTGCCTGGGGTCGGACTTTTGAAAAAAATGCAGATAATTCAAGAAGGCGGCCAAACCACGTGACCTACGAATTTGCCATGATTTCGTTTTTTGCAGCATTTTTGATTGCGCACATTTTAAAAAAAAAATTAGGTCTCTAAGTGCATTTTGAAAAAAAAATCAATGTTAAATTTTCGATTTTGGAATCGAACTGGACCTTTAACGTATGGGCCGAATTGTCCAAAAAGCTTATTGTGGCCATTCCTCAACAAGGTCTACCAGCCTGTGAAATTTGGCTTTGATAGCATCAGCCGTTTGGGCTGAAAGTTGACCACAAAATTCGTGGAATAATAATAAAAAAAAAAAGAAACACGCCAATAACAATAAGGATTCAGCCTTATGGCTGAATCCTTAAATATAGTTGCAAAGCAACAATGACAGGATTCAGCCGAATATATGAGCTCTTTTGACCATTTGAAGCCTTTTGATGTATTGTTTTAGGTCGAAAATACGATTTCTAGCTGCCACATACTTATTCACAGAGCCAACAAATATATAGTAACACAATGTCAGTATTTCAAACACGGCAAATGTGAAAATAAAGAAGCAAATTTATCAAAGCAAACCAATTTAGATATTATTCTTTTTTCAATTTCCAAAACCAAAGCAAAGCCTAGCACTGTGAGCCGGAGCGTGTAAATGTCCGTGTTTTGCATGCATCTCGCTTTGCAATGTACAACCCTACGGTCTCTCCAATCCATGAATGAACTCATTGACGACTACTTTAGGGAGAAGTGCACAGATATAATCCTTATATTTTCAAATAGAAGAATCTCAGCATAGACATGCCGAAGAGCGGTTCAGATGTTGGAAGAAACGTGCATGAAAAATAATGAAATATTCTTTGTGAGATGTAATCATTGGGTTATTGGTTTGAAGCACATTAGAAAAGGGATGCACTGAGCCTCTCAATTTCGTTTACTATAAAAGTAAACAAAGCTTATAAGCGAGATTCAGAAGCTGCAAACATCATCTTTGCATGTAAAATACACTGACATTTTGATTCCTGGCACATTCAGGACATAACAGGGCGTGGAGGCACAGTTATTGAAAAATAGGAGGGGTGCTCTTTCAGACGCGTAATGATACACAAAATCTGCCATATATGGAGACACCTTATAAGGGTTGATACTACGATAGCGTAGTGAAAACCGATCTCCATGTAAATTTCTTACTATCAAAGTTGTGAACCCCCACCCTTCTTTCGCACTCGTTTCTCTTGAACGGGGTGGCGAAATTTCAAATGATTTATACCATTGCAAAGGGCGAAGAACCAGCTTCAATCCAATGTGTCATTTGTACATGTGAACGAAAAAGTAAAGAAACGGTAAACGAGGCTACATCTGTCTCAAATATCAAGTTTTATCTCGAGATGACTGAGGGTACTTGTCTTTCAGCATTGATATATCCCGAACCAATAAAGATATGTTCATATTCTTTCCACCAGTGTGTAGAGGAGAGAATTGTCTTCATTTGCATATATTATTTGTTTATGAGCAATGGTAAAGAAATGGTGAGCGATGCGACATCTGTTGCAAATATCAAACTTTATCTCAAGAAATAGATAATTTAGCTTAATACTCGATTACTGTTAATATTTTTATAATGAGGTACTACACAAAGTATTTGTGTCTTTAACAAGCGCATCCATTGATGTATAGTATGTTAACCCTTACGATGCGGCTATATATTTTTGCTCTACTAGCCCACGTGGCGACATTGTTTTGTCCGGAGCGCGTGTGAACGATGTCTTATATTTCGCTTGCCGCTTCTTCATTTCTGTGTGCGCATAGGCAAATGATACATGGAAATAAAGACAATTCTTTTCTCTATAAGTTGATATAAAAATTATAAAATTATCTCTAATGGTTCGTGAGTTATGAGTGCCGCAAGATGCGCGAGTTAATTACAAGTTCAATTAGCGAACGCCGGAGCGCAAGTAGAGCGCGCACCGCTTCTTCATTTCTGTTCGCGCATAGGCAAATGATACATGGAAATAAAGACAATTCTTTTCTCTACAAGTTGATATAAAAATTATAAAATTATCTCTAATGGTTCGTGAGGTATGAGTGCCGCAAGATGCGCGAGTTAATTACATGTTCAATTAGCGAACGCCGGAGCGCAAGTAGAGCGCGCACCGCTTCTTCATTTCTGTGCGCGCATAGACAAATGATACATGGAAAAAAAGACAATTCTTTTCTCTACAAGTTGACATAAAAATTATAAAAGTATCTCTAATGGTTCGTGAGATATGTCTGTTGTTGATTGATGACTTACGCATATTGCAAATATACAGTTAAAAAATGCATTCAGGGTTGACAATATTCAAAGGTCCGTAACTAAATGTAAATGAAGTAACTGAATTTATTGTTAATTTTTAAAAGATAGTGTATTCTTTTGGCTTTCTAATGATATATGGAACAATGATTTGTCTCCTGTCACTGATGAGTAACGACTTTTTTAACATACCTTTATCCTAAGCATTCAAAACGAAAGCAGAATTGACAATATTCAAAGGGCCGTAAATCAATGTAAAACAAATAAAGGAATTTACTGTCAAATTTTAAAAAATTCTATAGACTTTTGGCTTTCATATGATGTATAGAACAAAGAGTTATCGTACGCCTTTGATTCGCTACGATATTTCAAACATACCCACCAAAACACCACATGTCCAAAATGGAAAGTTTGACCTCTGACCCTGACCGGAAATGACTGTTCGCGAGCGATTTTATTCTTTTATCTTAAAGACCTTGCTAATGTCTAATTCTCATGCAAAAATCATCAAATTCGTCTGGGAGGTTTTTGAGTTATCTGCCCTTGAATATTGCAGAATGTGCAAACTTTGAAGATTTTTATAAAAAAAACTATTTCGATTTTTTAAATTTTGAAACAAACTTGTTATAGGCCAATGTCTCAGCTACATCATGTGTAAGTTTCAACTTTCTAGTATCAGCAGTTGCCGAGTGGTGATTCCTGAAATGTGCCTGGGGTCGGACTTTTGAAAAAAATGCAGAAAATTCAAGATGGCGGCCAAACCACGTGACCTACGAATTTGTCATGATTTCGTTTTTTGCAGCATTTTTTATTGCGCATCTTTTAAAAAAAAATTCAAGTCTCTAAGTGCATTTTGAAAAAAAAATCAATGTTAAATTTTCGATTTTGGAATCGAACTGGACCTTTAACGTATGGGCCGAATTGTCCCAAAAGCTTATTGTCGCCATTCCTCAACAAGGTCTACCAGCCTGTGAAATTTGGCTTTGATAGCATCAGCCGTTTTGGCTGAAAGTTGTCCACAAAAATCGTGGAATAATAATAATAAAAAAAAAAAAAAAAAATATAGTTGCAAAGCAACAATGACAGGATTCAGCCGAATATATGAGCTCTTTTGACCATTTGAAGCCTTTTGATGTATTGTTTTAGGTCGAAAATACGATTTCTAGCTGCCACATACTTATTCACAGAGCCAACAAATATATAGTAACACAATGTCAGTATTTCAAACACGGCAAATGTGAAAATAAAGAAGCAAATTTATCAAAGCAAACCAATTTAGATATTATTCTTTTTTCAATTTCCAAAACCAAAGCAAAGCCTAGCACTGTGAGCCGGAGCGTGTAAATGTCCGTGTTTTGCATGCATCTCGCTTTGCAATGTACAACCCTACGGTCTCTCCAATCCATGAATGAACTCATTGACGACTACTTTAGGGAGAAGTGCACAGATATAATCTTTATATTTTCAAATAGAAGAATCTCAGCATAGACATGCCGAAGAGCGGTTCAGATGTTGGAAGAAACGTGCATGAAAAATAATGAAATATTCTTTGTGAGATGTAATCATTGGGTTATTGGTTTGAAGCACATTAGAAAAGGGATGCACTGAGCCTCTCAATTTCGTTTACTATAAAAGTAAACAAAGCTTATAAGCGAGATTCAGAAGCTGCAAACATCATCTTTGCATGTAAAATACACTGACATTTTGATTCCTGGCACATTCAGGACATAACAGGGCGTGGAGGCACAGTTATTGAAAAATAGGAGGGGTGCTCTTTCAGACGCGTAATGATACACAAAATCTGCCATATATGGAGACACCTTATAAGGGTTGATACTACGATAGCGTAGTGAAAACCGATCTCCATGTAAATTTCTTACTATCAAAGTTGTGAACCCCCACCCTTCTTTCGCACTCGTTTCTCTTGAACGGGGTGGCGAAATTTCAAATGATTTATACCATTGCAAAGGGCGAAGAACCAGCTTCAATCCAATGTGTCATTTGTACATGTGAACGAAAAAGTAAAGAAACGGTAAACGAGGCTACATCTGTCTCAAATATCAAGTTTTATCTCGAGATGACTGAGGGTACTTGTCTTTCAGCATTGATATATCCCGAACCAATAAAGATATGTTCATATTCTTTCCACCAGTGTGTAGAGGAGAGAATTGTCTTCATTTGCATATATTATTTGTTTATGAGCAATGGTAAAGAAATGGTGAGCGATGCGACATCTGTTGCAAATATCAAACTTTATCTCAAGAAATAGATAATTTAGCTTAATACTCGATTACTGTTAATATTTTTATAATGAGGTACTACACAAAGTATTTGTGTCTTTAACAAGCGCATCCATTGATGTATAGTATGTTAACCCTTAACATGCGGCTATATATTTTTGCTCTACTAGCCCACGTGGCGACATTGTTTTGTCCGGAGCGCGTGTGAACGATGTCTTATATTTCGCTTGCCGCTTCTTCATTTCTGTGTGCGCATAGGCAAATGATACATGGAAATAAAGACAATTCTTTTCTCTATAAGTTGATATAAAAATTATAAAATTATCTCTAATGGTTCGTGAGTTATGAGTGCCGCAAGATGCGCGAGTTAATTACAAGTTCAATTAGCGAACGCCGG
Organism: Steromphala cineraria; assembly: GCA_916613615.1. Classification (NCBI taxonomy): domain Eukaryota; kingdom Metazoa; phylum Mollusca; class Gastropoda; order Trochida; family Trochidae; genus Steromphala; species Steromphala cineraria. The sequence continues at coordinate 46,873,171 of OU744721.1, forward strand.
AGCGCAAGTAGAGCGCGCACCGCTTCTTCATTTCTGTTCGCGCATAGGCAAATGATACATGGAAATAAAGACAATTCTTTTCTCTACAAGTTGATATAAAAATTATAAAATTATCTCTAATGGTTCGTGAGGTATGAGTGCCGCAAGATGCGCGAGTTAATTACATGTTCAATTAGCGAACGCCGGAGCGCAAGTAGAGCGCGCACCGCTTCTTCATTTCTGTGCGCGCATAGACAAATGATACATGGAAAAAAAGACAATTCTTTTCTCTACAAGTTGACATAAAAATTATAAAAGTATCTCTAATGGTTCGTGAGATATGTCTGTTGTTGATTGATGACTTACGCATATTGCAAATATACAGTTAAAAAATGCATTCAGGGTTGACAATATTCAAAGGTCCGTAACTAAATGTAAATGAAGTAACTGAATTTATTGTTAATTTTTAAAAGATAGTGTATTCTTTTGGCTTTCTAATGATATATGGAACAATGATTTGTCTCCTGTCACTGATGAGTAACGACTTTTTTAACATACCTTTATCCTAAGCATTCAAAACGAAAGCAGAATTGACAATATTCAAAGGGCCGTAAATCAATGTAAAACAAATAAAGGAATTTACTGTCAAATTTTAAAAAATTCTATAGACTTTTGGCTTTCATATGATGTATAGAACAAAGAGTTATCGTACGCCTTTGATTCGCTACGATATTTCAAACATACCCACCAAAACACCACATGTCCAAAATGGAAAGTTTGACCTCTGACCCTGACCGGAAATGACTGTTCGCGAGCGATTTTATTCTTTTATCTTAAAGACCTTGCTAATGTCTAATTCTCATGCAAAAATCATCAAATTCGTCTGGGAGGTTTTTGAGTTATCTGCCCTTGAATATTGCAGAATGTGCAAACTTTGAAGATTTTTATAAAAAAAACTATTTCGATTTTTTAAATTTTGAAACAAACTTGTTATAGGCCAATGTCTCAGCTACATCATGTGTAAGTTTCAACTTTCTAGTATCAGCAGTTGCCGAGTGGTGATTCCTGAAATGTGCCTGGGGTCGGACTTTTGAAAAAAATGCAGAAAATTCAAGATGGCGGCCAAACCACGTGACCTACGAATTTGTCATGATTTCGTTTTTTGCAGCATTTTTTATTGCGCATCTTTTAAAAAAAAATTCAAGTCTCTAAGTGCATTTTGAAAAAAAAATCAATGTTAAATTTTCGATTTTGGAATCGAACTGGACCTTTAACGTATGGGCCGAATTGTCCCAAAAGCTTATTGTCGCCATTCCTCAACAAGGTCTACCAGCCTGTGAAATTTGGCTTTGATAGCATCAGCCGTTTTGGCTGAAAGTTGTCCACAAAAATCGTGGAATAATAATAATAAAAAAAAAAAAAAAAAATATAGTTGCAAAGCAACAATGACAGGATTCAGCCGAATATATGAGCTCTTTTGACCATTTGAAGCCTTTTGATGTATTGTTTTAGGTCGAAAATACGATTTCTAGCTGCCACATACTTATTCACAGAGCCAACAAATATATAGTAACACAATGTCAGTATTTCAAACACGGCAAATGTGAAAATAAAGAAGCAAATTTATCAAAGCAAACCAATTTAGATATTATTCTTTTTTCAATTTCCAAAACCAAAGCAAAGCCTAGCACTGTGAGCCGGAGCGTGTAAATGTCCGTGTTTTGCATGCATCTCGCTTTGCAATGTACAACCCTACGGTCTCTCCAATCCATGAATGAACTCATTGACGACTACTTTAGGGAGAAGTGCACAGATATAATCTTTATATTTTCAAATAGAAGAATCTCAGCATAGACATGCCGAAGAGCGGTTCAGATGTTGGAAGAAACGTGCATGAAAAATAATGAAATATTCTTTGTGAGATGTAATCATTGGGTTATTGGTTTGAAGCACATTAGAAAAGGGATGCACTGAGCCTCTCAATTTCGTTTACTATAAAAGTAAACAAAGCTTATAAGCGAGATTCAGAAGCTGCAAACATCATCTTTGCATGTAAAATACACTGACATTTTGATTCCTGGCACATTCAGGACATAACAGGGCGTGGAGGCACAGTTATTGAAAAATAGGAGGGGTGCTCTTTCAGACGCGTAATGATACACAAAATCTGCCATATATGGAGACACCTTATAAGGGTTGATACTACGATAGCGTAGTGAAAACCGATCTCCATGTAAATTTCTTACTATCAAAGTTGTGAACCCCCACCCTTCTTTCGCACTCGTTTCTCTTGAACGGGGTGGCGAAATTTCAAATGATTTATACCATTGCAAAGGGCGAAGAACCAGCTTCAATCCAATGTGTCATTTGTACATGTGAACGAAAAAGTAAAGAAACGGTAAACGAGGCTACATCTGTCTCAAATATCAAGTTTTATCTCGAGATGACTGAGGGTACTTGTCTTTCAGCATTGATATATCCCGAACCAATAAAGATATGTTCATATTCTTTCCACCAGTGTGTAGAGGAGAGAATTGTCTTCATTTGCATATATTATTTGTTTATGAGCAATGGTAAAGAAATGGTGAGCGATGCGACATCTGTTGCAAATATCAAACTTTATCTCAAGAAATAGATAATTTAGCTTAATACTCGATTACTGTTAATATTTTTATAATGAGGTACTACACAAAGTATTTGTGTCTTTAACAAGCGCATCCATTGATGTATAGTATGTTAACCCTTACGATGCGGCTATATATTTTTGCTCTACTAGCCCACGTGGCGACATTGTTTTGTCCGGAGCGCGTGTGAACGATGTCTTATATTTCGCTTGCCGCTTCTTCATTTCTGTGTGCGCATAGGCAAATGATACATGGAAATAAAGACAATTCTTTTCTCTATAAGTTGATATAAAAATTATAAAATTATCTCTAATGGTTCGTGAGTTATGAGTGCCGCAAGATGCGCGAGTTAATTACAAGTTCAATTAGCGAACGCCGGAGCGCAAGTAGAGCGCGCACCGCTTCTTCATTTCTGTTCGCGCATAGGCAAATGATACATGGAAATAAAGACAATTCTTTTCTCTACAAGTTGATATAAAAATTATAAAATTATCTCTAATGGTTCGTGAGGTATGAGTGCCGCAAGATGCGCGAGTTAATTACATGTTCAATTAGCGAACGCCGGAGCGCAAGTAGAGCGCGCACCGCTTCTTCATTTCTGTGCGCGCATAGACAAATGATACATGGAAAAAAAGACAATTCTTTTCTCTACAAGTTGACATAAAAATTATAAAAGTATCTCTAATGGTTCGTGAGATATGTCTGTTGTTGATTGATGACTTACGCATATTGCAAATATACAGTTAAAAAATGCATTCAGGGTTGACAATATTCAAAGGTCCGTAACTAAATGTAAATGAAGTAACTGAATTTATTGTTAATGTTTAAAAGATAGTGTATTCTTTTGGCTTTCTAATGATATATGGAACAATGATTTGTCTCCTGTCACTGATGAGTAACGACTTTTTTAACATACCTTTATCCTAAGCATTCAAAACGAAAGCAGAATTGACAATATTCAAAGGGCCGTAAATCAATGTAAAACAAATAAAGGAATTTACTGTCAAATTTTAAAAAATTCTATAGACTTTTGGCTTTCATATGATGTATAGAACAAAGAGTTATCGTACGCCTTTGATTCGCTACGATATTTCAAACATACCCACCAAAACACCACATGTCCAAAATGGAAAGTTTGACCTCTGACCCTGACCGGAAATGACTGTTCGCGAGCGATTTTATTCTTTTATCTTAAAGACCTTGCTAATGTCTAATTCTCATGCAAAAATCATCAAATTCGTCTGGGAGGTTTTTGAGTTATCTGCCCTTGAATATTGCAGAATGTGCAAACTTTGAAGATTTTTATAAAAAAAACTATTTCGATTTTTTAAATTTTGAAACAAACTTGTTATAGGCCAATGTCTCAGCTACATCATGTGTAAGTTTCAACTTTCTAGTATCAGCAGTTGCCGAGTGGTGATTCCTGAAATGTGCCTGGGGTCGGACTTTTGAAAAAAATGCAGAAAATTCAAGATGGCGGCCAAACCACGTGACCTACGAATTTGTCATGATTTCGTTTTTTGCAGCATTTTTTATTGCGCATCTTTTAAAAAAAATTCAAGTCTCTAAGTGCATTTTGAAAAAAAAATCAATGTTAAATTTTCGATTTTGGAATCGAACTGGACCTTTAACGTATGGGCCGAATTGTCCCAAAAGCTTATTGTCGCCATTCCTCAACAAGGTCTACCAGCCTGTGAAATTTGGCTTTGATAGCATCAGCCGTTTTGGCTGAAAGTTGTCCACAAAAATCGTGGAATAATAATAATAAAAAAAAAAAAAAAAAATATAGTTGCAAAGCAACAATGACAGGATTCAGCCGAATATATGAGCTCTTTTGACCATTTGAAGCCTTTTGATGTATTGTTTTAGGTCGAAAATACGATTTCTAGCTGCCACATACTTATTCACAGAGCCAACAAATATATAGTAACACAATGTCAGTATTTCAAACACGGCAAATGTGAAAATAAAGAAGCAAATTTATCAAAGCAAACCAATTTAGATATTATTCTTTTTTCAATTTCCAAAACCAAAGCAAAGCCTAGCACTGTGAGCCGGAGCGTGTAAATGTCCGTGTTTTGCATGCATCTCGCTTTGCAATGTACAACCCTACGGTCTCTCCAATCCATGAATGAACTCATTGACGACTACTTTAGGGAGAAGTGCACAGATATAATCTTTATATTTTCAAATAGAAGAATCTCAGCATAGACATGCCGAAGAGCGGTTCAGATGTTGGAAGAAACGTGCATGAAAAATAATGAAATATTCTTTGTGAGATGTAATCATTGGGTTATTGGTTTGAAGCACATTAGAAAAGGGATGCACTGAGCCTCTCAATTTCGTTTACTATAAAAGTAAACAAAGCTTATAAGCGAGATTCAGAAGCTGCAAACATCATCTTTGCATGTAAAATACACTGACATTTTGATTCCTGGCACATTCAGGACATAACAGGGCGTGGAGGCACAGTTATTGAAAAATAGGAGGGGTGCTCTTTCAGACGCGTAATGATACACAAAATCTGCCATATATGGAGACACCTTATAAGGGTTGATACTACGATAGCGTAGTGAAAACCGATCTCCATGTAAATTTCTTACTATCAAAGTTGTGAACCCCCACCCTTCTTTCGCACTCGTTTCTCTTGAACGGGGTGGCGAAATTTCAAATGATTTATACCATTGCAAAGGGCGAAGAACCAGCTTCAATCCAATGTGTCATTTGTACATGTGAACGAAAAAGTAAAGAAACGGTAAACGAGGCTACATCTGTCTCAAATATCAAGTTTTATCTCGAGATGACTGAGGGTACTTGTCTTTCAGCATTGATATATCCCGAACCAATAAAGATATGTTCATATTCTTTCCACCAGTGTGTAGAGGAGAGAATTGTCTTCATTTGCATATATTATTTGTTTATGAGCAATGGTAAAGAAATGGTGAGCGATGCGACATCTGTTGCAAATATCAAACTTTATCTCAAGAAATAGATAATTTAGCTTAATACTCGATTACTGTTAATATTTTTATAATGAGGTACTACACAAAGTATTTGTGTCTTTAACAAGCGCATCCATTGATGTATAGTATGTTAACCCTTAACATGCGGCTATATATTTTTGCTCTACTAGCCCACGTGGCGACATTGTTTTGTCCGGAGCGCGTGTGAACGATGTCTTATATTTCGCTTGCCGCTTCTTCATTTCTGTGTGCGCATAGGCAAATGATACATGGAAATAAAGACAATTCTTTTCTCTATAAGTTGATATAAAAATTATAAAATTATCTCTAATGGTTCGTGAGTTATGAGTGCCGCAAGATGCGCGAGTTAATTACAAGTTCAATTAGCGAACGCCGGAGCGCAAGTAGAGCGCGCACCGCTTCTTCATTTCTGTTCGCGCATAGGCAAATGATACATGGAAATAAAGACAATTCTTTTCTCTACAAGTTGATATAAAAATTATAAAATTATCTCTAATGGTTCGTGAGGTATGAGTGCCGCAAGATGCGCGAGTTAATTACATGTTCAATTAGCGAACGCCGGAGCGCAAGTAGAGCGCGCACCGCTTCTTCATTTCTGTGCGCGCATAGACAAATGATACATGGAAAAAAAGACAATTCTTTTCTCTACAAGTTGACATAAAAATTATAAAAGTATCTCTAATGGTTCGTGAGATATGTCTGTTGTTGATTGATGACTTACGCATATTGCAAATATACAGTTAAAAAATGCATTCAGGGTTGACAATATTCAAAGGTCCGTAACTAAATGTAAATGAAGTAACTGAATTTATTGTTAATGTTTAAAAGATAGTGTATTCTTTTGGCTTTCTAATGATATATGGAACAATGATTTGTCTCCTGTCACTGATGAGTAACGACTTTTTTAACATACCTTTATCCTAAGCATTCAAAACGAAAGCAGAATTGACAATATTCAAAGGGCCGTAAATCAATGTAAAACAAATAAAGGAATTTACTGTCAAATTTTAAAAAATTCTATAGACTTTTGGCTTTCATATGATGTATAGAACAAAGAGTTATCGTACGCCTTTGATTCGCTACGATATTTCAAACATACCCACCAAAACACCACATGTCCAAAATGGAAAGTTTGACCTCTGACCCTGACCGGAAATGACTGTTCGCGAGCGATTTTATTCTTTTATCTTAAAGACCTTGCTAATGTCTAATTCTCATGCAAAAATCATCAAATTCGTCTGGGAGGTTTTTGAGTTATCTGCCCTTGAATATTGCAGAATGTGCAAACTTTGAAGATTTTTATAAAAAAAACTATTTCGATTTTTTAAATTTTGAAACAAACTTGTTATAGGCCAATGTCTCAGCTACATCATGTGTAAGTTTCAACTTTCTAGTATCAGCAGTTGCCGAGTGGTGATTCCTGAAATGTGCCTGGGGTCGGACTTTTGAAAAAAATGCAGAAAATTCAAGATGGCGGCCAAACCACGTGACCTACGAATTTGTCATGATTTCGTTTTTTGCAGCATTTTTTATTGCGCATCTTTTAAAAAAAATTCAAGTCTCTAAGTGCATTTTGAAAAAAAAATCAATGTTAAATTTTCGATTTTGGAATCGAACTGGACCTTTAACGTATGGGCCGAATTGTCCCAAAAGCTTATTGTCGCCATTCCTCAACAAGGTCTACCAGCCTGTGAAATTTGGCTTTGATAGCATCAGCCGTTTTGGCTGAAAGTTGTCCACAAAAATCGTGGAATAATAATAATAAAAAAAAAATAAAAAAAATATAGTTGCAAAGCAACAATGACAGGATTCAGCCGAATATATGAGCTCTTTTGACCATTTGAAGCCTTTTGATGTATTGTTTTAGGTCGAAAATACGATTTCTAGCTGCCACATACTTATTCACAGAGCCAACAAATATATAGTAACACAATGTCAGTATTTCAAACACGGCAAATGTGAAAATAAAGAAGCAAATTTATCAAAGCAAACCAATTTAGATATTATTCTTTTTTCAATTTCCAAAACCAAAGCAAAGCCTAGCACTGTGAGCCGGAGCGTGTAAATGTCCGTGTTTTGCATGCATCTCGCTTTGCAATGTACAACCCTACGGTCTCTCCAATCCATGAATGAACTCATTGACGACTACTTTAGGGAGAAGTGCACAGATATAATCTTTATATTTTCAAATAGAAGAATCTCAGCATAGACATGCCGAAGAGCGGTTCAGATGTTGGAAGAAACGTGCATGAAAAATAATGAAATATTCTTTGTGAGATGTAATCATTGGGTTATTGGTTTGAAGCACATTAGAAAAGGGATGCACTGAGCCTCTCAATTTCGTTTACTATAAAAGTAAACAAAGCTTATAAGCGAGATTCAGAAGCTGCAAACATCATCTTTGCATGTAAAATACACTGACATTTTGATTCCTGGCACATTCAGGACATAACAGGGCGTGGAGGCACAGTTATTGAAAAATAGGAGGGGTGCTCTTTCAGACGCGTAATGATACACAAAATCTGCCATATATGGAGACACCTTATAAGGGTTGATACTACGATAGCGTAGTGAAAACCGATCTCCATGTAAATTTCTTACTATCAAAGTTGTGAACCCCCACCCTTCTTTCGCACTCGTTTCTCTTGAACGGGGTGGCGAAATTTCAAATGATTTATACCATTGCAAAGGGCGAAGAACCAGCTTCAATCCAATGTGTCATTTGTACATGTGAACGAAAAAGTAAAGAAACGGTAAACGAGGCTACATCTGTCTCAAATATCAAGTTTTATCTCGAGATGACTGAGGGTACTTGTCTTTCAGCATTGATATATCCCGAACCAATAAAGATATGTTCATATTCTTTCCACCAGTGTGTAGAGGAGAGAATTGTCTTCATTTGCATATATTATTTGTTTATGAGCAATGGTAAAGAAATGGTGAGCGATGCGACATCTGTTGCAAATATCAAACTTTATCTCAAGAAATAGATAATTTAGCTTAATACTCGATTACTGTTAATATTTTTATAATGAGGTACTACACAAAGTATTTGTGTCTTTAACAAGCGCATCCATTGATGTATAGTATGTTAACCCTTACGATGCGGCTATATATTTTTGCTCTACTAGCCCACGTGGCGACATTGTTTTGTCCGGAGCGCGTGTGAACGATGTCTTATATTTCGCTTGCCGCTTCTTCATTTCTGTGTGCGCATAGGCAAATGATACATGGAAATAAAGACAATTCTTTTCTCTATAAGTTGATATAAAAATTATAAAATTATCTCTAATGGTTCGTGAGTTATGAGTGCCGCAAGATGCGCGAGTTAATTACAAGTTCAATTAGCGAACGCCGGAGCGCAAGTAGAGCGCGCACCGCTTCTTCATTTCTGTTCGCGCATAGGCAAATGATACATGGAAATAAAGACAATTCTTTTCTCTACAAGTTGATATAAAAATTATAAAATTATCTCTAATGGTTCGTGAGGTATGAGTGCCGCAAGATGCGCGAGTTAATTACATGTTCAATTAGCGAACGCCGGAGCGCAAGTAGAGCGCGCACCGCTTCTTCATTTCTGTGCGCGCATAGACAAATGATACATGGAAAAAAAGACAATTCTTTTCTCTACAAGTTGACATAAAAATTATAAAAGTATCTCTAATGGTTCGTGAGATATGTCTGTTGTTGATTGATGACTTACGCATATTGCAAATATACAGTTAAAAAATGCATTCAGGGTTGACAATATTCAAAGGTCCGTAACTAAATGTAAATGAAGTAACTGAATTTATTGTTAATGTTTAAAAGATAGTGTATTCTTTTGGCTTTCTAATGATATATGGAACAATGATTTGTCTCCTGTCACTGATGAGTAACGACTTTTTTAACATACCTTTATCCTAAGCATTCAAAACGAAAGCAGAATTGACAATATTCAAAGGGCCGTAAATCAATGTAAAACAAATAAAGGAATTTACTGTCAAATTTTAAAAAATTCTATAGACTTTTGGCTTTCATATGATGTATAGAACAAAGAGTTATCGTACGCCTTTGATTCGCTACGATATTTCAAACATACCCACCAAAACACCACATGTCCAAAATGGAAAGTTTGACCTCTGACCCTGACCGGAAATGACTGTTCGCGAGCGATTTTATTCTTTTATCTTAAAGACCTTGCTAATGTCTAATTCTCATGCAAAAATCATCAAATTCGTCTGGGAGGTTTTTGAGTTATCTGCCCTTGAATATTGCAGAATGTGCAAACTTTGAAGATTTTTATAAAAAAAACTATTTCGATTTTTTAAATTTTGAAACAAACTTGTTATAGGCCAATGTCTCAGCTACATCATGTGTAAGTTTCAACTTTCTAGTATCAGCAGTTGCCGAGTGGTGATTCCTGAAATGTGCCTGGGGTCGGACTTTTGAAAAAAATGCAGAAAATTCAAGATGGCGGCCAAACCACGTGACCTACGAATTTGTCATGATTTCGTTTTTTGCAGCATTTTTTATTGCGCATCTTTTAAAAAAAATTCAAGTCTCTAAGTGCATTTTGAAAAAAAAATCAATGTTAAATTTTCGATTTTGGAATCGAACTGGACCTTTAACGTATGGGCCGAATTGTCCCAAAAGCTTATTGTCGCCATTCCTCAACAAGGTCTACCAGCCTGTGAAATTTGGCTTTGATAGCATCAGCCGTTTTGGCTGAAAGTTGTCCACAAAAATCGTGGAATAATAATAATAAAAAAAAAAAAAAAAAATATAGTTGCAAAGCAACAATGACAGGATTCAGCCGAATATATGAGCTCTTTTGACCATTTGAAGCCTTTTGATGTATTGTTTTAGGTCGAAAATACGATTTCTAGCTGCCACATACTTATTCACAGAGCCAACAAATATATAGTAACACAATGTCAGTATTTCAAACACGGCAAATGTGAAAATAAAGAAGCAAATTTATCAAAGCAAACCAATTTAGATATTATTCTTTTTTCAATTTCCAAAACCAAAGCAAAGCCTAGCACTGTGAGCCGGAGCGTGTAAATGTCCGTGTTTTGCATGCATCTCGCTTTGCAATGTACAACCCTACGGTCTCTCCAATCCATGAATGAACTCATTGACGACTACTTTAGGGAGAAGTGCACAGATATAATCTTTATATTTTCAAATAGAAGAATCTCAGCATAGACATGCCGAAGAGCGGTTCAGATGTTGGAAGAAACGTGCATGAAAAATAATGAAATATTCTTTGTGAGATGTAATCATTGGGTTATTGGTTTGAAGCACATTAGAAAAGGGATGCACTGAGCCTCTCAATTTCGTTTACTATAAAAGTAAACAAAGCTTATAAGCGAGATTCAGAAGCTGCAAACATCATCTTTGCATGTAAAATACACTGACATTTTGATTCCTGGCACATTCAGGACATAACAGGGCGTGGAGGCACAGTTATTGAAAAATAGGAGGGGTGCTCTTTCAGACGCGTAATGATACACAAAATCTGCCATATATGGAGACACCTTATAAGGGTTGATACTACGATAGCGTAGTGAAAACCGATCTCCATGTAAATTTCTTACTATCAAAGTTGTGAACCCCCACCCTTCTTTCGCACTCGTTTCTCTTGAACGGGGTGGCGAAATTTCAAATGATTTATACCATTGCAAAGGGCGAAGAACCAGCTTCAATCCAATGTGTCATTTGTACATGTGAACGAAAAAGTAAAGAAACGGTAAACGAGGCTACATCTGTCTCAAATATCAAGTTTTATCTCGAGATGACTGAGGGTACTTGTCTTTCAGCATTGATATATCCCGAACCAATAAAGATATGTTCATATTCTTTCCACCAGTGTGTAGAGGAGAGAATTGTCTTCATTTGCATATATTATTTGTTTATGAGCAATGGTAAAGAAATGGTGAGCGATGCGACATCTGTTGCAAATATCAAACTTTATCTCAAGAAATAGATAATTTAGCTTAATACTCGATTACTGTTAATATTTTTATAATGAGGTACTACACAAAGTATTTGTGTCTTTAACAAGCGCATCCATTGATGTATAGTATGTTAACCCTTACGATGCGGCTATATATTTTTGCTCTACTAGCCCACGTGGCGACATTGTTTTGTCCGGAGCGCGTGTGAACGATGTCTTATATTTCGCTTGCCGCTTCTTCATTTCTGTGTGCGCATAGGCAAATGATACATGGAAATAAAGACAATTCTTTTCTCTATAAGTTGATATAAAAATTATAAAATTATCTCTAATGGTTCGTGAGTTATGAGTGCCGCAAGATGCGCGAGTTAATTACAAGTTCAATTAGCGAACGCCGGAGCGCAAGTAGAGCGCGCACCGCTTCTTCATTTCTGTTCGCGCATAGGCAAATGATACATGGAAATAAAGACAATTCTTTTCTCTACAAGTTGATATAAAAATTATAAAATTATCTCTAATGGTTCGTGAGGTATGAGTGCCGCAAGATGCGCGAGTTAATTACATGTTCAATTAGCGAACGCCGGAGCGCAAGTAGAGCGCGCACCGCTTCTTCATTTCTGTGCGCGCATAGACAAATGATACATGGAAAAAAAGACAATTCTTTTCTCTACAAGTTGACATAAAAATTATAAAAGTATCTCTAATGGTTCGTGAGATATGTCTGTTGTTGATTGATGACTTACGCATATTGCAAATATACAGTTAAAAAATGCATTCAGGGTTGACAATATTCAAAGGTCCGTAACTAAATGTAAATGAAGTAACTGAATTTATTGTTAATGTTTAAAAGATAGTGTATTCTTTTGGCTTTCTAATGATATATGGAACAATGATTTGTCTCCTGTCACTGATGAGTAACGACTTTTTTAACATACCTTTATCCTAAGCATTCAAAACGAAAGCAGAATTGACAATATTCAAAGGGCCGTAAATCAATGTAAAACAAATAAAGGAATTTACTGTCAAATTTTAAAAAATTCTATAGACTTTTGGCTTTCATATGATGTATAGAACAAAGAGTTATCGTACGCCTTTGATTCGCTACGATATTTCAAACATACCCACCAAAACACCACATGTCCAAAATGGAAAGTTTGACCTCTGACCCTGACCGGAAATGACTGTTCGCGAGCGATTTTATTCTTTTATCTTAAAGACCTTGCTAATGTCTAATTCTCATGCAAAAATCATCAAATTCGTCTGGGAGGTTTTTGAGTTATCTGCCCTTGAATATTGCAGAATGTGCAAACTTTGAAGATTTTTATAAAAAAAACTATTTCGATTTTTTAAATTTTGAAACAAACTTGTTATAGGCCAATGTCTCAGCTACATCATGTGTAAGTTTCAACTTTCTAGTATCAGCAGTTGCCGAGTGGTGATTCCTGAAATGTGCCTGGGGTCGGACTTTTGAAAAAAATGCAGAAAATTCAAGATGGCGGCCAAACCACGTGACCTACGAATTTGTCATGATTTCGTTTTTTGCAGCATTTTTTATTGCGCATCTTTTAAAAAAAATTCAAGTCTCTAAGTGCATTTTGAAAAAAAAATCAATGTTAAATTTTCGATTTTGGAATCGAACTGGACCTTTAACGTATGGGCCGAATTGTCCAAAAAGCTTATTGTGGCCATTCCTCAACAAGGTCTACCAGCCTGTGAAATTTGGCTTTGATAGCATCAGCCGTTTTGGCTGAAAGTTGTACACAAAAATCGTGGAATAATAATAATAATAAAAAAAAAAAAAAAAAAAATAAACACGCCAATAACAATAAGGATTCAGCCTTATGGCTGAATCCTTAATAAACACGCCAATAACAATAAGGATTCAGCCTTATGGCTGAATCCTTAAAAATATAGTCGCAAAGCGACGACAAACGGATTCAGCGATGTATGGTGATGATATGTATGACAAATATATGCAATACATGTATGTATGAAGTCAATAGTTCGTTCAGACGAATTTTAAAAGTCACGATTTCAGTATTACCAAGGCCAAAAAGACTCTGTCAATTGCAAACGTAAATGTCATATTGAACTAGGACTGCCGCGGCAGTACTTAGCTCTTCAAGACATCCTGTTTGACCTTCACAGAGTGTTTGACCTTCACATGACGTATTTTTCTGAGATTTAAAAAGTAACTAATACATTATCAAAATGACCAGATTTCACTTGATACTCAACGTTTAGGCCTGTGTTTGTGTATGTACTTTGATAGACATTAATTTCAATTTCGAATCCAAAATCAATTTGCATAAAAATATATATTTCATGCCATTTAACTGTAATGTGACCAAAATATGTTCTACCTAAGCAAAAAAATAACAAGTTAGATCTGCAAAAGTTTGTTGGCTCAAGCGGGACTTGAACCCTAAAAATACGATGTCTAGCGAGGCTAGCGCTGTTCTGAGTTCAGAGAACGTTGTAGCGACGTCTTCCGGTGTCCCGTGGCCGTATGCACGGATTTAGTGACCAAAATCGAATGTACATGACTGGACAGCGTGTTTGCATGAAATGTCTACAAGCACAAAGTGTAGAACATGCGGCCGGGAGGAAATGCATATTTCAAAGTTCAGGAGGACGACAGGCATTTTGGAAAAGAGAGTTAATCGAGGACGTCACACCCTTGCCAGTGGAATCTGCCGAGCATTTAGGCAGGAATCAGGACGGCCTCCCTTTATCTAATGACCAAGAGCCCAAGAGCCCAAGAGCTGATAGTGGCCGTCATTATGCCCTTTTCAATTAAGGGAAGGTACATTTGCTTGTACCTACGCACTGACCCGTGCCTTTGGTCTTGAAAATAAATCTTGACCATAAAGGCTTTCAAAGTGTGTAGTCCACTTGCACGATTTGTTCTCAGTCCCAAACAAAGAGTTTAATTGACAATTAGAAGAGCTTTTCTTCACATAGCTTTTTCTTCTAAAATAAGTATTGTTGAATGTACACAATTTCATTGTTATTTAAATGTATCAAATCTATCAGTGTAAAGTTTTTCTATTTTCCCCCCAAAATTAACCGACGGCACTCACCGTGCAGCATTCCTATCTGCCGAACCATTAGAGACATTTCAAAATTGATTTTACCATTGTTAAGAGGAGAGATTTGTCTTTATTTGCATACATTATTTCTTTATGAGCATGAAAAAGTAAAGAAATGGTGAGCGATGCGACATCTGCCGCAAATATCAAGCTTTATCTCAAGGAATAGATAATTAAGCTTATCAGACATTTACTGTGAACAATTTTATAATGAAGTACTACACAAAAGGTTTTTGTCTTCAACAAGCGTAGCCATCGATGTATAGTATGTTTTCCTAGTGTTTTATTGCCAATGAAGTACAATTTTTCAATCATTCTTATATGAGAATCATTCAAAACGCAAATAGGATTGACCACATATAAATGCTCCGAATTTCAATCTTAATGTTTAATCTAATTTTGATGAGATTTATCGCAGATGGTATGATCTTTTGGCTTTCTAATGATATATAGAACAATGATTTGTCTCCTGTCACTGATGAGTAACGATTTTTTAAACATACCTATATCCTTTGCATTCAAAACGAAAGCAGAATTGACAATATTCAAAGGGCCGTAACTCAATGTAAAACAAATAAAGAAATTTACTGTCAAATTTAAAAATTTTTTATAGACTTTTGGCTTTCATATGATGTATAGAACAAAGCGTTATCGTACGTCGTTGTTTCGCTACGATATTTCAAACATACCCACCAAAACACCAAATGTCCAAAATGCAAAGTTTGACCTCTGACCCTGACCGGAAATGACTGTTCGCGAGCGATTTTATTCTTTTATCTTAAAGATCTTGCCAATGTCTAACTCTCATGCAAAAATCATACAATTCTATGGTCTGGTTTTTGAGTTATCTGCCCTTGAATTTTGCGATTTTTACATTTTGGTCAACTTTAAAAATTCACAGCAAGAAAAGTATTAATGTTAGGACTTTGTAGAAGTCAAATTCAGAACTACAATGCTTTAGCTACATTGAGTATAAATTTCAGCTCTCTAGTGCAAGTATCTTCAGAGAAGAAGATTTTCATAGGTGGGTGGGGTCAGAAATGGTCAAAAATGCACTAAAAGCAAGATGGCGGCCAAACCACGTGACCTACGAATTTGCCATGATTTCGTTTTTTGCAGCATTTTTGATTGCGCATCTTTTAAAAAAAATGTCAAGTCTCTAAGTGCATTTTGAAAAAAAAATCAATGTTAAATTTTCGACTTTGGATTCGAACTGGACCTTTAATGTATGGACCGATTTGGCCCAAAAGCTTATTGTCGCCAATCCTCAACAAGGTCTACCAGCCTGTGAAATTTAGCTTCAATAGCATCAGCCGTTTGGGCTGAAAGTTTACCACAAAATTCTGGGAACAATAAAAAAAATAAATATAGTCGCAAAGCGACGATTACAGGATTCAGCCAAATATATGAGTGCTTGAGGCCATTTGTAGCAACTTTGGCATGATTTATTTTGTAAGGGGGGGAAAAGCTGTTTTGAGGTCATTTTTTCCATACCTACCATTTCAAGTGCACATAACTCGAAAACTTGAATTGATATCTGCCTGAAATTCTCAGAGCTGACAGACAAGTAGTCAGACTGCAGGGATAAAGGGAGAGAAGGGGACAGAGGACAGAGGAAGAAGAAATATACTTGAAATTTCATTTTTTTTTTTTTTTTTTTTTTTATAAGTCCAGACTTCATTGGCGATTGGCCGTGTTGCCCTGCCCTTGGGAAGGATTTTTATCAAATAAAATCGAAAAAAGTGCTTTTTATTCCAAGCCATTTTTTTCGAGAAAAAAAAATTGGCGATTTTATTCTTTTATCTTAAAGACCATGCCAATGTCTAACTCTCATGCAAAAATTATCAAATTCCCTGGCTAGGTTTTTGAGTTATCTGCCCTTGAATTTTGCGATTTTTAGATTTTGGTCAACTTTGAATGGTCACAGCAGAAAAAGTATTAACGTTAGGACTTTCTAGAAGTCAAATTAAGAACTGCAATGCTTCAGCTACATTGAGTATAAATTTCAGCTCTTTAGTGCAAGTGTCTTCAGAGAAGAAGATTGTCAAAGGCGGGTGGGGTCGGCAACGGTAAAAGCAACATTTCCAAAATGCAAAGTTTCACCTCTGACCCTGACCGGAAATGACTGTTCGCGAGCGATTTTATTCTTTTATCTTAAGGACCTTGCCAATGTCTAACTCTCATGCAAAAATCATCAAATTCTATTGTCTGGTTTTTGAGTTATCTGCCCTTGAAGTTTGCGATTTTTAGATTTTGGTCAACTTTGAATGGTCACAGCAGAAAAAGTATTAACGTTAGGACTTTCTAGAAGTCAAATTAAGAACTGCAATGCTTCAGCTACCGTGAGTGTAAATTTCAGATCTCTAGTGCAAGTATCTTCAGAGGAGAAGATTCTCAAAGGTGGGTGGGGTCGGCAATGGTCAAAAATGCACTAAATCCAAGATGGCGGCCAAACCACGTGACCTACGAATTTTCCATGATTTGGTTTTTTGCAGCATTTTTGATTGCGCACATTTTTTAAAAAAAATTAGGTCTCTAAGTGCATTTTGAAAAAAAAGTCAATGTTAAATTTTCGATTTTGGAATCGAACTGGACCTTTAACGTATGGGCCGAATTGTCCCAAAAGCTTATTGTCGCCATTCCACAACAAGGTCTACCAGCCTGTGAAATTTGGCTTTGATAGCATCAGCCGTTTGGGCTGAAAGTTGACCACAAAAATCGTGGAATAATAATAATAAACACGCCAATAACAATAAGGATTCAGCTTGAAAAGCTGAATCCTTAAATATAGTCGCAAGCGACGACAAACGGATTCAGCGCTGTATGGTGTTAAATGTAATGCACAAATGTAATGATTTCAGTCAAAAGCTTATGGGTTATAATCTTTTGTTGATGATTAACGCAATTTGCAAACAAACAGTTATCAAATGCATTTAAAACGCATGCAGGGTTGACAATATTCAAAGGTCCGTAACTCAATGTAAATGTAGTAACTGAATTTATTGTTAATTTTTAAAAGATTTTGTATTCTTTTGGCTTTCTAATGATATATGAAACAATGATTTGTCGTCTATCACTGATGACTAACAACTTTTTTAACATACCTGTATCCTATGCATTCAAAACGAAAGCAGAATTGACAATATTCAAAGGGCCGTAACTCAATGTAAAACAAATAAAGAAATTTTCTGTCAAATTTTAAAAAATTCTATAGGCTTTTGGCTTCCATATGATGTATAGAACAAAGCGTTATCGTACACCGTTGATTCGCTACGATATTTCAAACATACCCACAAAAACACCACATTTCCAAAATGCAAAGTTTGACCTCTGACCCTTACCGGAAATGACTGTTCGCGAGCGATTTTATTCTTTTATCTTAAAGGGCTTGCCAATATCTAACTCTCATGCAAAAATCATAAAATTCTATGGTCTGGGTTTTGAGTTATCTGCCCTTGAAGTTTGCGATTTTTACATTTTGGTCAACTTTGAAAAATCACAGCAAGAAAAGTATTAAAGTTTGAACTTTGTAGAAGTCAAATTCAGAACTACAATGCTTTAGCTACATTGAGTATAAATTTCAGCTCTCTAGTGCAAGTATCTTCAGAGAAGAAGATTTTCATAGGTGGGTGGGGTCAGAAATGGTCAAAAATGCACTAAAAGCAAGATGGCGGCCAAACCACGTGACCTACGAATTTGCCATGATTTCGTTTTTTGCAGCATTTTTGATTGCGCATCTTTTAAAAAAAATTTCAAGTCTCTAAGTGCATTTTGAAAAAAAAATCAATGTTAAATTTTCGACTTTGGATTCGAACTGGACCTTTAATGTATGGACCGATTTGGCCCAAAAGCTTATTGTCGCCAATCCTCAACAAGGTCTACCAGCCTGTGAAATTTGGCTTCAATAGCATCAGCCGTTTGGGCTGAAAGTTTACCACAAAATTCTGGGAACAATAAAAAAAATAAATATAGTCGCAAGCGACGACAAACGGATTCAGCGCTGTATGGTGTTAAATGTAATGCACAAAGGTAATGATTTCAGTCAAAAGCTTATGGGTTATAATCTTTTGTTGATGATTAACGCAATTTGCAAACAAACAGTTATCAAATGCATTTAAAACGATTTTGTATTCTTTTGGCTTTCTAATGATATATGGAACAATGATTTGTTGTCTATCACTGATGACTAACAACTTTTTTAACATACCTGTATCCTATGCATTCAAAACGAAAGCAGAATTGACAATATTCAAAGGGCCGTAACTCAATGTAAAACAAATATTGAAATTTACTGTCAAATTTTTTAAAAATCTATAGACTTTTGGCTTTCAAATGATGTATAGAACAAAGCGTTATCGTACGCCGTTGATTCGCTACAATATTTCAAACATACCCACCAAAACACCACATGTCAAAAATGCAAAGTTTGACCTCTGCTCCTGACCGGAAATGACTGTTCGCGAGCGATTTTATTCTTTTATCTTAAAGACCTTGCCAATGTCTAACTCTCATGCAAAAATCATAAAATTCTATGGTCTGGGTTTTGAGTTATCTGCCCTTGAAGTTTGCGATTTTTAGATTTTGGTCAACTTTGAAAATTCACAGCAAAAAAAGTATTGCAGTTAGGACTTTGTAGAAGTCAAATTCAGAACTACAATGCTTCAGCTACATTGAGTATAAATTTCAGCTCTCTAGTGCAAGTATCTTCAGAGAAGAAGTTTCTCAAAGGTGGGTGGGGTCGGCAATGGTCAAAAATGCACTAAATCCAAGATGGCGGCCAAACCACGTGACCTACGAATTTTCCATGATTTGTTTTTTTGCAGCATTTTTGATTGCGCACATTTTAAAAAAAAAATCAGGTCTCTAAGTGCATTTTGAAAAAAAAATCAATGTTAAATTTTCGATTTTGGAATCGAACTGGACCTTTAATGTATGGGCCGAATTGTCCCAAAAGCTTATTGTCGCCATTCCTCAACAAGGTCTATCAGCCTGTGAAATTTGGCTTTGATAGCATCAGCCGTTTGGGCTGAAAGTTGACCACAAAATTCGTGGAATAATAATAATAAATATAGCCGCAAAGCGGCGACAAAAGGATTCAGCTGCAGTCATAACATCAACAAAGTATTAAAGGACCAGACACTCAAACTATTTTTACAAAATGAACTTACATGTAAAATCATGAATATCAAAGCAGGCTCAAAGCAAGTCTAGAGCACTCAAGCGCCGCATGCTGGGTCAAGCTACAATACACAGCCAGCTTGGCCTCTGCCTGACCTCGCACAGCTGTCACTAGAAAGCACTACTGCTGGCTTAATATTGAAAACTTAACTCACTCCAAACTCAAGATCTATGCTACCTTCAAATTTGTCACAACTAAATTTAGACTTTTTTTGCTTAAAATGTCATTGCGGTTCGTTTGGTACTCAGGAGCCTTTTTAGCATTTTTCTTTTTGTTTAGACCTGTTTTTCTATCGATTTTGATCACAAATTCTGAACGCAATTGACTGTTTGTGAGCAATGTTTTGATAGATTCCTATTGTATGTATATTTGTCTTATAATCCTGAAAAAAATTCATAATTCTGAGTCTGACTTTTTGAGTTATCGCCCTTTGAAAATGACACCTTGTACTAAGTCACCCAACTTTGAACGCTTATAGAAAAAAAAGAATTTGAGGTACGGTCTTCGAATTATTCACATTTAATTCTCAATGCCTCAGCTACAACATATCAAAGTTGCAGCACTTTGGTGCAAGTATCTTCAGAGCAGAAGATCTTCAAAGGTGCATGGGGTCCGGAAATTCTGAAAAGTTGAAAAATCCAATATGGCGGCTAAACCACGTGACCTACGACTTCGTAAGGATAGTTTTTTTACGTAGAATTTACTTGCGCACCCTCTCATACAAAAATTGTGAATTTTTTTGGTCACGTTTTTTATTTATCTGCATTTGAAGAAAATCATTTTTCTAAGACACAGCAAACTTTGAAGGAGTTGCTACCCATAAAATATGCATTATGCAGTATGCATTAATCATTGCATAGATTGACATGTCAGGAGTCAGTCCTGAAAAGTTCATCAAGTTCTGCTAACGCGTTAAGCTTCAGGAGCCTTTTTAGCATTTTTTTTCTTTTTCGACATTATTTCTATCGACTTTGATCAGAAATTCTGAACGCCAATGACTGTTTGCGATCGATAATTTGATAGATTCTTATTGTCTATATACTTGTCTTACATTCCTGAAAGAATTGCATACTTCTGAATCTAACTTTTTGAGTTATCGCCCTTTGAAAATGGCACTGTGTAATAAATTTTTAGAAAATGTGAAATTTTGAAAGGATGCTGCGACAAAAGTATTTCGAATTTCTTAATTCTATAACAAACTTGTTAAAGGCCAATGACTTAGCTACATCGTGTGTAAATTTCAGCTATCTAGTATCATTAGTAGCCGAGTGGTGATTCACCAAGTGTGCACGGGGTCGGACTTTTGTAAAATGTGCTTAAATCCAATATGGCGGCCAAAACACGTGACCTACGACTTCGTCATGATTGTCTTTTTTTCATCATTTTTCATTGCGCTTCTTTTAAAAAAAAATTCAAGTCTCTAAGTGCATTTTGAAAAAAATTCCCATGTTAAAATTTTAAACTTTACGCCTACATAGGCGAAATATGACTGAGCCGATTTGGCCCAAAAGCTTAACCTCGCGATTCCAGGGTAAGGTCTACAAGTCTGTAAAATTTGGTATCATTTGCTTGTGCCGTTTTGGCTAAAAACTGTGCTAAAGTTTCGTGGAATAAAAAAAAAAAAAAAAAAAAAAAAAAAAAAAAAAAAAAAAAAAAAAAATAATAAAACACGCCAATAACAATAAGGATTCAGCTTGAAAGCTGAATCCTTAATAAAAAAATAAAACACGCCAATAACAATAAGGATTCAGCCTTATGGCTGAATCCTTAAATATAGTCGCAAAGCGACGATTACAGGATTCAGCCAAATATATGAGTGCTTGAGGCCATTTGTAGCAACTTTGGCATGATTTATTTTGTAAGGGGGGGAAAAGCTGTTTTGAGGTCATTTTTTCCATACCTACCATTTCAAGTGCACATAACTCGAAAACTTGAATTGATATCTGCCTGAAATTCTCAGAGCTGACAGACAAGTAGTCAGACTGCAGGGATAAAGGGAGAGAAGGGGACAGAGGACAGAGGAAGAAGAAATATACTTGAAATTTCATTTTTTTTTTTTTTTTTTTTTTATAAGTCCAGACTTCATTGGCGATTGCCGTGTTGCCCTGCCCTTGGGAAGGATTTTTATCAAATAAAATCGAAAAAAGTGCTTTTTATTCCAAGCCATTTTTTTCGAGAAAAAAAAATTGGCGATTTTATTCTTTTATCTTAAAGACCATGCCAATGTCTAACTCTCATGCAAAAATTATCAAATTCCCTGGCTAGGTTTTTGAGTTATCTGCCCTTGAATTTTGCGATTTTTAGATTTTGGTCAAATTTGAATGGTCACAGCAGAAAAAGTATTAACGTTAGGACTTTCTAGAAGTCAAATTAAGAACTGCAATGCTTCAGCTACATTGAGTATAAATTTCAGCTCTTTAGTGCAAGTGTCTTCAGAGAAGAAGATTGTCAAAGGCGGGTGGGGTCGGCAACGGTAAAAGCAACATTTCCAAAATGCAAAGTTTCACCTCTGACCCTGACCGGAAATGACTGTTCGCGAGCGATTTTATTCTTTTATCTTAAGGACCTTGCCAATGTCTAACTCTCATGCAAAAATCATCAAATTCTATGGTCTGGTTTTTGAGTTATCTGCCCTTGAAGTTTGCGATTTTTAGATTTTGGTCAACTTTGAATGGTCACAGCAGAAAAAGTATTAATGTTAGGACTTTCTAGAAGTCAAATTAAGAACTGCAATGCTTCAGCTACCCTGAGTGTAAATTTCAGATCTCTAGTGCAAGTATCTTCAGAGGAGAAGATTCTCAAAGGTGGGTGGGGTCGGCAATGGTCAAAAATGCACTAAATCCAAGATGGCGGCCAAACCACGTGACCTACGAATTTTCCATGATTTGGTTTTTTGCAGCATTTTTGATTGCGCACATTTTTTAAAAAAAATTAGGTCTCTAAGTGCATTTTGAAAAAAAAGTCAATGTTAAATTTTCGATTTTGGAATCGAACTGGACCTTTAACGTATGGGCCGAATTGTCCCAAAAGCTTATTGTCGCCATTCCACAACAAGGTCTACCAGCCTTTGAAATTTGGCTTTGATAGCATCAGCCGTTTGGGCTGAAAGTTGACCACAAAAATCGTGGAATAATAATAATAAACACGCCAATAACAATAAGGATTCAGCTTGAAAAGCTGAATCCTTAAATATAGTCGCAAGCGACGACAAACGGATTCAGCGCTGTATGGTGTTAAATGTAATGCACAAATGTAATGATTTCAGTCAAAAGCTTATGGGTTATAATCTTTTGTTGATGATTAACGCAATTTGCAAACAAACAGTTATCAAATGCATTTAAAACGCATGCAGGGTTGACAATATTCAAAGGTCCGTAACTCAATGTAAATGTAGTAACTGAATTTATTGTTAATTTTTAAAAGATTTTGTATTCTTTTGGCTTTCTAATGATATATGAAACAATGATTTGTCGTCTATCACTGATGACTAACAACTTTTTTAACATACCTGTATCCTATGCATTCAAAACGAAAGCAGAATTGACAATATTCAAAGGGCCGTAACTCAATGTAAAACAAATAAAGAAATTTTCTGTCAAATTTTAAAAAATTCTATAGGCTTTTGGCTTCCATATGATGTATAGAACAAAGCGTTATCGTACACCGTTGATTCGCTACGATATTTCAAACATACCCACAAAAACACCACATTTCCAAAATGCAAAGTTTGACCTCTGACCCTTACCGGAAATGACTGTTCGCGAGCAATTTTATTCTTTTATCTTAAAGGGCTTGCCAATGTCTAACTCTCATGCAAAAATCATAAAATTCTATGGTCTGGGTTTTGAGTTATCTGCCCTTGAAGTTTGCGATTTTTACATTTTGGTCAACTTTGAAAAATCACAGCAAGAAAAGTATTAAAGTTTGAACTTTGTAGAAGTCAAATTCAGAACTACAATGCTTCAGCTACATTGAGTATAAATTTCAGCTCTCTAGTGCAAGTATCTTCAGAGAAGAAGATTTTCAAAGGTGGGTGGGGTCAGAAATTGCCGAAAATGCACTAAAAGCAAGATGGCGGCCAAACCACGTGACCTACGAATTTGCCATGATTTGGTTTTTTGCAGCATTTTTGATTGCGCATCTTTTAAAAAAAGTTTCAAGTCTCTAAGTGCATTTTGAAAAAAAAATCAATGTTAAATTTTCGATTTTGAAATCGAACTGCAGCTTTAATGTATGGGCCGAATTGTCCCAAAAGCTTATTGTCGCCATTCCTCAACAAGGTCTACCAGCCTGTGAAATTTGGCTTCAATAGCATCAGCCGTTTGGGCTGAAAGTTTACCACAAAATTCTGGGAACAATAAAAAAAATAATAATAAACACGCCAATAACAATAAGGATTCAGCCTTATGGCTGAATCCTTGAATATAGTCGCAAAGCGACGATTACAGGATTCAGCCAAATATATGAGTGCTTGAGGCCATTTGTAGCAACTTTGGCATGATTTATTTTTTAAGGGGGGGAAAAGCTGTTTTGAGGTCATTTTTTCCATACCTACCATTTCAAGTGCACATAACTCGAAAACTTGAATTGATATCTGCCTGAAATTCTCAGAGCTGACAGACAAGTAGTCAGACTGCAGGGATAAAGGGAGAGAAGGGGACAGAGGACAGAGGAAGAAGAAATATACTTGAAATTTCATTTTTTTTTTTTTTTTTTTTTTTATAAGTCCAGACTTCATTGGCGATTTGCCGTGTTGCCCTGCCCTTGGGAAGGATTTTTATCAAATAAAATCGAAAAAAGTGCTTTTTATTCCAAGCCATTTTTTTCGAGAAAAAAAAATTGGCGATTTTATTCTTTTATCTTAAAGACCATGCCAATGTCTAACTCTCATGCAAAAATTATCAAATTCCCTGGCTAGGTTTTTGAGTTATCTGCCCTTGAATTTTGCGATTTTTAGATTTTGGTCAAATTTGAATGGTCACAGCAGAAAAAGTATTAACGTTAGGACTTTCTAGAAGTCAAATTAAGAACTGCAATGCTTCAGCTACATTGAGTATAAATTTCAGCTCTTTAGTGCAAGTGTCTTCAGAGAAGAAGATTGTCAAAGGCGGGTGGGGTCGGCAACGGTAAAAGCAACATTTCCAAAATGCAAAGTTTCACCTCTGACCCTGACCGGAAATGACTGTTCGCGAGCGATTTTATTCTTTTATCTTAAGGACCTTGCCAATGTCTAACTCTCATGCAAAAATCATCAAATTCTATGGTCTGGTTTTTGAGTTATCTGCCCTTGAAGTTTGCGATTTTTAGATTTTGGTCAACTTTGAATGGTCACAGCAGAAAAAGTATTAATGTTAGGACTTTCTAGAAGTCAAATTAAGAACTGCAATGCTTCAGCTACCCTGAGTGTAAATTTCAGATCTCTAGTGCAAGTATCTTCAGAGGAGAAGATTCTCAAAGGTGGGTGGGGTCGGCAATGGTCAAAAATGCACTAAATCCAAGATGGCGGCCAAACCACGTGACCTACGAATTTTCCATGATTTGGTTTTTTGCAGCATTTTTGATTGCGCACATTTTTTAAAAAAAATTAGGTCTCTAAGTGCATTTTGAAAAAAAAGTCAATGTTAAATTTTCGATTTTGGAATCGAACTGGACCTTTAACGTATGGGCCGAATTGTCCCAAAAGCTTATTGTCGCCATTCCACAACAAGGTCTACCAGCCTTTGAAATTTGGCTTTGATAGCATCAGCCGTTTGGGCTGAAAGCTGACCACAAAATTCGTGGAACAATAAAAATAATAAACACGCCAATAACAATAAGGATTCAGCTTTTCAAGCTGAATCCTTAATTAGCGAACGCCGGAGCGCAAGTAGAGCGCGCACCGCTTCTTCATTTCTGTTCGCGCATAGGCAAATGATACATGGAAATAAAGACAATTCTTTTCTCTACAAGTTGATATAAAAATTATAAAATTATCTCTAATGGTTCGTGAGGTATGAGTGCCGCAAGATGCGCGAGTTAATTACATGTTCAATTAGCGAACGCCGGAGCGCAAGTAGAGCGCGCACCGCTTCTTCATTTCTGTGCGCGCATAGACAAATGATACATGGAAAAAAAGACAATTCTTTTCTCTACAAGTTGACATAAAAATTATAAAAGTATCTCTAATGGTTCGTGAGATATGTCTGTTGTTGATTGATGACTTACGCATTTTGCAAATATACAGTTATCAAATGCATTCAGGGTTGACAATATTCAAAGGTCCGTAACTAAATGTAAATGAAGTAACTGAATTTATTGTTAATTTTTTAAAGATAGTGTATTCTTTTGGCTTTCTAATGATATATGGAACAATGATTTGTCTCCTGTCACTGATGAGTAACGACTTTTTTAACATACCTTTATCCTAAGCATTCAAAACGAAAGCAGAATTGACAATATTCAAAGGGCCGTAAATCAATGTAAAACAAATAAAGGAATTTACTGTCAAATTTTAAAAAATTCTATAGACTTTTGGCTTTCATATGATGTATAGAACAAAGAGTTATCGTACGCCTTTGATTCGCTACGATATTTCAAACATACCCACCAAAACACCACATGTCCAAAATGGAAAGTTTGACCTCTGACCCTGACCGGAAATGACTCTTCGCGAGCGATTTTATTCTTTTATCTTGAAGACCTTGCTAATGTCTAACTCTCATGCAAAAATCATCAAATTCGTCTGGGAGGTTTTTGAGTTATCTGCCCTTGAATATTGCAAAATGTGCAAACTTTGAAGATTTTTATAAAAAAAACTATTTCGAATTTTTGAATTTTGAAACAAACTTGTTATAGGCCAATGTCTCAGCTACATTATGTGTAAGTTTCAGCTTTCTAGTATCAGCAGTTGCCGAGTGGTGATTCCTGAAAGGTGCCTGGGGTCGGACTTTTGAAAAAAATGCAGAAAATTCAAGATGGCGGCCAAACCACGTGACCTACGAATTTGCCATGATTTCGTTTTTTGCAGCATTTTTGATTGCGCATCTTTTAAAAAAAAAATTAGGTCTCTAAGTGCATTTTAAAAAAAAAATCAATGTTAAATTTTTGATTTTGGAATCGAACTGGACCTTTAACGTATGGGCCGAATTGTCCCAAAAGCTTATTGTCGCCATTCCTCAACAAGGTCTACCAGCCTGTGAAATTTGGCTTTGATAGCATCAGCCGTTTTGGCTGAAAGTTGTCCACAAAAATCGTGGAATAATAATAATAAAAAAAAAAAAATAAATAAACACGCCAATAACAATAAGGATTCAGCCTTATGGCTGAATCCTTAATAAACACGCCAATAACAATAAGGATTCAGCCTTATGGCTGAATCCTTAATAATAAACACGCCAATAACAATAAGGATTCAGCCTTATGGCTGAATCCTTAAATATAGTTGCAAAGCAACAATGACAGGATTCAGCCGAATATATGAGCTCTTTTGACCATTTGAAGCCTTTTGATGTATTGTTTTAGGTCGAAAATACGATTTCAAGCTGCCACATACTTATTCACAGAGCCAACAAATATATAGTAACACAATGTCAGTATTTCAAACACGGCAAATGTGAAAATAAAGAAGCAAATTTATCAAAGCAAACCAATTTAGATATTATTCTTTTTTCAATTTCCAAAACCAAAGCAAAGCCTAGCACTGTGAGCCGGAGCGTGTAAATGCCCGTGTTTTGCATGCATCTCGCTTTGCAATGTACAACCCTACGGTCTCTCCAATCCATGAATGAACTCATTGACGACTACTTTAGGGAGAAGTGCACAGATATAATCCTTATATTTTCAAATAGAAGAATCTCAGCATAGACATGCTGAAGAGCGGTTCAGATGTTGGAAGAAACGTGCATGAAAAATAATGAAATATTCTTTGTGAGATGTAATCATTGGGTTATTTGTTTGAAGCACATTAGAAAAGGGATGCACTGAGCCTCTCAATTTCGTTTACTATAAAAGTAAACAAAGCTTATAAGCGAGATTCAGAAGCTGCAAACATCATCTTTGCATGTAAAATACACTGACATTTTGATTCCTGGCACATTCAGGACATAACAGGGCGTGGAGGCACAGTTATTGAAAAATAGGAGGGGTGCTCTTTCAGACGCGTAATGATACACAAAATCTGCCATATATGGAGACACCTTATAAGGGTTGATACTACGATAGCGTAGTGAAAACCGATCTCCATGTAAATTTCTTACTATCAAAGTTGTGAACCCCCACCCTTCTTTCGCACTCGTTTCTCTTGAACGGGGTGGCGAAATTTCAAATGATTTATACCATTGCAAAGGGCGAAGAACCAGCTTCAATCCAATGTGTCATTTGTACATGTGAACGAAAAAGTAAAGAAACGGTAAACGAGGCTACATCTGTCTCAAATATCAAGTTTTATCTCGAGATGACTGAGGGTACTTGTCTTTCAGCATTGATATATCCCGAACCAATAAAGATATGTTCATATTCTTTCCACCAGTGTGTAGAGGAGAGAATTGTCTTCATTTGCATATATTATTTGTTTATGAGCAATGGTAAAGAAATGGTGAGCGATGCGACATCTGTTGCAAATATCAAACTTTATCTCAAGAAATAGATAATTTAGCTTAATACTCGATTACTGTTAATATTTTTATAATGAGGTACTACACAAAGTATTTGTGTCTTTAACAAGCGCATCCATTGATGTATAGTATGTTAACCCTTACGATGCGGCTATATATTTTTGCTCTACTAGCCCACGTGGCGACATTGTTTTGTCCGGAGCGCGTGTGAACGATGTCTTATATTTCGCTTGCCGCTTCTTCATTTCTGTGTGCGCATAGGCAAATGATACATGGAAATAAAGACAATTCTTTTCTCTATAAGTTGATATAAAAATTATAAAATTATCTCTAATGGTTCGTGAGTTATGAGTGCCGCAAGATGCGCGAGTTAATTACAAGTTCAATTAGCGAACGCCGGAGCGCAAGTAGAGCGCGCACCGCTTCTTCATTTCTGTTCGCGCATAGGCAAATGATACATGGAAATAAAGACAATTCTTTTCTCTACAAGTTGATATAAAAATTATAAAATTATCTCTAATGGTTCGTGAGGTATGAGTGCCGCAAGATGCGCGAGTTAATTACATGTTCAATTAGCGAACGCCGGAGCGCAAGTAGAGCGCGCACCGCTTCTTCATTTCTGTGCGCGCATAGACAAATGATACATGGAAAAAAAGACAATTCTTTTCTCTACAAGTTGACATAAAAATTATAAAAGTATCTCTAATGGTTCGTGAGATATGTCTGTTGTTGATTGATGACTTACGCATATTGCAAATATACAGTTAAAAAATGCATTCAGGGTTGACAATATTCAAAGGTCCGTAACTAAATGTAAATGAAGTAACTGAATTTATTGTTAATTTTTAAAAGATAGTGTATTCTTTTGGCTTTCTAATGATATATGGAACAATGATTTGTCTCCTGTCACTGATGAGTAACGACTTTTTTAACATACCTTTATCCTAAGCATTCAAAACGAAAGCAGAATTGACAATATTCAAAGGGCCGTAAATCAATGTAAAACAAATAAAGGAATTTACTGTCAAATTTTAAAAAATTCTATAGACTTTTGGCTTTCATATGATGTATAGAACAAAGAGTTATCGTACGCCTTTGATTCGCTACGATATTTCAAACATACCCACCAAAACACCACATGTCCAAAATGGAAAGTTTGACCTCTGACCCTGACCGGAAATGACTGTTCGCGAGCGATTTTATTCTTTTATCTTAAAGACCTTGCTAATGTCTAATTCTCATGCAAAAATCATCAAATTCGTCTGGGAGGTTTTTGAGTTATCTGCCCTTGAATATTGCAGAATGTGCAAACTTTGAAGATTTTTATAAAAAAAACTATTTCGATTTTTTAAATTTTGAAACAAACTTGTTATAGGCCAATGTCTCAGCTACATCATGTGTAAGTTTCAACTTTCTAGTATCAGCAGTTGCCGAGTGGTGATTCCTGAAATGTGCCTGGGGTCGGACTTTTGAAAAAAATGCAGAAAATTCAAGATGGCGGCCAAACCACGTGACCTACGAATTTGTCATGATTTCGTTTTTTGCAGCATTTTTTATTGCGCATCTTTTAAAAAAAAATTCAAGTCTCTAAGTGCATTTTGAAAAAAAAATCAATGTTAAATTTTCGATTTTGGAATCGAACTGGACCTTTAACGTATGGGCCGAATTGTCCCAAAAGCTTATTGTCGCCATTCCTCAACAAGGTCTACCAGCCTGTGAAATTTGGCTTTGATAGCATCAGCCGTTTTGGCTGAAAGTTGTCCACAAAAATCGTGGAATAATAATAATTAAAAAAAAAAAAAAAAATATAGTTGCAAAGCAACAATGACAGGATTCAGCCGAATATATGAGCTCTTTTGACCATTTGAAGCCTTTTGATGTATTGTTTTAGGTCGAAAATACGATTTCTAGCTGCCACATACTTATTCACAGAGCCAACAAATATATAGTAACACAATGTCAGTATTTCAAACACGGCAAATGTGAAAATAAAGAAGCAAATTTATCAAAGCAAACCAATTTAGATATTATTCTTTTTTCAATTTCCAAAACCAAAGCAAAGCCTAGCACTGTGAGCCGGAGCGTGTAAATGTCCGTGTTTTGCATGCATCTCGCTTTGCAATGTACAACCCTACGGTCTCTCCAATCCATGAATGAACTCATTGACGACTACTTTAGGGAGAAGTGCACAGATATAATCTTTATATTTTCAAATAGAAGAATCTCAGCATAGACATGCCGAAGAGCGGTTCAGATGTTGGAAGAAACGTGCATGAAAAATAATGAAATATTCTTTGTGAGATGTAATCATTGGGTTATTGGTTTGAAGCACATTAGAAAAGGGATGCACTGAGCCTCTCAATTTCGTTTACTATAAAAGTAAACAAAGCTTATAAGCGAGATTCAGAAGCTGCAAACATCATCTTTGCATGTAAAATACACTGACATTTTGATTCCTGGCACATTCAGGACATAACAGGGCGTGGAGGCACAGTTATTGAAAAATAGGAGGGGTGCTCTTTCAGACGCGTAATGATACACAAAATCTGCCATATATGGAGACACCTTATAAGGGTTGATACTACGATAGCGTAGTGAAAACCGATCTCCATGTAAATTTCTTACTATCAAAGTTGTGAACCCCCACCCTTCTTTCGCACTCGTTTCTCTTGAACGGGGTGGCGAAATTTCAAATGATTTATACCATTGCAAAGGGCGAAGAACCAGCTTCAATCCAATGTGTCATTTGTACATGTGAACGAAAAAGTAAAGAAACGGTAAACGAGGCTACATCTGTCTCAAATATCAAGTTTTATCTCGAGATGACTGAGGGTACTTGTCTTTCAGCATTGATATATCCCGAACCAATAAAGATATGTTCATATTCTTTCCACCAGTGTGTAGAGGAGAGAATTGTCTTCATTTGCATATATTATTTGTTTATGAGCAATGGTAAAGAAATGGTGAGCGATGCGACATCTGTTGCAAATATCAAACTTTATCTCAAGAAATAGATAATTTAGCTTAATACTCGATTACTGTTAATATTTTTATAATGAGGTACTACACAAAGTATTTGTGTCTTTAACAAGCGCATCCATTGATGTATAGTATGTTAACCCTTACGATGCGGCTATATATTTTTGCTCTACTAGCCCACGTGGCGACATTGTTTTGTCCGGAGCGCGTGTGAACGATGTCTTATATTTCGCTTGCCGCTTCTTCATTTCTGTGTGCGCATAGGCAAATGATACATGGAAATAAAGACAATTCTTTTCTCTATAAGTTGATATAAAAATTATAAAATTATCTCTAATGGTTCGTGAGTTATGAGTGCCGCAAGATGCGCGAGTTAATTACAAGTTCAATTAGCGAACGCCGGAGCGCAAGTAGAGCGCGCACCGCTTCTTCATTTCTGTTCGCGCATAGGCAAATGATACATGGAAATAAAGACAATTCTTTTCTCTACAAGTTGATATAAAAATTATAAAATTATCTCTAATGGTTCGTGAGGTATGAGTGCCGCAAGATGCGCGAGTTAATTACATGTTCAATTAGCGAACGCCGGAGCGCAAGTAGAGCGCGCACCGCTTCTTCATTTCTGTGCGCGCATAGACAAATGATACATGGAAAAAAAGACAATTCTTTTCTCTACAAGTTGACATAAAAATTATAAAAGTATCTCTAATGGTTCGTGAGATATGTCTGTTGTTGATTGATGACTTACGCATATTGCAAATATACAGTTAAAAAATGCATTCAGGGTTGACAATATTCAAAGGTCCGTAACTAAATGTAAATGAAGTAACTGAATTTATTGTTAATTTTTAAAAGATAGTGTATTCTTTTGGCTTTCTAATGATATATGGAACAATGATTTGTCTCCTGTCACTGATGAGTAACGACTTTTTTAACATACCTTTATCCTAAGCATTCAAAACGAAAGCAGAATTGACAATATTCAAAGGGCCGTAAATCAATGTAAAACAAATAAAGGAATTTACTGTCAAATTTTAAAAAATTCTATAGACTTTTGGCTTTCATATGATGTATAGAACAAAGAGTTATCGTACGCCTTTGATTCGCTACGATATTTCAAACATACCCACCAAAACACCACATGTCCAAAATGGAAAGTTTGACCTCTGACCCTGACCGGAAATGACTGTTCGCGAGCGATTTTATTCTTTTATCTTAAAGACCTTGCTAATGTCTAATTCTCATGCAAAAATCATCAAATTCGTCTGGGAGGTTTTTGAGTTATCTGCCCTTGAATATTGCAGAATGTGCAAACTTTGAAGATTTTTATAAAAAAAACTATTTCGATTTTTTAAATTTTGAAACAAACTTGTTATAGGCCAATGTCTCAGCTACATCATGTGTAAGTTTCAACTTTCTAGTATCAGCAGTTGCCGAGTGGTGATTCCTGAAATGTGCCTGGGGTCGGACTTTTGAAAAAAATGCAAAAAATTCAAGATGGCGGCCAAACCACGTGACCTACGAATTTGTCATGATTTCGTTTTTTGCAGCATTTTTTATTGCGCATCTTTTAAAAAAAAATTCAAGTCTCTAAGTGCATTTTGAAAAAAAAATCAATGTTAAATTTTCGATTTTGGAATCGAACTGGACCTTTAACGTATGGGCCGAATTGTCCCAAAAGCTTATTGTCGCCATTCCTCAACAAGGTCTACCAGCCTGTGAAATTTGGCTTTGATAGCATCAGCCGTTTTGGCTGAAAGTTGTCCACAAAAATCGTGGAATAATAATAATAAAAAAAAAAAAAAAAAATATAGTTGCAAAGCAACAATGACAGGATTCAGCCGAATATATGAGCTCTTTTGACCATTTGAAGCCTTTTGATGTATTGTTTTAGGTCGAAAATACGATTTCTAGCTGCCACATACTTATTCACAGAGCCAACAAATATATAGTAACACAATGTCAGTATTTCAAACACGGCAAATGTGAAAATAAAGAAGCAAATTTATCAAAGCAAACCAATTTAGATATTATTCTTTTTTCAATTTCCAAAACCAAAGCAAAGCCTAGCACTGTGAGCCGGAGCGTGTAAATGTCCGTGTTTTGCATGCATCTCGCTTTGCAATGTACAACCCTACGGTCTCTCCAATCCATGAATGAACTCATTGACGACTACTTTAGGGAGAAGTGCACAGATATAATCTTTATATTTTCAAATAGAAGAATCTCAGCATAGACATGCCGAAGAGCGGTTCAGATGTTGGAAGAAACGTGCATGAAAAATAATGAAATATTCTTTGTGAGATGTAATCATTGGGTTATTGGTTTGAAGCACATTAGAAAAGGGATGCACTGAGCCTCTCAATTTCGTTTACTATAAAAGTAAACAAAGCTTATAAGCGAGATTCAGAAGCTGCAAACATCATCTTTGCATGTAAAATACACTGACATTTTGATTCCTGGCACATTCAGGACATAACAGGGCGTGGAGGCACAGTTATTGAAAAATAGGAGGGGTGCTCTTTCAGACGCGTAATGATACACAAAATCTGCCATATATGGAGACACCTTATAAGGGTTGATACTACGATAGCGTAGTGAAAACCGATCTCCATGTAAATTTCTTACTATCAAAGTTGTGAACCCCCACCCTTCTTTCGCACTCGTTTCTCTTGAACGGGGTGGCGAAATTTCAAATGATTTATACCATTGCAAAGGGCGAAGAACCAGCTTCAATCCAATGTGTCATTTGTACATGTGAACGAAAAAGTAAAGAAACGGTAAACGAGGCTACATCTGTCTCAAATATCAAGTTTTATCTCGAGATGACTGAGGGTACTTGTCTTTCAGCATTGATATATCCCGAACCAATAAAGATATGTTCATATTCTTTCCACCAGTGTGTAGAGGAGAGAATTGTCTTCATTTGCATATATTATTTGTTTATGAGCAATGGTAAAGAAATGGTGAGCGATGCGACATCTGTTGCAAATATCAAACTTTATCTCAAGAAATAGATAATTTAGCTTAATACTCGATTACTGTTAATATTTTTATAATGAGGTACTACACAAAGTATTTGTGTCTTTAACAAGCGCATCCATTGATGTATAGTATGTTAACCCTTACGATGCGGCTATATATTTTTGCTCTACTAGCCCACGTGGCGACATTGTTTTGTCCGGAGCGCGTGTGAACGATGTCTTATATTTCGCTTGCCGCTTCTTCATTTCTGTGTGCGCATAGGCAAATGATACATGGAAATAAAGACAATTCTTTTCTCTATAAGTTGATATAAAAATTATAAAATTATCTCTAATGGTTCGTGAGTTATGAGTGCCGCAAGATGCGCGAGTTAATTACAAGTTCAATTAGCGAACGCCGGAGCGCAAGTAGAGCGCGCACCGCTTCTTCATTTCTGTTCGCGCATAGGCAAATGATACATGGAAATAAAGACAATTCTTTTCTCTACAAGTTGATATAAAAATTATAAAATTATCTCTAATGGTTCGTGAGGTATGAGTGCCGCAAGATGCGCGAGTTAATTACATGTTCAATTAGCGAACGCCGGAGCGCAAGTAGAGCGCGCACCGCTTCTTCATTTCTGTGCGCGCATAGACAAATGATACATGGAAAAAAAGACAATTCTTTTCTCTACAAGTTGACATAAAAATTATAAAAGTATCTCTAATGGTTCGTGAGATATGTCTGTTGTTGATTGATGACTTACGCATATTGCAAATATACAGTTAAAAAATGCATTCAGGGTTGACAATATTCAAAGGTCCGTAACTAAATGTAAATGAAGTAACTGAATTTATTGTTAATTTTTAAAAGATAGTGTATTCTTTTGGCTTTCTAATGATATATGGAACAATGATTTGTCTCCTGTCACTGATGAGTAACGACTTTTTTAACATACCTTTATCCTAAGCATTCAAAACGAAAGCAGAATTGACAATATTCAAAGGGCCGTAAATCAATGTAAAACAAATAAAGGAATTTACTGTCAAATTTTAAAAAATTCTATAGACTTTTGGCTTTCATATGATGTATAGAACAAAGAGTTATCGTACGCCTTTGATTCGCTACGATATTTCAAACATACCCACCAAAACACCACATGTCCAAAATGGAAAGTTTGACCTCTGACCCTGACCGGAAATGACTGTTCGCGAGCGATTTTATTCTTTTATCTTAAAGACCTTGCTAATGTCTAATTCTCATGCAAAAATCATCAAATTCGTCTGGGAGGTTTTTGAGTTATCTGCCCTTGAATATTGCAGAATGTGCAAACTTTGAAGATTTTTATAAAAAAAACTATTTCGATTTTTTAAATTTTGAAACAAACTTGTTATAGGCCAATGTCTCAGCTACATCATGTGTAAGTTTCAACTTTCTAGTATCAGCAGTTGCCGAGTGGTGATTCCTGAAATGTGCCTGGGGTCGGACTTTTGAAAAAAATGCAGAAAATTCAAGATGGCGGCCAAACCACGTGACCTACGAATTTGTCATGATTTCGTTTTTTGCAGCATTTTTTATTGCGCATCTTTTAAAAAAAAATTCAAGTCTCTAAGTGCATTTTGAAAAAAAAATCAATGTTAAATTTTCGATTTTGGAATCGAACTGGACCTTTAACGTATGGGCCGAATTGTCCCAAAAGCTTATTGTCGCCATTCCTCAACAAGGTCTACCAGCCTGTGAAATTTGGCTTTGATAGCATCAGCCGTTTTGGCTGAAAGTTGTCCACAAAAATCGTGGAATAATAATAATTAAAAAAAAAAAAAAAAATATAGTTGCAAAGCAACAATGACAGGATTCAGCCGAATATATGAGCTCTTTTGACCATTTGAAGCCTTTTGATGTATTGTTTTAGGTCGAAAATACGATTTCTAGCTGCCACATACTTATTCACAGAGCCAACAAATATATAGTAACACAATGTCAGTATTTCAAACACGGCAAATGTGAAAATAAAGAAGCAAATTTATCAAAGCAAACCAATTTAGATATTATTCTTTTTTCAATTTCCAAAACCAAAGCAAAGCCTAGCACTGTGAGCCGGAGCGTGTAAATGTCCGTGTTTTGCATGCATCTCGCTTTGCAATGTACAACCCTACGGTCTCTCCAATCCATGAATGAACTCATTGACGACTACTTTAGGGAGAAGTGCACAGATATAATCTTTATATTTTCAAATAGAAGAATCTCAGCATAGACATGCCGAAGAGCGGTTCAGATGTTGGAAGAAACGTGCATGAAAAATAATGAAATATTCTTTGTGAGATGTAATCATTGGGTTATTGGTTTGAAGCACATTAGAAAAGGGATGCACTGAGCCTCTCAATTTCGTTTACTATAAAAGTAAACAAAGCTTATAAGCGAGATTCAGAAGCTGCAAACATCATCTTTGCATGTAAAATACACTGACATTTTGATTCCTGGCACATTCAGGACATAACAGGGCGTGGAGGCACAGTTATTGAAAAATAGGAGGGGTGCTCTTTCAGACGCGTAATGATACACAAAATCTGCCATATATGGAGACACCTTATAAGGGTTGATACTACGATAGCGTAGTGAAAACCGATCTCCATGTAAATTTCTTACTATCAAAGTTGTGAACCCCCACCCTTCTTTCGCACTCGTTTCTCTTGAACGGGGTGGCGAAATTTCAAATGATTTATACCATTGCAAAGGGCGAAGAACCAGCTTCAATCCAATGTGTCATTTGTACATGTGAACGAAAAAGTAAAGAAACGGTAAACGAGGCTACATCTGTCTCAAATATCAAGTTTTATCTCGAGATGACTGAGGGTACTTGTCTTTCAGCATTGATATATCCCGAACCAATAAAGATATGTTCATATTCTTTCCACCAGTGTGTAGAGGAGAGAATTGTCTTCATTTGCATATATTATTTGTTTATGAGCAATGGTAAAGAAATGGTGAGCGATGCGACATCTGTTGCAAATATCAAACTTTATCTCAAGAAATAGATAATTTAGCTTAATACTCGATTACTGTTAATATTTTTATAATGAGGTACTACACAAAGTATTTGTGTCTTTAACAAGCGCATCCATTGATGTATAGTATGTTAACCCTTACGATGCGGCTATATATTTTTGCTCTACTAGCCCACGTGGCGACATTGTTTTGTCCGGAGCGCGTGTGAACGATGTCTTATATTTCGCTTGCCGCTTCTTCATTTCTGTGTGCGCATAGGCAAATGATACATGGAAATAAAGACAATTCTTTTCTCTATAAGTTGATATAAAAATTATAAAATTATCTCTAATGGTTCGTGAGTTATGAGTGCCGCAAGATGCGCGAGTTAATTACAAGTTCAATTAGCGAACGCCGGAGCGCAAGTAGAGCGCGCACCGCTTCTTCATTTCTGTTCGCGCATAGGCAAATGATACATGGAAATAAAGACAATTCTTTTCTCTACAAGTTGATATAAAAATTATAAAATTATCTCTAATGGTTCGTGAGGTATGAGTGCCGCAAGATGCGCGAGTTAATTACATGTTCAATTAGCGAACGCCGGAGCGCAAGTAGAGCGCGCACCGCTTCTTCATTTCTGTGCGCGCATAGACAAATGATACATGGAAAAAAAGACAATTCTTTTCTCTACAAGTTGACATAAAAATTATAAAAGTATCTCTAATGGTTCGTGAGATATGTCTGTTGTTGATTGATGACTTACGCATATTGCAAATATACAGTTAAAAAATGCATTCAGGGTTGACAATATTCAAAGGTCCGTAACTAAATGTAAATGAAGTAACTGAATTTATTGTTAATTTTTAAAAGATAGTGTATTCTTTTGGCTTTCTAATGATATATGGAACAATGATTTGTCTCCTGTCACTGATGAGTAACGACTTTTTTAACATACCTTTATCCTAAGCATTCAAAACGAAAGCAGAATTGACAATATTCAAAGGGCCGTAAATCAATGTAAAACAAATAAAGGAATTTACTGTCAAATTTTAAAAAATTCTATAGACTTTTGGCTTTCATATGATGTATAGAACAAAGAGTTATCGTACGCCTTTGATTCGCTACGATATTTCAAACATACCCACCAAAACACCACATGTCCAAAATGGAAAGTTTGACCTCTGACCCTGACCGGAAATGACTGTTCGCGAGCGATTTTATTCTTTTATCTTAAAGACCTTGCTAATGTCTAATTCTCATGCAAAAATCATCAAATTCGTCTGGGAGGTTTTTGAGTTATCTGCCCTTGAATATTGCAGAATGTGCAAACTTTGAAGATTTTTATAAAAAAAACTATTTCGATTTTTTAAATTTTGAAACAAACTTGTTATAGGCCAATGTCTCAGCTACATCATGTGTAAGTTTCAACTTTCTAGTATCAGCAGTTGCCGAGTGGTGATTCCTGAAATGTGCCTGGGGTCGGACTTTTGAAAAAAATGCAGAAAATTCAAGATGGCGGCCAAACCACGTGACCTACGAATTTGTCATGATTTCGTTTTTTGCAGCATTTTTTATTGCGCATCTTTTAAAAAAAAATTCAAGTCTCTAAGTGCATTTTGAAAAAAAAATCAATGTTAAATTTTCGATTTTGGAATCGAACTGGACCTTTAACGTATGGGCCGAATTGTCCCAAAAGCTTATTGTCGCCATTCCTCAACAAGGTCTACCAGCCTGTGAAATTTGGCTTTGATAGCATCAGCCGTTTTGGCTGAAAGTTGTCCACAAAAATCGTGGAATAATAATAATAAAAAAAAAAAAAAAAAATATAGTTGCAAAGCAACAATGACAGGATTCAGCCGAATATATGAGCTCTTTTGACCATTTGAAGCCTTTTGATGTATTGTTTTAGGTCGAAAATACGATTTCTAGCTGCCACATACTTATTCACAGAGCCAACAAATATATAGTAACACAATGTCAGTATTTCAAACACGGCAAATGTGAAAATAAAGAAGCAAATTTATCAAAGCAAACCAATTTAGATATTATTCTTTTTTCAATTTCCAAAACCAAAGCAAAGCCTAGCACTGTGAGCCGGAGCGTGTAAATGTCCGTGTTTTGCATGCATCTCGCTTTGCAATGTACAACCCTACGGTCTCTCCAATCCATGAATGAACTCATTGACGACTACTTTAGGGAGAAGTGCACAGATATAATCTTTATATTTTCAAATAGAAGAATCTCAGCATAGACATGCCGAAGAGCGGTTCAGATGTTGGAAGAAACGTGCATGAAAAATAATGAAATATTCTTTGTGAGATGTAATCATTGGGTTATTGGTTTGAAGCACATTAGAAAAGGGATGCACTGAGCCTCTCAATTTCGTTTACTATAAAAGTAAACAAAGCTTATAAGCGAGATTCAGAAGCTGCAAACATCATCTTTGCATGTAAAATACACTGACATTTTGATTCCTGGCACATTCAGGACATAACAGGGCGTGGAGGCACAGTTATTGAAAAATAGGAGGGGTGCTCTTTCAGACGCGTAATGATACACAAAATCTGCCATATATGGAGACACCTTATAAGGGTTGATACTACGATAGCGTAGTGAAAACCGATCTCCATGTAAATTTCTTACTATCAAAGTTGTGAACCCCCACCCTTCTTTCGCACTCGTTTCTCTTGAACGGGGTGGCGAAATTTCAAATGATTTATACCATTGCAAAGGG
Source organism: Steromphala cineraria (assembly GCA_916613615.1). Taxonomy (NCBI): domain Eukaryota; kingdom Metazoa; phylum Mollusca; class Gastropoda; order Trochida; family Trochidae; genus Steromphala; species Steromphala cineraria. The sequence goes on from OU744721.1 coordinate 46,913,223, forward strand.
CGAAGAACCAGCTTCAATCCAATGTGTCATTTGTACATGTGAACGAAAAAGTAAAGAAACGGTAAACGAGGCTACATCTGTCTCAAATATCAAGTTTTATCTCGAGATGACTGAGGGTACTTGTCTTTCAGCATTGATATATCCCGAACCAATAAAGATATGTTCATATTCTTTCCACCAGTGTGTAGAGGAGAGAATTGTCTTCATTTGCATATATTATTTGTTTATGAGCAATGGTAAAGAAATGGTGAGCGATGCGACATCTGTTGCAAATATCAAACTTTATCTCAAGAAATAGATAATTTAGCTTAATACTCGATTACTGTTAATATTTTTATAATGAGGTACTACACAAAGTATTTGTGTCTTTAACAAGCGCATCCATTGATGTATAGTATGTTAACCCTTACGATGCGGCTATATATTTTTGCTCTACTAGCCCACGTGGCGACATTGTTTTGTCCGGAGCGCGTGTGAACGATGTCTTATATTTCGCTTGCCGCTTCTTCATTTCTGTGTGCGCATAGGCAAATGATACATGGAAATAAAGACAATTCTTTTCTCTATAAGTTGATATAAAAATTATAAAATTATCTCTAATGGTTCGTGAGTTATGAGTGCCGCAAGATGCGCGAGTTAATTACAAGTTCAATTAGCGAACGCCGGAGCGCAAGTAGAGCGCGCACCGCTTCTTCATTTCTGTTCGCGCATAGGCAAATGATACATGGAAATAAAGACAATTCTTTTCTCTACAAGTTGACATAAAAATTATAAAATTATCTCTAATGGTTCGTGAGGTATGAGTGCCGCAAGATGCGCGAGTTAATTACATGTTCAATTAGCGAACGCCGGAGCGCAAGTAGAGCGCGCACCGCTTCTTCATTTCTGTGCGCGCATAGACAAATGATACATGGAAAAAAAGACAATTCTTTTCTCTACAAGTTGACATAAAAATTATAAAAGTATCTCTAATGGTTCGTGAGATATGTCTGTTGTTGATTGATGACTTACGCATATTGCAAATATACAGTTAAAAAATGCATTCAGGGTTGACAATATTCAAAGGTCCGTAACTAAATGTAAATGAAGTAACTGAATTTATTGTTAATTTTTAAAAGATAGTGTATTCTTTTGGCTTTCTAATGATATATGGAACAATGATTTGTCTCCTGTCACTGATGAGTAACGACTTTTTTAACATACCTTTATCCTAAGCATTCAAAACGAAAGCAGAATTGACAATATTCAAAGGGCCGTAAATCAATGTAAAACAAATAAAGGAATTTACTGTCAAATTTTAAAAAATTCTATAGACTTTTGGCTTTCATATGATGTATAGAACAAAGAGTTATCGTACGCCTTTGATTCGCTACGATATTTCAAACATACCCACCAAAACACCACATGTCCAAAATGGAAAGTTTGACCTCTGACCCTGACCGGAAATGACTGTTCGCGAGCGATTTTATTCTTTTATCTTAAAGACCTTGCTAATGTCTAATTCTCATGCAAAAATCATCAAATTCGTCTGGGAGGTTTTTGAGTTATCTGCCCTTGAATATTGCAGAATGTGCAAACTTTGAAGATTTTTATAAAAAAAACTATTTCGATTTTTTAAATTTTGAAACAAACTTGTTATAGGCCAATGTCTCAGCTACATCATGTGTAAGTTTCAACTTTCTAGTATCAGCAGTTGCCGAGTGGTGATTCCTGAAATGTGCCTGGGGTCGGACTTTTGAAAAAAATGCAGAAAATTCAAGATGGCGGCCAAACCACGTGACCTACGAATTTGTCATGATTTCGTTTTTTGCAGCATTTTTTATTGCGCATCTTTTAAAAAAAAATTCAAGTCTCTAAGTGCATTTTGAAAAAAAAATCAATGTTAAATTTTCGATTTTGGAATCGAACTGGACCTTTAACGTATGGGCCGAATTGTCCCAAAAGCTTATTGTCGCCATTCCTCAACAAGGTCTACCAGCCTGTGAAATTTGGCTTTGATAGCATCAGCCGTTTTGGCTGAAAGTTGTCCACAAAAATCGTGGAATAATAATAATTAAAAAAAAAAAAAAAAATATAGTTGCAAAGCAACAATGACAGGATTCAGCCGAATATATGAGCTCTTTTGACCATTTGAAGCCTTTTGATGTATTGTTTTAGGTCGAAAATACGATTTCTAGCTGCCACATACTTATTCACAGAGCCAACAAATATATAGTAACACAATGTCAGTATTTCAAACACGGCAAATGTGAAAATAAAGAAGCAAATTTATCAAAGCAAACCAATTTAGATATTATTCTTTTTTCAATTTCCAAAACCAAAGCAAAGCCTAGCACTGTGAGCCGGAGCGTGTAAATGTCCGTGTTTTGCATGCATCTCGCTTTGCAATGTACAACCCTACGGTCTCTCCAATCCATGAATGAACTCATTGACGACTACTTTAGGGAGAAGTGCACAGATATAATCTTTATATTTTCAAATAGAAGAATCTCAGCATAGACATGCCGAAGAGCGGTTCAGATGTTGGAAGAAACGTGCATGAAAAATAATGAAATATTCTTTGTGAGATGTAATCATTGGGTTATTGGTTTGAAGCACATTAGAAAAGGGATGCACTGAGCCTCTCAATTTCGTTTACTATAAAAGTAAACAAAGCTTATAAGCGAGATTCAGAAGCTGCAAACATCATCTTTGCATGTAAAATACACTGACATTTTGATTCCTGGCACATTCAGGACATAACAGGGCGTGGAGGCACAGTTATTGAAAAATAGGAGGGGTGCTCTTTCAGACGCGTAATGATACACAAAATCTGCCATATATGGAGACACCTTATAAGGGTTGATACTACGATAGCGTAGTGAAAACCGATCTCCATGTAAATTTCTTACTATCAAAGTTGTGAACCCCCACCCTTCTTTCGCACTCGTTTCTCTTGAACGGGGTGGCGAAATTTCAAATGATTTATACCATTGCAAAGGGCGAAGAACCAGCTTCAATCCAATGTGTCATTTGTACATGTGAACGAAAAAGTAAAGAAACGGTAAACGAGGCTACATCTGTCTCAAATATCAAGTTTTATCTCGAGATGACTGAGGGTACTTGTCTTTCAGCATTGATATATCCCGAACCAATAAAGATATGTTCATATTCTTTCCACCAGTGTGTAGAGGAGAGAATTGTCTTCATTTGCATATATTATTTGTTTATGAGCAATGGTAAAGAAATGGTGAGCGATGCGACATCTGTTGCAAATATCAAACTTTATCTCAAGAAATAGATAATTTAGCTTAATACTCGATTACTGTTAATATTTTTATAATGAGGTACTACACAAAGTATTTGTGTCTTTAACAAGCGCATCCATTGATGTATAGTATGTTAACCCTTACGATGCGGCTATATATTTTTGCTCTACTAGCCCACGTGGCGACATTGTTTTGTCCGGAGCGCGTGTGAACGATGTCTTATATTTCGCTTGCCGCTTCTTCATTTCTGTGTGCGCATAGGCAAATGATACATGGAAATAAAGACAATTCTTTTCTCTATAAGTTGATATAAAAATTATAAAATTATCTCTAATGGTTCGTGAGTTATGAGTGCCGCAAGATGCGCGAGTTAATTACAAGTTCAATTAGCGAACGCCGGAGCGCAAGTAGAGCGCGCACCGCTTCTTCATTTCTGTTCGCGCATAGGCAAATGATACATGGAAATAAAGACAATTCTTTTCTCTACAAGTTGATATAAAAATTATAAAATTATCTCTAATGGTTCGTGAGGTATGAGTGCCGCAAGATGCGCGAGTTAATTACATGTTCAATTAGCGAACGCCGGAGCGCAAGTAGAGCGCGCACCGCTTCTTCATTTCTGTGCGCGCATAGACAAATGATACATGGAAAAAAAGACAATTCTTTTCTCTACAAGTTGACATAAAAATTATAAAAGTATCTCTAATGGTTCGTGAGATATGTCTGTTGTTGATTGATGACTTACGCATATTGCAAATATACAGTTAAAAAATGCATTCAGGGTTGACAATATTCAAAGGTCCGTAACTAAATGTAAATGAAGTAACTGAATTTATTGTTAATTTTTAAAAGATAGTGTATTCTTTTGGCTTTCTAATGATATATGGAACAATGATTTGTCTCCTGTCACTGATGAGTAACGACTTTTTTAACATACCTTTATCCTAAGCATTCAAAACGAAAGCAGAATTGACAATATTCAAAGGGCCGTAAATCAATGTAAAACAAATAAAGGAATTTACTGTCAAATTTTAAAAAATTCTATAGACTTTTGGCTTTCATATGATGTATAGAACAAAGAGTTATCGTACGCCTTTGATTCGCTACGATATTTCAAACATACCCACCAAAACACCACATGTCCAAAATGGAAAGTTTGACCTCTGACCCTGACCGGAAATGACTGTTCGCGAGCGATTTTATTCTTTTATCTTAAAGACCTTGCTAATGTCTAATTCTCATGCAAAAATCATCAAATTCGTCTGGGAGGTTTTTGAGTTATCTGCCCTTGAATATTGCAGAATGTGCAAACTTTGAAGATTTTTATAAAAAAAACTATTTCGATTTTTTAAATTTTGAAACAAACTTGTTATAGGCCAATGTCTCAGCTACATCATGTGTAAGTTTCAACTTTCTAGTATCAGCAGTTGCCGAGTGGTGATTCCTGAAATGTGCCTGGGGTCGGACTTTTGAAAAAAATGCAGAAAATTCAAGATGGCGGCCAAACCACGTGACCTACGAATTTGTCATGATTTCGTTTTTTGCAGCATTTTTTATTGCGCATCTTTTAAAAAAAAATTCAAGTCTCTAAGTGCATTTTGAAAAAAAAATCAATGTTAAATTTTCGATTTTGGAATCGAACTGGACCTTTAACGTATGGGCCGAATTGTCCCAAAAGCTTATTGTCGCCATTCCTCAACAAGGTCTACCAGCCTGTGAAATTTGGCTTTGATAGCATCAGCCGTTTTGGCTGAAAGTTGTCCACAAAAATCGTGGAATAATAATAATAAAAAAAAAAAAAAAAAATATAGTTGCAAAGCAACAATGACAGGATTCAGCCGAATATATGAGCTCTTTTGACCATTTGAAGCCTTTTGATGTATTGTTTTAGGTCGAAAATACGATTTCTAGCTGCCACATACTTATTCACAGAGCCAACAAATATATAGTAACACAATGTCAGTATTTCAAACACGGCAAATGTGAAAATAAAGAAGCAAATTTATCAAAGCAAACCAATTTAGATATTATTCTTTTTTCAATTTCCAAAACCAAAGCAAAGCCTAGCACTGTGAGCCGGAGCGTGTAAATGTCCGTGTTTTGCATGCATCTCGCTTTGCAATGTACAACCCTACGGTCTCTCCAATCCATGAATGAACTCATTGACGACTACTTTAGGGAGAAGTGCACAGATATAATCTTTATATTTTCAAATAGAAGAATCTCAGCATAGACATGCCGAAGAGCGGTTCAGATGTTGGAAGAAACGTGCATGAAAAATAATGAAATATTCTTTGTGAGATGTAATCATTGGGTTATTGGTTTGAAGCACATTAGAAAAGGGATGCACTGAGCCTCTCAATTTCGTTTACTATAAAAGTAAACAAAGCTTATAAGCGAGATTCAGAAGCTGCAAACATCATCTTTGCATGTAAAATACACTGACATTTTGATTCCTGGCACATTCAGGACATAACAGGGCGTGGAGGCACAGTTATTGAAAAATAGGAGGGGTGCTCTTTCAGACGCGTAATGATACACAAAATCTGCCATATATGGAGACACCTTATAAGGGTTGATACTACGATAGCGTAGTGAAAACCGATCTCCATGTAAATTTCTTACTATCAAAGTTGTGAACCCCCACCCTTCTTTCGCACTCGTTTCTCTTGAACGGGGTGGCGAAATTTCAAATGATTTATACCATTGCAAAGGGCGAAGAACCAGCTTCAATCCAATGTGTCATTTGTACATGTGAACGAAAAAGTAAAGAAACGGTAAACGAGGCTACATCTGTCTCAAATATCAAGTTTTATCTCGAGATGACTGAGGGTACTTGTCTTTCAGCATTGATATATCCCGAACCAATAAAGATATGTTCATATTCTTTCCACCAGTGTGTAGAGGAGAGAATTGTCTTCATTTGCATATATTATTTGTTTATGAGCAATGGTAAAGAAATGGTGAGCGATGCGACATCTGTTGCAAATATCAAACTTTATCTCAAGAAATAGATAATTTAGCTTAATACTCGATTACTGTTAATATTTTTATAATGAGGTACTACACAAAGTATTTGTGTCTTTAACAAGCGCATCCATTGATGTATAGTATGTTAACCCTTACGATGCGGCTATATATTTTTGCTCTACTAGCCCACGTGGCGACATTGTTTTGTCCGGAGCGCGTGTGAACGATGTCTTATATTTCGCTTGCCGCTTCTTCATTTCTGTGCGCGCATAGGCAAATGATACATGGAAATAAAGACAATTCTTTTCTCTATAAGTTGATATAAAAATTATAAAATTATCTCTAATGGTTCGTGAGTTATGAGTGCCGCAAGATGCGCGAGTTAATTACAAGTTCAATTAGCGAACGCCGGAGCGCAAGTAGAGCGCGCACCGCTTCTTCATTTCTGTTCGCGCATAGGCAAATGATACATGGAAATAAAGACAATTCTTTTCTCTACAAGTTGATATAAAAATTATAAAATTATCTCTAATGGTTCGTGAGGTATGAGTGCCGCAAGATGCGCGAGTTAATTACATGTTCAATTAGCGAACGCCGGAGCGCAAGTAGAGCGCGCACCGCTTCTTCATTTCTGTGCGCGCATAGACAAATGATACATGGAAAAAAAGACAATTCTTTTCTCTACAAGTTGACATAAAAATTATAAAAGTATCTCTAATGGTTCGTGAGATATGTCTGTTGTTGATTGATGACTTACGCATATTGCAAATATACAGTTAAAAAATGCATTCAGGGTTGACAATATTCAAAGGTCCGTAACTAAATGTAAATGAAGTAACTGAATTTATTGTTAATTTTTAAAAGATAGTGTATTCTTTTGGCTTTCTAATGATATATGGAACAATGATTTGTCTCCTGTCACTGATGAGTAACGACTTTTTTAACATACCTTTATCCTAAGCATTCAAAACGAAAGCAGAATTGACAATATTCAAAGGGCCGTAAATCAATGTAAAACAAATAAAGGAATTTACTGTCAAATTTTAAAAAATTCTATAGACTTTTGGCTTTCATATGATGTATAGAACAAAGAGTTATCGTACGCCTTTGATTCGCTACGATATTTCAAACATACCCACCAAAACACCACATGTCCAAAATGGAAAGTTTGACCTCTGACCCTGACCGGAAATGACTGTTCGCGAGCGATTTTATTCTTTTATCTTAAAGACCTTGCTAATGTCTAATTCTCATGCAAAAATCATCAAATTCGTCTGGGAGGTTTTTGAGTTATCTGCCCTTGAATATTGCAGAATGTGCAAACTTTGAAGATTTTTATAAAAAAAACTATTTCGATTTTTTAAATTTTGAAACAAACTTGTTATAGGCCAATGTCTCAGCTACATCATGTGTAAGTTTCAACTTTCTAGTATCAGCAGTTGCCGAGTGGTGATTCCTGAAATGTGCCTGGGGTCGGACTTTTGAAAAAAATGCAGAAAATTCAAGATGGCGGCCAAACCACGTGACCTACGAATTTGTCATGATTTCGTTTTTTGCAGCATTTTTTATTGCGCATCTTTTAAAAAAAAATTCAAGTCTCTAAGTGCATTTTGAAAAAAAAATCAATGTTAAATTTTCGATTTTGGAATCGAACTGGACCTTTAACGTATGGGCCGAATTGTCCCAAAAGCTTATTGTCGCCATTCCTCAACAAGGTCTACCAGCCTGTGAAATTTGGCTTTGATAGCATCAGCCGTTTTGGCTGAAAGTTGTCCACAAAAATCGTGGAATAATAATAATAAAAAAAAAAAAAAAAAATATAGTTGCAAAGCAACAATGACAGGATTCAGCCGAATATATGAGCTCTTTTGACCATTTGAAGCCTTTTGATGTATTGTTTTAGGTCGAAAATACGATTTCTAGCTGCCACATACTTATTCACAGAGCCAACAAATATATAGTAACACAATGTCAGTATTTCAAACACGGCAAATGTGAAAATAAAGAAGCAAATTTATCAAAGCAAACCAATTTAGATATTATTCTTTTTTCAATTTCCAAAACCAAAGCAAAGCCTAGCACTGTGAGCCGGAGCGTGTAAATGTCCGTGTTTTGCATGCATCTCGCTTTGCAATGTACAACCCTACGGTCTCTCCAATCCATGAATGAACTCATTGACGACTACTTTAGGGAGAAGTGCACAGATATAATCTTTATATTTTCAAATAGAAGAATCTCAGCATAGACATGCCGAAGAGCGGTTCAGATGTTGGAAGAAACGTGCATGAAAAATAATGAAATATTCTTTGTGAGATGTAATCATTGGGTTATTGGTTTGAAGCACATTAGGAAAGGGATGCACTGAGCCTCTCAATTTCGTTTACTATAAAAGTAAACAAAGCTTATAAGCGAGATTCAGAAGCTGCAAACATCATCTTTGCATGTAAAATACACTGACATTTTGATTCCTGGCACATTCAGGACATAACAGGGCGTGGAGGCACAGTTATTGAAAAATAGGAGGGGTGCTCTTTCAGACGCGTAATGATACACAAAATCTGCCATATATGGAGACACCTTATAAGGGTTGATACTACGATAGCGTAGTGAAAACCGATCTCCATGTAAATTTCTTACTATCAAAGTTGTGAACCCCCACCCTTCTTTCGCACTCGTTTCTCTTGAACGGGGTGGCGAAATTTCAAATGATTTATACCATTGCAAAGGGCGAAGAACCAGCTTCAATCCAATGTGTCATTTGTACATGTGAACGAAAAAGTAAAGAAACGGTAAACGAGGCTACATCTGTCTCAAATATCAAGTTTTATCTCGAGATGACTGAGGGTACTTGTCTTTCAGCATTGATATATCCCGAACCAATAAAGATATGTTCATATTCTTTCCACCAGTGTGTAGAGGAGAGAATTGTCTTCATTTGCATATATTATTTGTTTATGAGCAATGGTAAAGAAATGGTGAGCGATGCGACATCTGTTGCAAATATCAAACTTTATCTCAAGAAATAGATAATTTAGCTTAATACTCGATTACTGTTAATATTTTTATAATGAGGTACTACACAAAGTATTTGTGTCTTTAACAAGCGCATCCATTGATGTATAGTATGTTAACCCTTACGATGCGGCTATATATTTTTGCTCTACTAGCCCACGTGGCGACATTGTTTTGTCCGGAGCGCGTGTGAACGATGTCTTATATTTCGCTTGCCGCTTCTTCATTTCTGTGTGCGCATAGGCAAATGATACATGGAAATAAAGACAATTCTTTTCTCTATAAGTTGATAAAAAAATTATAAAATTATCTCTAATGGTTCGTGAGTTATGAGTGCCGCAAGATGCGCGAGTTAATTACAAGTTCAATTAGCGAACGCCGGAGCGCAAGTAGAGCGCGCACCGCTTCTTCATTTCTGTTCGCGCATAGGCAAATGATACATGGAAATAAAGACAATTCTTTTCTCTACAAGTTGATATAAAAATTATAAAATTATCTCTAATGGTTCGTGAGGTATGAGTGCCGCAAGATGCGCGAGTTAATTACATGTTCAATTAGCGAACGCCGGAGCGCAAGTAGAGCGCGCACCGCTTCTTCATTTCTGTGCGCGCATAGACAAATGATACATGGAAAAAAAGACAATTCTTTTCTCTACAAGTTGACATAAAAATTATAAAAGTATCTCTAATGGTTCGTGAGATATGTCTGTTGTTGATTGATGACTTACGCATATTGCAAATATACAGTTAAAAAATGCATTCAGGGTTGACAATATTCAAAGGTCCGTAACTAAATGTAAATGAAGTAACTGAATTTATTGTTAATTTTTAAAAGATAGTGTATTCTTTTGGCTTTCTAATGATATATGGAACAATGATTTGTCTCCTGTCACTGATGAGTAACGACTTTTTTAACATACCTTTATCCTAAGCATTCAAAACGAAAGCAGAATTGACAATATTCAAAGGGCCGTAAATCAATGTAAAACAAATAAAGGAATTTACTGTCAAATTTAAAAAAATTCTATAGACTTTTGGCTTTCATATGATGTATAGAACAAAGAGTTATCGTACGCCTTTGATTCGCTACGATATTTCAAACATACCCACCAAAACACCACATGTCCAAAATGGAAAGTTTGACCTCTGACCCTGACCGGAAATGACTGTTCGCGAGCGATTTTATTCTTTTATCTTAAAGACCTTGCTAATGTCTAATTCTCATGCAAAAATCATCAAATTCGTCTGGGAGGTTTTTGAGTTATCTGCCCTTGAATATTGCAGAATGTGCAAACTTTGAAGATTTTTATAAAAAAAACTATTTCGATTTTTTAAATTTTGAAACAAACTTGTTATAGGCCAATGTCTCAGCTACATCATGTGTAAGTTTCAACTTTCTAGTATCAGCAGTTGCCGAGTGGTGATTCCTGAAATGTGCCTGGGGTCGGACTTTTGAAAAAAATGCAGAAAATTCAAGATGGCGGCCAAACCACGTGACCTACGAATTTGTCATGATTTCGTTTTTTGCAGCATTTTTTATTGCGCATCTTTTAAAAAAAAATTCAAGTCTCTAAGTGCATTTTGAAAAAAAAATCAATGTTAAATTTTCGATTTTGGAATCGAACTGGACCTTTAACGTATGGGCCGAATTGTCCCAAAAGCTTATTGTCGCCATTCCTCAACAAGGTCTACCAGCCTGTGAAATTTGGCTTTGATAGCATCAGCCGTTTTGGCTGAAAGTTGTCCACAAAAATCGTGGAATAATAATAATAAAAAAAAAAAAAAAAAATATAGTTGCAAAGCAACAATGACAGGATTCAGCCGAATATATGAGCTCTTTTGACCATTTGAAGCCTTTTGATGTATTGTTTTAGGTCGAAAATACGATTTCTAGCTGCCACATACTTATTCACAGAGCCAACAAATATATAGTAACACAATGTCAGTATTTCAAACACGGCAAATGTGAAAATAAAGAAGCAAATTTATCAAAGCAAACCAATTTAGATATTATTCTTTTTTCAATTTCCAAAACCAAAGCAAAGCCTAGCACTGTGAGCCGGAGCGTGTAAATGTCCGTGTTTTGCATGCATCTCGCTTTGCAATGTACAACCCTACGGTCTCTCCAATCCATGAATGAACTCATTGACGACTACTTTAGGGAGAAGTGCACAGATATAATCTTTATATTTTCAAATAGAAGAATCTCAGCATAGACATGCCGAAGAGCGGTTCAGATGTTGGAAGAAACGTGCATGAAAAATAATGAAATATTCTTTGTGAGATGTAATCATTGGGTTATTGGTTTGAAGCACATTAGAAAAGGGATGCACTGAGCCTCTCAATTTCGTTTACTATAAAAGTAAACAAAGCTTATAAGCGAGATTCAGAAGCTGCAAACATCATCTTTGCATGTAAAATACACTGACATTTTGATTCCTGGCACATTCAGGACATAACAGGGCGTGGAGGCACAGTTATTGAAAAATAGGAGGGGTGCTCTTTCAGACGCGTAATGATACACAAAATCTGCCATATATGGAGACACCTTATAAGGGTTGATACTACGATAGCGTAGTGAAAACCGATCTCCATGTAAATTTCTTACTATCAAAGTTGTGAACCCCCACCCTTCTTTCGCACTCGTTTCTCTTGAACGGGGTGGCGAAATTTCAAATGATTTATACCATTGCAAAGGGCGAAGAACCAGCTTCAATCCAATGTGTCATTTGTACATGTGAACGAAAAAGTAAAGAAACGGTAAACGAGGCTACATCTGTCTCAAATATCAAGTTTTATCTCGAGATGACTGAGGGTACTTGTCTTTCAGCATTGATATATCCCGAACCAATAAAGATATGTTCATATTCTTTCCACCAGTGTGTAGAGGAGAGAATTGTCTTCATTTGCATATATTATTTGTTTATGAGCAATGGTAAAGAAATGGTGAGCGATGCGACATCTGTTGCAAATATCAAACTTTATCTCAAGAAATAGATAATTTAGCTTAATACTCGATTACTGTTAATATTTTTATAATGAGGTACTACACAAAGTATTTGTGTCTTTAACAAGCGCATCCATTGATGTATAGTATGTTAACCCTTACGATGCGGCTATATATTTTTGCTCTACTAGCCCACGTGGCGACATTGTTTTGTCCGGAGCGCGTGTGAACGATGTCTTATATTTCGCTTGCCGCTTCTTCATTTCTGTGTGCGCATAGGCAAATGATACATGGAAATAAAGACAATTCTTTTCTCTATAAGTTGATATAAAAATTATAAAATTATCTCTAATGGTTCGTGAGTTATGAGTGCCGCAAGATGCGCGAGTTAATTACAAGTTCAATTAGCGAACGCCGGAGCGCAAGTAGAGCGCGCACCGCTTCTTCATTTCTGTTCGCGCATAGGCAAATGATACATGGAAATAAAGACAATTCTTTTCTCTACAAGTTGATATAAAAATTATAAAATTATCTCTAATGGTTCGTGAGGTATGAGTGCCGCAAGATGCGCGAGTTAATTACATGTTCAATTAGCGAACGCCGGAGCGCAAGTAGAGCGCGCACCGCTTCTTCATTTCTGTGCGCGCATAGACAAATGATACATGGAAAAAAAGACAATTCTTTTCTCTACAAGTTGACATAAAAATTATAAAAGTATCTCTAATGGTTCGTGAGATATGTCTGTTGTTGATTGATGACTTACGCATATTGCAAATATACAGTTAAAAAATGCATTCAGGGTTGACAATATTCAAAGGTCCGTAACTAAATGTAAATGAAGTAACTGAATTTATTGTTAATTTTTAAAAGATAGTGTATTCTTTTGGCTTTCTAATGATATATGGAACAATGATTTGTCTCCTGTCACTGATGAGTAACGACTTTTTTAACATACCTTTATCCTAAGCATTCAAAACGAAAGCAGAATTGACAATATTCAAAGGGCCGTAAATCAATGTAAAACAAATAAAGGAATTTACTGTCAAATTTTAAAAAATTCTATAGACTTTTGGCTTTCATATGATGTATAGAACAAAGAGTTATCGTACGCCTTTGATTCGCTACGATATTTCAAACATACCCACCAAAACACCACATGTCCAAAATGGAAAGTTTGACCTCTGACCCTGACCGGAAATGACTGTTCGCGAGCGATTTTATTCTTTTATCTTAAAGACCTTGCTAATGTCTAATTCTCATGCAAAAATCATCAAATTCGTCTGGGAGGTTTTTGAGTTATCTGCCCTTGAATATTGCAGAATGTGCAAACTTTGAAGATTTTTATAAAAAAAACTATTTCGATTTTTTAAATTTTGAAACAAACTTGTTATAGGCCAATGTCTCAGCTACATCATGTGTAAGTTTCAACTTTCTAGTATCAGCAGTTGCCGAGTGGTGATTCCTGAAATGTGCCTGGGGTCGGACTTTTGAAAAAAATGCAGAAAATTCAAGATGGCGGCCAAACCACGTGACCTACGAATTTGTCATGATTTCGTTTTTTGCAGCATTTTTTATTGCGCATCTTTTAAAAAAAATTCAAGTCTCTAAGTGCATTTTGAAAAAAAAATCAATGTTAAATTTTCGATTTTGGAATCGAACTGGACCTTTAACGTATGGGCCGAATTGTCCCAAAAGCTTATTGTCGCCATTCCTCAACAAGGTCTACCAGCCTGTGAAATTTGGCTTTGATAGCATCAGCCGTTTTGGCTGAAAGTTGTCCACAAAAATCGTGGAATAATAATAATAAAAAAAAAAAAAAAAAATATAGTTGCAAAGCAACAATGACAGGATTCAGCCGAATATATGAGCTCTTTTGACCATTTGAAGCCTTTTGATGTATTGTTTTAGGTCGAAAATACGATTTCTAGCTGCCACATACTTATTCACAGAGCCAACAAATATATAGTAACAAAATGTCAGTATTTCAAACACGGCAAATGTGAAAATAAAGAAGCAAATTTATCAAAGCAAACCAATTTAGATATTATTCTTTTTTCAATTTCCAAAACCAAAGCAAAGCCTAGCACTGTGAGCCGGAGCGTGTAAATGTCCGTGTTTTGCATGCATCTCGCTTTGCAATGTACAACCCTACGGTCTCTCCAATCCATGAATGAACTCATTGACGACTACTTTAGGGAGAAGTGCACAGATATAATCTTTATATTTTCAAATAGAAGAATCTCAGCATAGACATGCCGAAGAGCGGTTCAGATGTTGGAAGAAACGTGCATGAAAAATAATGAAATATTCTTTGTGAGATGTAATCATTGGGTTATTGGTTTGAAGCACATTAGAAAAGGGATGCACTGAGCCTCTCAATTTCGTTTACTATAAAAGTAAACAAAGCTTATAAGCGAGATTCAGAAGCTGCAAACATCATCTTTGCATGTAAAATACACTGACATTTTGATTCCTGGCACATTCAGGACATAACAGGGCGTGGAGGCACAGTTATTGAAAAATAGGAGGGGTGCTCTTTCAGACGCGTAATGATACACAAAATCTGCCATATATGGAGACACCTTATAAGGGTTGATACTACGATAGCGTAGTGAAAACCGATCTCCATGTAAATTTCTTACTATCAAAGTTGTGAACCCCCACCCTTCTTTCGCACTCGTTTCTCTTGAACGGGGTGGCGAAATTTCAAATGATTTATACCATTGCAAAGGGCGAAGAACCAGCTTCAATCCAATGTGTCATTTGTACATGTGAACGAAAAAGTAAAGAAACGGTAAACGAGGCTACATCTGTCTCAAATATCAAGTTTTATCTCGAGATGACTGAGGGTACTTGTCTTTCAGCATTGATATATCCCGAACCAATAAAGATATGTTCATATTCTTTCCACCAGTGTGTAGAGGAGAGAATTGTCTTCATTTGCATATATTATTTGTTTATGAGCAATGGTAAAGAAATGGTGAGCGATGCGACATCTGTTGCAAATATCAAACTTTATCTCAAGAAATAGATAATTTAGCTTAATACTCGATTACTGTTAATATTTTTATAATGAGGTACTACACAAAGTATTTGTGTCTTTAACAAGCGCATCCATTGATGTATAGTATGTTAACCCTTACGATGCGGCTATATATTTTTGCTCTACTAGCCCACGTGGCGACATTGTTTTGTCCGGAGCGCGTGTGAACGATGTCTTATATTTCGCTTGCCGCTTCTTCATTTCTGTGTGCGCATAGGCAAATGATACATGGAAATAAAGACAATTCTTTTCTCTATAAGTTGATAAAAAAATTATAAAATTATCTCTAATGGTTCGTGAGTTATGAGTGCCGCAAGATGCGCGAGTTAATTACAAGTTCAATTAGCGAACGCCGGAGCGCAAGTAGAGCGCGCACCGCTTCTTCATTTCTGTTCGCGCATAGGCAAATGATACATGGAAATAAAGACAATTCTTTTCTCTACAAGTTGATATAAAAATTATAAAATTATCTCTAATGGTTCGTGAGGTATGAGTGCCGCAAGATGCGCGAGTTAATTACATGTTCAATTAGCGAACGCCGGAGCGCAAGTAGAGCGCGCACCGCTTCTTCATTTCTGTGCGCGCATAGACAAATGATACATGGAAAAAAAGACAATTCTTTTCTCTACAAGTTGACATAAAAATTATAAAAGTATCTCTAATGGTTCGTGAGATATGTCTGTTGTTGATTGATGACTTACGCATATTGCAAATATACAGTTAAAAAATGCATTCAGGGTTGACAATATTCAAAGGTCCGTAACTAAATGTAAATGAAGTAACTGAATTTATTGTTAATTTTTAAAAGATAGTGTATTCTTTTGGCTTTCTAATGATATATGGAACAATGATTTGTCTCCTGTCACTGATGAGTAACGACTTTTTTAACATACCTTTATCCTAAGCATTCAAAACGAAAGCAGAATTGACAATATTCAAAGGGCCGTAAATCAATGTAAAACAAATAAAGGAATTTACTGTCAAATTTTAAAAAATTCTATAGACTTTTGGCTTTCATATGATGTATAGAACAAAGAGTTATCGTACGCCTTTGATTCGCTACGATATTTCAAACATACCCACCAAAACACCACATGTCCAAAATGGAAAGTTTGACCTCTGACCCTGACCGGAAATGACTGTTCGCGAGCGATTTTATTCTTTTATCTTAAAGACCTTGCTAATGTCTAATTCTCATGCAAAAATCATCAAATTCGTCTGGGAGGTTTTTGAGTTATCTGCCCTTGAATATTGCAGAATGTGCAAACTTTGAAGATTTTTATAAAAAAAAACTATTTCGATTTTTTAAATTTTGAAACAAACTTGTTATAGGCCAATGTCTCAGCTACATCATGTGTAAGTTTCAACTTTCTAGTATCAGCAGTTGCCGAGTGGTGATTCCTGAAATGTGCCTGGGGTCGGACTTTTGAAAAAAATGCAGAAAATTCAAGATGGCGGCCAAACCACGTGACCTACGAATTTGTCATGATTTCGTTTTTTGCAGCATTTTTTATTGCGCATCTTTTAAAAAAAAATTCAAGTCTCTAAGTGCATTTTGAAAAAAAAATCAATGTTAAATTTTCGATTTTGGAATCGAACTGGACCTTTAACGTATGGGCCGAATTGTCCCAAAAGCTTATTGTCGCCATTCCTCAACAAGGTCTACCAGCCTGTGAAATTTGGCTTTGATAGCATCAGCCGTTTTGGCTGAAAGTTGTCCACAAAAATCGTGGAATAATAATAATAAAAAAAAAAAAAAAAAATATAGTTGCAAAGCAACAATGACAGGATTCAGCCGAATATATGAGCTCTTTTGACCATTTGAAGCCTTTTGATGTATTGTTTTAGGTCGAAAATACGATTTCTAGCTGCCACATACTTATTCACAGAGCCAACAAATATATAGTAACACAATGTCAGTATTTCAAACACGGCAAATGTGAAAATAAAGAAGCAAATTTATCAAAGCAAACCAATTTAGATATTATTCTTTTTTCAATTTCCAAAACCAAAGCAAAGCCTAGCACTGTGAGCCGGAGCGTGTAAATGTCCGTGTTTTGCATGCATCTCGCTTTGCAATGTACAACCCTACGGTCTCTCCAATCCATGAATGAACTCATTGACGACTACTTTAGGGAGAAGTGCACAGATATAATCTTTATATTTTCAAATAGAAGAATCTCAGCATAGACATGCCGAAGAGCGGTTCAGATGTTGGAAGAAACGTGCATGAAAAATAATGAAATATTCTTTGTGAGATGTAATCATTGGGTTATTGGTTTGAAGCACATTAGAAAAGGGATGCACTGAGCCTCTCAATTTCGTTTACTATAAAAGTAAACAAAGCTTATAAGCGAGATTCAGAAGCTGCAAACATCATCTTTGCATGTAAAATACACTGACATTTTGATTCCTGGCACATTCAGGACATAACAGGGCGTGGAGGCACAGTTATTGAAAAATAGGAGGGGTGCTCTTTCAGACGCGTAATGATACACAAAATCTGCCATATATGGAGACACCTTATAAGGGTTGATACTACGATAGCGTAGTGAAAACCGATCTCCATGTAAATTTCTTACTATCAAAGTTGTGAACCCCCACCCTTCTTTCGCACTCGTTTCTCTTGAACGGGGTGGCGAAATTTCAAATGATTTATACCATTGCAAAGGGCGAAGAACCAGCTTCAATCCAATGTGTCATTTGTACATGTGAACGAAAAAGTAAAGAAACGGTAAACGAGGCTACATCTGTCTCAAATATCAAGTTTTATCTCGAGATGACTGAGGGTACTTGTCTTTCAGCATTGATATATCCCGAACCAATAAAGATATGTTCATATTCTTTCCACCAGTGTGTAGAGGAGAGAATTGTCTTCATTTGCATATATTATTTGTTTATGAGCAATGGTAAAGAAATGGTGAGCGATGCGACATCTGTTGCAAATATCAAACTTTATCTCAAGAAATAGATAATTTAGCTTAATACTCGATTACTGTTAATATTTTTATAATGAGGTACTACACAAAGTATTTGTGTCTTTAACAAGCGCATCCATTGATGTATAGTATGTTAACCCTTACGATGCGGCTATATATTTTTGCTCTACTAGCCCACGTGGCGACATTGTTTTGTCCGGAGCGCGTGTGAACGATGTCTTATATTTCGCTTGCCGCTTCTTCATTTCTGTGTACGCATAGGCAAATGATACATGGAAATAAAGACAATTCTTTTCTCTATAAGTTGATAAAAAAATTATAAAATTATCTCTAATGGTTCGTGAGTTATGAGTGCCGCAAGATGCGCGAGTTAATTACAAGTTCAATTAGCGAACGCCGGAGCGCAAGTAGAGCGCGCACCGCTTCTTCATTTCTGTTCGCGCATAGGCAAATGATACATGGAAATAAAGACAATTCTTTTCTCTACAAGTTGATATAAAAATTATAAAATTATCTCTAATGGTTCGTGAGGTATGAGTGCCGCAAGATGCGCGAGTTAATTACATGTTCAATTAGCGAACGCCGGAGCGCAAGTAGAGCGCGCACCGCTTCTTCATTTCTGTGCGCGCATAGACAAATGATACATGGAAAAAAAGACAATTCTTTTCTCTACAAGTTGACATAAAAATTATAAAAGTATCTCTAATGGTTCGTGAGATATGTCTGTTGTTGATTGATGACTTACGCATATTGCAAATATACAGTTAAAAAATGCATTCAGGGTTGACAATATTCAAAGGTCCGTAACTAAATGTAAATGAAGTAACTGAATTTATTGTTAATTTTTAAAAGATAGTGTATTCTTTTGGCTTTCTAATGATATATGGAACAATGATTTGTCTCCTGTCACTGATGAGTAACGACTTTTTTAACATACCTTTATCCTAAGCATTCAAAACGAAAGCAGAATTGACAATATTCAAAGGGCCGTAAATCAATGTAAAACAAATAAAGGAATTTACTGTCAAATTTTAAAAAATTCTATAGACTTTTGGCTTTCATATGATGTATAGAACAAAGAGTTATCGTACGCCTTTGATTCGCTACGATATTTCAAACATACCCACCAAAACACCACATGTCCAAAATGGAAAGTTTGACCTCTGACCCTGACCGGAAATGACTGTTCGCGAGCGATTTTATTCTTTTATCTTAAAGACCTTGCTAATGTCTAATTCTCATGCAAAAATCATCAAATTCGTCTGGGAGGTTTTTGAGTTATCTGCCCTTGAATATTGCAGAATGTGCAAACTTTGAAGATTTTTATAAAAAAAACTATTTCGATTTTTTAAATTTTGAAACAAACTTGTTATAGGCCAATGTCTCAGCTACATCATGTGTAAGTTTCAACTTTCTAGTATCAGCAGTTGCCGAGTGGTGATTCCTGAAATGTGCCTGGGGTCGGACTTTTGAAAAAAATGCAGAAAATTCAAGATGGCGGCCAAACCACGTGACCTACGAATTTGTCATGATTTCGTTTTTTGCAGCATTTTTTATTGCGCATCTTTTAAAAAAAAATTCAAGTCTCTAAGTGCATTTTGAAAAAAAAATCAATGTTAAATTTTCGATTTTGGAATCGAACTGGACCTTTAACGTATGGGCCGAATTGTCCCAAAAGCTTATTGTCGCCATTCCTCAACAAGGTCTACCAGCCTGTGAAATTTGGTTTTGATAGCATCAGCCGTTTTGGCTGAAAGTTGTCCACAAAAATCGTGGAATAATAATAATAAAAAAAAAAAAAAAAAATATAGTCGCAAGCGACGACAAACGGATTCAGCACTGTATGGTGATAATTTTCATTAACAGAGGTAATTATCTAAGTCAAAAAGCTTGAGCGAGAATGCGTACAATAATGACAAGGGTTGTCAGTCCGGTACTTAATGGCAAGACCTCATTTATGCATACACTGCTATTCAACATAGCTGTAGCAACGAGGCATCATCTTTGGTGTTATTACAATGAACCAAATCTATCAGTGTAAAGTTATATATTTTTCCCTCAAATTAACTGACGACACTCACCGTGCGGCATTCCTATCATCCGAACCATTAGCGACACTTCAAAATTGTTTTCACCATCGTGTATAGGAGAGGAATGGTTTTATTTTGATGTATTATTTGTTAATGAGCATGAAAAAGTAAAGAAACGGTGAGCGATGCGACATATGTTACAAATATCATGTTTTCAATCAAATTACCGTACACCTCAAGAGGTAAACAGTAACTAATGCATTATGAAAATGACCACATTGCACTTGATATTTAACGTTAAGTCTTTACAGAAAATTCATCATGGCTGTAAACATGAATCATTTCAGGTTAAACGGTCTTGTTGCTGACTGATGATAGATAAAACATTGCCTAGTGTTATATTGCTAATGAACTACATTTTTCAATCATTCATATATCATAATAATTCAAAACGAAAGTAGGATTGACCACATTTAAATACTCCGAATTTCAATGTAAATGTTTAATCTAATTTTAATGAGATTTATCCAAGATTGTATGTTCTTTTGGCTTTCATATGATATATAGAGCAATGTGTTATAGTACGTCGTTGATTAGCAATGAGTATTCAAACGTACCCACCAAAACACCCGTTTTCCAAAATGCAAACTTTGACCCTTCCGCGTGACCGGAAATGACTGTTCGCGAGCGATTTTATTCTTTTATCTTGAAGACCTTGCTAATGTCTAACTCTCATGCAAAAATCATCAAATTCGTCTGGGAGGTTTTTGAGTTATCTGCCCTTGAATATTGCAAAATGTGCAAACTTTGAAGATTTTTATAAAAAACACTATTTCGAATTTTTGAATTTTGAAACAAACTTGTTATAGGCCAATGTCTCAGCTATATTATGTGTAAGTGTCAGCTTTCTAGTATCAGCAGTTGCCGAGTGGTGATTCCTGAAAGGTGCCTGGGGTCGGACTTTTGAAAAAAATGCAGAAAATTCAAGATGGCGGCCAAACCACGTGACCTACGAATTTGCCATGATTTGGTTTTTTGCAGCATTTTTGATTGCGCATCTTTTAAAAAAAAATTAGGTCTCTAAGTGCATTTTGAAAAAAAAGTCAATGTTAAATTTTCGATTTTGGAATCGAACTGGACCTTTAATGTATGGGCCGATTTGGCCCAAAAGCTTATTGTCGCCATTCCTCGACAAGGTCTACCAGCCTGTGAAATTTGGCTTCGATAGCATCAGCCGTTTGGGCTGAAAGTTGTTCACAAATTTCCTGGAATAATAAAAAAAAAAAAAAAAAAAAAAAAAAGAAACACGCCAATAACAATAAGGATTCAGCCTTATGGCTGAATCCTTAATAATAAACACGCCAATAACAATAAGGATTCAGCCTTATGGCTGAATCCTTAAATATAGTCGCAAAGCGACGACAAACGGATTCAGCGATGTATGGTGATGATATGTATGACAAATATATGCAATGCATGTATGTATGAAGTCAATAGTTCGTTCAGACAAATTTTAAAAGTCACGATTTCAGTATTACCAAGGCCAAAAAGACTCTGTCAATTGCAAACGTAAATGTCATATTGAACTAGGACTGCCGCGGCAGTACTTAGCTCTTCAAGACATCCTGTTTGACCTTCACAGAGTGTTTGACCTTCACATGACGTATTTTTCTGAGATTTAAAAAGTAACTAATACATTATCAAAATGACCAGATTTCACTTGATACTCAACGTTTAGGCCTGTGTTTGTGTATGTACTTTGATAGACATTAATTTCAAATTCGAATCCAAAATCAATTTGCATAAAAATATATATTTCATGCCATTTAACTGTAATGTGACCAAAATATGTTCTACCTAAGCAAAAAAATAACAAGTTAGATCTGCAAAAGTTTGTTGGCTCAAGCGGGACTTGAACCCTAAAACTTAGCATCTTGGTTTCAAAGGCCAAGGCTGTGATTTGAATGGAATTTTAGCACTAAGACTTTGGATTCACGAAGGCAAAACAAACAATCTCGCATCCGAGAATGAATTCATTGTATGGAGGGGTGCTTTTCAGCGTTTTGAGCTGTTTGATGTGTTGTTTGAGGTCAGAGCGTGCTTTTGACCTTTTCGAGCTCCTTGGTGTGTTGTTTTAGGTCGAAAATACGATGCCTAGCGAGGCTAGCGCTGTTCTAAGTTCAGAGAACGTTGTAGCGACGTCTTCCGGTGTCCCGTGGCCGTATGCACGGATTTAGTGACCAAAATCGAATGTACATGACTGGACAGCGTGTTTGCATGAAATGTCTACAAGCACAAAGTGTAGAACATGCGGCCGGGAGGAAATGCATATTTCAAAGTTCAGGAGGACGACAGGCATTTTGGAAAAGAGAGTTAATCGAGGACGTCACACCCTTGCGAGTGGAATCTGCCGAGCATTTAGGCAGGAATCAGGACGGCCTCCCTTTATCTAATGACCCCCAAGAGCTGATAGTGGCCGTCATTATGCCCTTTTCCTTAGGTAAGGGGAAGGTACATTTGCTTGTACCTACGCACCGACCCGTGCCTGTGGTCTTGAAACTAAATCTTGACCACAAAGGCTATCAAAGTGTATGAGACGCACTTAGACAATTTATTGTCAGTCCCCAACAAAGAGTTTAATTGACAATGTGATCTATCAGTGTAAAGTTTTTCTATTTTATCCCTCAAATTAACCGACGGCACTCACCGTATGATACAAGGAAATGAAGACATTTCTTTTCTCTACGAGTTGATATAAAAATTATAAAATTATCTCTAATGGTTCGTGAGATATGAATGCCGCAAGGTGCGCGAGGTAAATGCAAGTTATATTACCGATAGCCGGAGCGCAACTAGCGCGTGTGAACGATGTCTTATATTTCGCTTGCCGCTTCTTTATTCCTGTCCGCGCATAGACATATGATACATGGAAATGAAGACAATTCTTTTCTCTACAAGTTGATATAGAAATTATAAAATTATCTCTAATGGTTCGTGAGGTATGAGTGCCGCAAGGTGCGCGAGTTAAATACAAGTTCAATTAGCGAACGCCGGAGCGCAAGTAGAGCGCGCACCGCTTCTTCATTTCTGTGCGCGCATAGACAAATGATACATGGAAATAAAGACAATTCTTTTCTCTACAAGTTGACATAAAAATTATAAAAGTATCTCAAATGGTTCGTGAGATATGTCTGTTGTTGATTGATGAGTTACGCATTTTGCAAATATACAGTTATCAAATGCATTCAGGGTTGACAATATTCAAAGGTCCGTAACTAAATGTAAATGAAGTAACTGAATTTATTGTTAATTTTTAAAAGATAGTGTATTCTTTTGGCTTTCTAATGATATATTGAACAATGATTTGTCTCCTGTCACTGATGAGTAACGACTTTTTTAACATACCTTTATCCTAAGCATTCAAAACGAAAGCAGAATTGACAATATTCAAAGGGCCGTAAATCAATGTAAAACAAATAAAGGAATTTACTGTCAAATTTTAAAAAATTCTATAGACTTTTGGCTTTCATATGATGTATAGAACAAAGAGTTATCGTACGCCTTTGATTCGCTACGATATTTCAAACATACCCACCAAAACACCACATGTCCAAAATGGAAAGTTTGACCTCTGACCCTGACCGGAAATGACTGTTCGCGAGCGATTTTATTCTTTTATCTTAAAGACCTTGCTAATGTCTAATTCTCATGCAAAAATCATCAAATTCGTCTGGGAGGTTTTTGAGTTATCTGCCCTTGAATATTGCAAAATGTGCAAACTTTGAAGATTTTTATAAAAAAAACTATTTCGCTTTTTTAAATTTTGAAACAAACTTGTTATAGGCCAATGTCTCAGCTACATTATGTGTAAGTTTCAGCTTTCTAGTATCAGCAGTTACCGAGTGGTGATTCCTGAAAGGTGCCTGGGGTCGGACTTTTGAAAAAAATGCAGAAAATTCAGCATGGCGGCCAAACCAAGTGACCTACGAATTTGCCATGATTTGGTTTTTTGCAGCATTTTTGATTGCGCACATTTTTAAAAAAAAATTAGGTCTCTAAGTGCATTTTGAAAAAAAAATCAATGTTAAATTTTCGATTTTGGAATCGAACTGGACCTTTAACGTATGGGCCGAATTGTCCAAAAAGCTTATTGTCGCCATTCCCCAACAAGGTCTACAAGCCTGTGAAATTTGGCTTCAATAGTATTAGCCGTTTGGGCTGAAAGTTGACCACAAAATTCGTGGAACAATAAAAATAAACACGCCAATAACAATAAGGATTCAGCTTTTCAAGCTGAATCCTTAAATATAGTTGCAAAGCAACAATGACAGGATTCAGCCGAATATATGAGCTCTTTTGACCATTTGAAGCCTTTTGATGTATTGTTTTAGGTCGAAAATACGATTTCTAGCTGCCACATACTTATTCACAGAGCCAACAAATATATAGTAACACAATGTCAGTATTTCAAACACGGCAAATGTGAAAATAAAGAAGCAAATTTATCAAAGCAAACCAATTTAGATATTATTAAGGATTCAGCCATAAAGGCTGAATCCTTATTGTTATTGGCGTGTTTATTATTATTTTTTTTATTGTTCCCAGAATTTTGTGGTAAACTTTCAGCCCAAACGGCTGATGCTATTGAAGCCAAATTTCACAGGCTGGTAGACCTTGTTGAGGAATGGCGACAATAAGCTTTTGGGCCAAATCGGTCCATACATTAAAGGTCCAGTTCGAATCCAAAGTCGAAAATTTAACATTGATTTTTTTTTCAAAATGCACTTAGAGACTTGAAATTTTTTTTAAAAGATGCGCAATCAAAACTGCTGCAAAAAACGAAATCATGGCAAATTCGTAGGTCACGTGGTTTGGCCGCCATCTTGCTTTTAGTGCATTTTTGACCATTTCTGACCCCACCCACCTTTGAAAATCTTCTACTCTGAAGATACTTGCACTAGAGAGCTGAAATTTATACTCAATGTAGCTAAAGCATTGTAGTTCTGAATTTGACTTCTACAAAGTCCTAACATTAATACTTTTCTTGCTGTGAATTTTTAAAGTTGACCAAAATGTAAAAATCGCAAAATTCAAGGGCAGATAACTCAAAAACCAGACCATAGAATTTTATGATTTTTGCATGAGAGTTAGACATTGGCAAGCCCTTTAAGATAAAAGAATAAAATCGCTCGCGAACAGTCATTTCCGGTCAGGGTCAGAGGTCAAACTTTGCATTTTGGAAATGTGGTGTTTTGGTGGGTATGTTTGAAATATCGTAACGCATCAACGACGTACGCTATCGGCTTGTTCTATACATCATTTGAAAGCCAAAAGTCTATAGATTTTTTTTAAATTTAACAGTAATTTCCTATATTTGTTTTACATTGAGTTACGGCCCTATGAATATTGTCAATTCTGCTTTCGTTTTGAATGCAAACGATATAGGTATGTTTAAAAAATCGTTACTCATCAGTGACAGGAGACAAATCATTGTTCCATATATCATTAGAAAGCCAAAAGATCATACAATCTGCGATAAATCTCATCAAAATTAGATTAAACATTAACATTGAAATTCGGAGCATTTAAATGTGGTCAATCCTATTTGCGTTTTGAATGATTCTCATATAAGAATGATTGAAAAATTGTACTTCATTGGCAATAAAACACTAGGAAAACATACTATACATCGATGGCTACGCTTGTTGAAGACAAAAACATTTTGTGTAGTACTTCATTATAAAATTGTTCACAGTAAATGACTCCTAAGCTAAATTATCTAATTTTTTTAGATAAAGCTTGATATTTGCGGCAGATGTCGCATCGCTCACCGTTTCTTTACTTTTTCATGCTCTTAAACAAATAATGTATGCATATAAAGACAAATCTCTCCTCTAAACAATGGTAAAATCAATTTTGAAATGTCTCTAATGGTTCGGCAGATAGGAATGCTGCACGGTGAGTGCCGTCGGTTAATTTTGGGGAAAAAATAGAAAAACTTTACACTGATAGATGACATTGTCAATTAAACTCTTTGTTTGGGACTGGCAATAAATTGTCTAAGTGCGTCTCATACACTTTGATAGCCTTTGTGGTCAAGATTTAGTTTCAAGACCAAAGGCACGGGTGGGTGCGTAGGTAGGTACAAGCAAGTGTACCTTCCCTTAATTGAAAAGGGCATAATGACGGCCACTATCAGCTCTTGGGCTCTTGGTCATTAGATAAAGGGAGGCCGTCCTGATTCCTGCCTAAATGCTCGGCAGATTCCACTGGCAAGGGTGTGACGTCCTCGATTAACTCTTTTTTCCAAAATGCCTGTCGCCCTCTTGAACTTTGAAATATGCATTTCCTCCCGGCCGCATGTTCTACACTTTGTGCTTGTAGACATTTCATGCAAACACGCTGTCCAGTCATGTACATTCGATTTTGGTCACTAAATCCGTGCATACGGCCACGGGACACCGGAAGACGTCGCTACAACGTTCTCTGAACTCAGAACAGCGCTAGCCTCGCTAGACATCGTATTTTCGACCTAAAACAACACACCAAGGAGCTCGAAATGGTCAAAAGCAAGCTTGACCTCAAACAACACATCAAACAGCTCAAAACGCTGAAAAGCACCCCTCCATACAATGAATTCATTCTCGGATGCGAGATTGTTTGTTTTGCCTTCGTGAATCCAAAGTTTTAGTGCTAAGCCTTGGCCTTTGAAACCAAGATGCTAACTTTTAGGGTTCAAGTCCCGCTTGAGCCAACAAACTTTTGCAGATCTAACTTGTTATTTTTTTGCTTAGGTAGAACATATTTTGGTCACATTACAGTTAAATGGCATGAAATATATATTTTTATGCAAATTGATTTTGGATTCGAATTTGAAATTAATGTCTATCAAAGTACATACACAAACACAGGCCTAAACGTTGAGTATCAAGTGAAATCTGGTCATTTTGATAATGTATTAGTTACTTTTTAAATCTCAGAAACATACGTCATGTGAAGGTCAAACACTCTGTGAAGGTGAAATAGGATGTCTTGAAGAGCTAAGTACTGCCGCGGCAGTCCTAGTTCAATATGACATTTACGTTTGCAATTGACAGAGTCTTTTTGGCCTTGGTAATACTGAAATCGTGACTTTTAAAATTCGTCTGAACGAACTATTGACTTCATACATACATGCATTGCATATATTTGTCATACATATCATCACCATACATCGCTGAATCCGTTTGTCGTCGCTTTGCGACTATATTTCTTTTTTCAATTTCCAAAACCAAAGCAAAGCCTAGCACTGTGAGCCGGAGCGTGTAAATGCCCGTGTTTTGCATGCATCTCGCTTTGCAATGTACAACCCTACGGTCTCTCCAATCCATGAATGAACTCATTGACGACTACTTTAGGGAGAAGTGCACAGATATAATCCTTATATTTTCAAATAGAAGAATCTCAGCATAGACATGCTGAAGAGCGGTTCAGATGTTGGAAGAAACGTGCATGAAAAATAATGAAATATTCTTTGTGAGATGTAATCATTGGGTTATTGGTTTGAAGCACATTAGAAAAGGGATGCACTGAGCCTCTCAATTTCGTTTACTATAAAAGTAAACAAAGCTTATAAGCGAGATTCAGAAGCTGCAAACATCATCTTTGCATGTAAAATACACTGACATCTTGATTCCTGGCACATTCAGGACATAACAGGGCGTGGAGGCACAGTTATTGAAAAATAGGAGGGGTGCTCTTTCAGACGCGTAATGATACACAAAATCTGCCATATATGGAGACACCTTATAAGGGTTGATACTACGATAGCGTAGTGAAAACCGATCTCCATGTAAATTTCTTACTATCAAAGTTGTGAACCCCCACCCTTCTTTCGCACTCGTTTCTCTTGAACGGGGTGGCGAAATTTCAAATGATTTATACCATTGCAAAGGGCGAAGAACCAGCTTCAATCCAATGTGTCATTTGTACATGTGAACGAAAAAGTAAAGAAACGGTAAACGAGGCTACATCTGTCTCAAATATCAAGTTTTATCTCGAGATGACTGAGGGTACTTGTCTTTCAGCATTGATATATCCCGAACCAATAAAGATATGTTCATATTCTTTCCACCAGTGTGTAGAGGAGAGAATTGTCTTCATTTGCATATATTATTTGTTTATGAGCAATGGTAAAGAAATGGTGAGCGATGCGACATCTGTTGCAAATATCAAACTTTATCTCAAGAAATAGATAATTTAGCTTAATACTCGATTACTGTTAATATTTTTATAATGAGGTACTACACAAAGTATTTGTGTCTTTAACAAGCGCATCCATTGATGTATAGTATGTTAACCCTTACGATGCGGCTATATATTTTTGCTCTACTAGCCCACGTGGCGACATTGTTTTGTCCGGAGCGCGTGTGAACGATGTCTTATATTTCGCTTGCCGCTTCTTCATTTCTGTGTGCGCATAGGCAAATGATACATGGAAATAAAGACAATTCTTTTCTCTATAAGTTGATATAAAAATTATAAAATTATCTCTAATGGTTCGTGAGTTATGAGTGCCGCAAGATGCGCGAGTTAATTACAAGTTCAATTAGCGAACGCCGGAGCGCAAGTAGAGCGCGCACCGCTTCTTCATTTCTGTTCGCGCATAGGCAAATGATACATGGAAATAAAGACAATTCTTTTCTCTACAAGTTGATATAAAAATTGTAAAATTATCTCTAATGGTTCGTGAGGTATGAGTGCCGCAAGATGCGCGAGTTAATTACATGTTCAATTAGCGAACGCCGGAGCGCAAGTAGAGCGCGCACCGCTTCTTCATTTCTGTGCGCGCATAGACAAATGATACATGGAAAAAAAGACAATTCTTTTCTCTACAAGTTGACATAAAAATTATAAAAGTATCTCTAATGGTTCGTGAGATATGTCTGTTGTTGATTGATGACTTACGCATATTGCAAATATACAGTTAAAAAATGCATTCAGGGTTGACAATATTCAAAGGTCCGTAACTAAATGTAAATGAAGTAACTGAATTTATTGTTAATTTTTAAAAGATAGTGTATTCTTTTGGCTTTCTAATGATATATGGAACAATGATTTGTCTCCTGTCACTGATGAGTAACGACTTTTTTAGCATACCTTTATCCTAAGCATTCAAAACGAAAGCAGAATTGACAATATTCAAAGGGCCGTAAATCAATGTAAAACAAATAAAGGAATTTACTGTCAAATTTTAAAAAATTCTATAGACTTTTGGCTTTCATATGATGTATAGAACAAAGAGTTATCGTACGCCTTTGATTCGCTACGATATTTCAAACATACCCACCAAAACACCACATGTCCAAAATGGAAAGTTTGACCTCTGACCCTGACCGGAAATGACTGTTCGCGAGCGATTTTATTCTTTTATCTTAAAGACCTTGCTAATGTCTAATTCTCATGCAAAAATCATCAAATTCGTCTGGGAGGTTTTTGAGTTATCTGCCCTTGAATATTGCAGAATGTGCAAACTTTGAAGATTTTTATAAAAAAAACTATTTCGATTTTTTAAATTTTGAAACAAACTTGTTATAGGCCAATGTCTCAGCTACATCATGTGTAAGTTTCAACTTTCTAGTATCAGCAGTTGCCGAGTGGTGATTCCTGAAATGTGCCTGGGGTCGGACTTTTGAAAAAAATGCAGAAAATTCAAGATGGCGGCCAAACCACGTGACCTACGAATTTGTCATGATTTCGTTTTTTGCAGCATTTTTTATTGCGCATCTTTTAAAAAAAAATTCAAGTCTCTAAGTGCATTTTGAAAAAAAAATCAATGTTAAATTTTCGATTTTGGAATCGAACTGGACCTTTAACGTATGGGCCGAATTGTCCCAAAAGCTTATTGTCGCCATTCCTCAACAAGGTCTACCAGCCTGTGAAATTTGGCTTTGATAGCATCAGCCGTTTTGGCTGAAAGTTGTCCACAAAAATCGTGGAATAATAATAATAAAAAAAAAAAAAAAAAATATAGTTGCAAAGCGACGACAAACGGATTCAGCGATGTATGGTGATGATATGTATGACAAATATATGCAATACATGTATGTATGAAGTCAATAGTTCGTTCAGACGAATTTTAAAAGTCACGATTTCAGTATTACCAAGGCCAAAAAGACTCTGTCAATTGCAAACGTAAATGTCATATTGAATAATTAGTGTATGCGCTTTGTTAAAAATACATTTCAAATCCCAATCCAAAATCATAATGCCAAAAATATGAGTTAATGCAATTAAATGTTCATGTTAGCAAAAGATGTAAAACCTAAAGTAAAATGTAACAAATACAATCTGCAAAAGTTTCTTGACTCATCCTGGTTTTGAACCCTGTTTTCCGTTGTATTGTTGAAAAATTCAGAACCAAATTTATCAAAGCAAACCAATTTAAATCTTATACTTGTTTTCAATTTCAAAACCAAAGCAAAGCCTAGCAATGTGAGCTGGAGCGTGTCAATGCCCGTGTATTGCGAGAAAAGCATGCATCCCGCTTTTCAATCCATGAATGAACTCATTGACGACTACTTCGGGGGGTGTTGCATAAATTTTTTTCTTTTCATCTTCAAATGGAGGAATCTGGGCATAGAAAGACCAAACAGCAGGTGAGATGTGGGAAGAGATATGCATAAAAAATAACGAAAGACGTTTGCTGAGACGCGATGACTTGGTTGTTGGTTTGAAGGAAATTAGAAAAGGGATGCGAGGAGCCTCTCAATTTGGTTTACTGTAAAAGTAAACAAAGATTATAAGCGAGATTCAGAAGTTGCAAACATCATCTTTCCATGTAAAATACACTGACATTTTGATTCCTGGCACATTCAGGACATAACAGGGCTTGGACGCACAGTTATTGAAAAATAGGAGGGGTGCTCTTTCAGACGCGTAATGATACACAAAATCTGCCATATATGGAGACACCTTATAAGGGTTGATACTACGATAGCGTAGTGAAAACCGATCTCCATGTAAATTTCTTACTATCAAAGTTGTGAACCCCCACCCTTCTTTCGCACTCGTTTCTCTTGAACGGGGTGGCGAAATTTCAAATGATTTATACCATTGCAAAGGGCGAAGAACCAGCTTCAATCCAATGTGTCATTTGTACATTTGAACGAAAAAGTAAAGAAACGGTAAACGATGCTACATCTGTCTCAAATATCAAGTTTTATCTCGAGATGACTGAGGGTACTTGTCTTTCAGCATTGATATATCCCGAACCAATAAAGATATGTTCATATTCTTTCCACCAGTGTGTAGAGGAGAGAATTGTCTAAATTTGCATTTATATTCTGGTTATGAGCATGAAAACGTATGGAAATGGTGAGTGATGCGACATCTGTCGCGAATAACACATTTTCCATCAGAATGAGCAATGCCCTTGCGCCCTTGTACATGTACCTCCCGAACCAATAAAGATATCGGCATATTTCTTTCACCAGTGTGTAGAGGAGAGAATTGTCTTTATTTGCATATATTATGTGTTTATGAGCATGAAAAAGTAAAGAAACGGTGAGCGATGCGACATCTGCCGCAAATAACGCATTTTCCATCCAAATTAGCAATCCCCTTGCGCCCTCTATGCATGTACCTCCCGAACCATTAAGGATATCTTCATATGTTTTTCACCAGTGTATAGAGGAGAGATTTGTCTTTATTTGCATACATTATTTGTTTATAAGCATGGAAGAGTAAAGAAACGGTGCCAATATCAAGCTATATCAAAACAAATTAGATAATTTAGCTTATGAGACAATTTTATAATGAAGTACTACACAAAAGGTTTTTGTCTTCAACAAGCGTAGCCATCGATGTATAGTATGTATTCCTAGTGTTTTGTTGCCAATGAAGTACAATTTTTCAATCATTCTTATATGAGAATCATTCAAAACGCAAATAGGATTGACCACATTTATATGCTCCGAATTTCAATGTTAATGTTTAATCTAATTTTGATGAGATTTATCGCAGATTGTATGATCTTTTGGCTTTCTAATGATATATGGAACAATGATTTGTCTCCTGTCACTGATGAGTAACGATTTTTTAAACATACCTCTATCGTTTGCATTCAAAACGAAAGCAGAACTGACAATATTCATAGGGCCGTAACTCAATGTAAAACAAATATAGGAATTTACTGTCAAATTTTTAAAAAATCTATAGACTTTTGGCTTTCATATGATATATAGAACAATGCGTTATCGTACGTTGTTGATTCGCTACGATGTCTTAAACATAACCACCAAAACACCACATTACCAAAATGCAAAGTTTGACCTCTGTTCCTGACCGGAAATGACTGTTCGCGAGCGATTTTATTCTTTTATCTTGAAGACCTTGCCAATGTCTACCTCTCATGCAAAAATCATCAAATTCGTCTGGGTGGGTTTTGAGTTATCTGCCCTTGAAAATTGACATTTTTGAAAATTGTCAAACTTTGAAAGGTTACTTCACACAAAGTATTTTGAACTTTCAAATTTTAAAACTAACTTGTTATAGGCCAGGGTCTTGGCTACACTGTATGTAAATTACAGCTTCCAGGTATCAGTAGTTACCGAGTGGTGAATCGCCAAGTATGCATGGGGTCGGACTTTTGTAAAAAGTGCTTAAAACCAAGATGGCGGCCAAACCACGGGACCTACGAATTCGTCATGATTTCGTTTTTTCCATTATTTTTTATTGCGCATCTTTTAAAAAAATTTCAGGTCTCTAAGTGCATTTTGAAAAAAAAATCAATGTTAAATTTAGAATTTTGGAATCGAACTGGACCTTTAATGTATGGGCCGAATTGTCCCAAAAGCTTATTGTCGCCATTCCTCAACAAGGTCTACCAGCCTGTGAAATTTGGCTTTGATAGCATCAGCCGTTTGGGCTGAAAGTTGACCACAAAATTCGTGGAATAATAAAAAAAAACACGCCAATAACAAATATAGTCGCAAAGCGACGACAAACGGATTCAGCGATGTATGGTGATGATATGTATGACAAATATATGCAATGCATGTATGTATGAAGTCAATAGTTCGTTCATACGAATTTTAAAAGTCACGATTTCAGTATTACCAAGGCCAAAAAGACTCTGTCAATTGCAAACGTAAATGTCATATTGAACTAGGACTGCCGCGGCAGTACTTAGCTCTTCAAGACATCCTGTTTGACCTTCACAGAGTGTTTGACCTTCACATGACGTATTTTTCTGAGATTTAAAAAGTAACTAATACATTATCAAAATGACCAGATTTCACTTGATACTCAACGTTTAGGCCTGTGTTTGTGTATGTACTTTGATAGACATTAATTTCAGATTCGAATCCAAAATCAATTTGCATAAAAATATATATTTCATGCCATTTAACTGTAATGTGACCAAAATATGTTCTACCTAAGCAAAAAAATAACAAGTTAGATCTGCAAAAGTTTGTTGGCTCAAGCGGGACTTGAACCCTAAAAGTTAGCATCTTGGTTTCAAAGGCCAAGGCTTTTCCTACTGGACCAGCGAGTCGGCTGTGATTTGAATGGAACTTTAGCACTAAGACTTTGGATTCACGAAGGCAAAACAAACAATCTCGCATCCGAGAATGAATTCATTGTATGGAGGGGTGCTTTTCAGCGTTTTGAGCTGTTTGATGTGTTGTTTGAGGTCAGAGCGTGCTTTTGACCATTTCGAGCTCCTTGGTGTGTTGTTTTAGGTCGAAAATACGATGTCTAGCGAGGCTAGCGCTGTTCAGAGTTCAGAAAACGTTGTAGCGACGTCTTCCGGTGTCCCGTGGCCGTATGCACGGATTTAGTGACCAAAATCGAATGTACATGACTGGACAGCGTGTTTGCATGAAATGTCTACAAGCACAAAGTGTAGAACATGCGGCCGGGAGGAAATGCATATTTCAAAGTTCAAGAGGACGACAGGCATTTTGGAAAAAAGAGTTAATCGAGGACGTCACACCCTTGCGAGTGGAATCTGCCGAGCATTTAGGCAGGAATCA
This sequence comes from Steromphala cineraria, assembly GCA_916613615.1. Taxonomy (NCBI): domain Eukaryota; kingdom Metazoa; phylum Mollusca; class Gastropoda; order Trochida; family Trochidae; genus Steromphala; species Steromphala cineraria. Next base: position 46,947,429 of record OU744721.1, read on the forward strand.
GGACAGCCTCCCTTTATCTAATGACCAAGAGCCCAAGAGCCCAAGAGCTGATAGTGGCCGTCATTATGCCCTTTTCAATTAAGGGAAGGTACACTTGCTTGTACCTACCTACGCACCCACCCGTGCCTTTGGTCTTGAAACTAAATCTTGACCACAAAGGCTATCAAAGTGTATGAGACGCACTTAGACAATTTATTGTCAGTCCCCAACAAAGAGTTTAATTGACAATGTGATCTATCAGTGTAAAGTTTTTCTATTTTATCCCTCAAATTAACCGACGGCACTCACCGTATGATACAAGGAAATGAAGACATTTCTTTTCTCTACGAGTTGATATAAAAATTATAAAATTATCTCTAATGGTTCGTGAGATATGAATGCCGCAAGGTGCGCGAGGTAAATGCAAGTTATATTAGCGATAGCCGGAGCGCAACTAGCGCGTGTGAACGATGTCTTATATTTCGCTTGCCGCTTCTTTATTCCTGTCCGCGCATAGACATATGATACATGGAAATGAAGACAATTCTTTTCTCTACAAGTTGATATAAAAATTATAAAATTATCTCTAATGGTTCGTGAGGTATGAGTGCCGCAAGGTGCGCGAGTTAAATACAAGTTCAATTAGCGAACGCCGGAGCGCAAGTAGAGCGCGCACCGCTTCTTCATTTCTGTGCGCGCATAGACAAATGATACATGGAAATAAAGACAATTCTTTTCTCTACAAGTTGACATAAAAATTATAAAAGTATCTCAAATGGTTCGTGAGATATGTCTGTTGATGATTGATGAGTTACGCATTTTGCAAATATACAGTTATCAAATGCATTCAGGGTTGACAATATTCAAAGGTCCGTAACTCAATGTAAATAAAAAATCAGAATTTTCTTTTCATTTTTAAAAAAATCTATAGACTTTTGGCTTTCATATGATACATAGAACAATGTGTTATCTTACGTCGTTGATTTGCTACGATGTTTTAAACATACCCACCGAAACACCACATTTCCAAAATGCAAACTTTGACCTCTGCTCCTGACCGGAAATGACTGTTCGCGAGCGATTTTATTTCTTTATCCTAAAGACCTTGCCAATGTCTAGGTCTCATGCAAAAATCATCAAATTCTATGGTCGGGTTTTTGAGTTATCTGCCCTTGAATATTGCAAAATGTGCAAACTTTGAAGATTTTTATAAAAAAAACTATTTCGATTTTTTAAATTTTGAAACAAACTTGTTATAGGCCAATGTCTCAGCTACATCATGTGTAAGTTTCAACTTTCTAGTATCAGCAGTTGCCGAGTGGTGATTCCTGAAATGTGCCTGGGGTCGGACTTTTGAAAAAAATGCAGAAAATTCAAGATGGCGGCCAAACCACGTGACCTACGAATTTGCCATGATTTCGTTTTTTGCAGCATTTTTGATTGCGCATCTTTTAAAAAAAAATTTAGGTCTCTAAGTGCATTTTGAAAAAAAAATCAATGTTAAATTTTCGATTTTGGAATCGAACTGGACCTTTAATGCACTGGTCGATTCGGCCCAAAAGCTTCGCATGTCTATTCCCCAACAAGGTCTACCAGCCTGTGAAATTTGGCTTCGATAGCATCAGTCGTTTGGTCTGAATCCTGTTCACAAAAATCGTGGAAAAATAAAAATAAACACGCCAATAACAATAAGGATTCAGCCTTATGGCTGAATCCTTAACTAGGACTGCCGCGGCAGTACTTAGGTCTTCAAGATTCCTGTTTGACCTTCACATACTGTTTGACCTTCACATGCATGTTTGACCTTCACATGCATGTTTGTTAAAGAGGTTTAGACCATACCGACCAAAACATGACTTTTTAAAATACAAAGTTTGACCCTTCCTCCTGACCGGAAGTGACTGTTCGCGAGCGATTTTATTCTTTTATCTTGAAGACCTTGCTCATGTCTAACTCTCATGCAAAAATCATTAAATTGTACGGTCTGGTTTTTTAGTTGTCTGCCCTTGAAGTTGGCGATTTTTCGATTTTGGTCAACTTTGAAAGGTCACAACACAAAAAGTATTGACGTTAGGATCTTAAAAAACATAAGTTTTACTCTACAATACTTCAGCTACATTCAGTATGAATTTCAGCTCTCTGGTGTAAGTATCTTCAGAGGAGAAGATTGTCAAAGGCGGGTGGGGTCGGAAACGGTCGAAAATGCACTAAAAGCAAGATGGCGGCCAAACCACGTGACCTACGAATTTGTCCTGATTTCCTTTTTTTCATAATTTTTCATTGCGCTTCTTTTAAAAAATAAATCAAGTGTGTAAGTGCATTTTGAAAAAAAAATCAATGTTAAATTTTCGATTTTGGATTCGAACTGAACCTTTAATGGAAGAACCGATTTTCCCCAAAAGCTTCGCATGTCTATTCCTATATAAGTGGTATGAGCATGCCAAGTTTGGTCGAATTTCAAGCAGCCGTTTTTGCTGTAGCTCGTTCACAAAAAAAGTACAAATAATAATAGAAAAAAAGAACTTGAAGAAATCGGATAAAAACAATAGGTCTTCACGACTTTGTCTTGAAGACCTAAATCGGATAAAAACAATAGGTCTTCACGACTTTGTCTTGAAGACCTAAATATAGTCGCATAGCGACGACAAACGGATTCAGCGATGTATGGTGATGATATGTATGACAAATATATGCAATACATGTATGTATGAAGTCAATAGTTCGTTCAGACGAATTTTAAAAGTCACGATTTCAGTATTACCAAGGCCAAAAAGACTCTGTCAATTGCAAACGTAAATGTCATATTGAACTAGGACTGCCGCGGCTTTTGACCATTTCGAGCTCCTTGGTGTGTTGTTTTAGGTCGAAAATACGATGTCTAGCGAGGCTAGCGCTGTTCTGAGTTCAGAGAACGTTGTAGCGACGTCTTCCGGTGTCCCGTGGCCGTATGCACGGATTTAGTGACCAAAATCGAATGTACATGACTGGACAGCGTGTTTGCATGAAATGTCTACAAGCACAAAGTGTAGAACATGCGGCCGGGAGGAAATGCATATTTCAAAGTTCAGGAGGACGACAGGCATTTTGGAAAAGAGAGTTAATCGAGGACGTCACACCCTTGCGAGTGGAATCTGCCGAGCATTTAGGCAGGAATCAGGACGGCCTACCGCTGATAGTGGCCGTCATTATGCCCTTTTCAATTAAGGGAAGGTACATTTGCTTGTACCTACGCACTGACCCGTGCCTTTGGTCTTGAAAATAAATCTTGACCATAAAGGCTTTCAAAGTGTGTAGTCCACTTGCACGATTTGTTCTCAGTCCCAAACAAAGAGTTTAATTGACAATTAGAAGAGCTTTTCTTCACATAGCTTTTTCTTCTAAAATAAGTATTGTTGAATGTACACAATTTCATTGTTATTTAAATGTATCAAATCTATCAGTGTAAAGTTTTTCTATTTTCCCCCCAAAATTAACCGACGGCACTCACCGTGCAGCATTCCTATCTGCCGAACCATTAGAGACATTTCAAAATTGATTTTACCATTGTTAAGAGGAGAGATTTGTCTTTATTTGCATACATTATTTCTTTATGAGCATGAAAAAGTAAAGAAACGGTGAGCGATGCGACATCTGCCGCAAATATGAAGCTTTATCTAAAAAAAATGAGATAATTTAGGTTATGAGTCATTTACTGTGAACAATTTTATAATGAAGTACTACACAAAAGGTTTTTGTCTTCAACAAGCGCAGCCATCGATGTATAGTATGTTTTCCTAGTGTTTTATTGCCAATGAAGTACAATTTTTCAATCATTCTTATATGAGAATCATTCAAAACGCAAATAGGATTGACCACATTTAAATGCTCCGAATTTCAATGTAAATGTTTAATCTAATTTTAATGAGATTTATCCAAGATTGTATGTTCTTTTGGCTTTCATATGATATATAGAGCAATGTGTTATCGTACGTCGTTGATTAGCAATGAGTATTCAAACGTACCCACCAAAACACCCGTTTTCCAAAATGCAAACTTTGACCCTTCCGCGTGACCGGAAATGACTGTTCGCGAGCGATTTTATTCTTTTATCTTGAAGACCTTGCTAATGTCTAACTCTCATGCAAAAATCATCAAATTCGTCTGGGAGGTTTTTGAGTAATCTGCCCTTGAATATTGCAAAATGTGCAAACTTTGAAGATTTTTATAAAAAAAACTATTACGAATTTTTGAATTTTGAAACAAACTTGTTATAGGCCAATGTCTCAGCTACATTGAGTGTAAGTTTCAGCTTTCTAGTATCAGCAGTTGCCGAGTGGTGATTTCTGAAAGGTGCCTGGGGTCGGACTTTTGAAAAAAATGCAGAAAATTCAAGATGGCGGCCAAACCACGTGACCTACGAATTTGCCATGATTTCGTTTTTTGCAGCATTTTTGATTGCGCATCTTTTAAAAAAAAAATTAGGTCTGTAAGTGCATTTTGAAAAAAAAGTCAATGTTAAATTTTCGATTTTGGAATCGAACTGGACCTTTAATGTATGGGCCGAATTGTCCCAAAAGCTTATTGTCGCCATTCCACAACAAGGTCTACCAGCCTGTGAAATTTGGCTTCAATAGCATCAGCCGTTTGGGCTGAAAGTTGACCACAAAATTCGTGGAACAATAAAAATAAACACGCCAATAACAATAAGGATTCAGCTTTTCAAGCTGAATCCTTAATAAGGATTCAGCCTTATGGCTGAATCCTTAAATATAGTTGCAAAGCAACAATGACAGGATTCAGCCGAATATATGAGCTCTTTTGACCATTTGAAGCCTTTTGATGTATTGTTTTAGGTCGAAAATACGATTTCTAGCTGCCACATACTTATTCACAGAGCCAACAAATATATAGTAACACAATGTCAGTATTTCAAACACGGCAAATGTGAAAATAAAGAAGCAAATTTATCAAAGCAAACCAATTTAGATATTATTCTTTTTTCAATTTCCAAAACCAAAGCAAAGCCTAGCACTGTGAGCCGGAGCGTGTAAATGTCCGTGTTTTGCATGCATCTCGCTTTGCAATGTACAACCCTACGGTCTCTCCAATCCATGAATGAACTCATTGACGACTACTTTAGGGAGAAGTGCACAGATATAATCTTTATATTTTCAAATAGAAGAATCTCAGCATAGACATGCCGAAGAGCGGTTCAGATGTTGGAAGAAACGTGCATGAAAAATAATGAAATATTCTTTGTGAGATGTAATCATTGGGTTATTGGTTTGAAGCACATTAGAAAAGGGATGCACTGAGCCTCTCAATTTCGTTTACTATAAAAGTAAACAAAGCTTATAAGCGAGATTCAGAAGCTGCAAACATCATCTTTGCATGTAAAATACACTGACATTTTGATTCCTGGCACATTCAGGACATAACAGGGCGTGGAGGCACAGTTATTGAAAAATAGGAGGGGTGCTCTTTCAGACGCGTAATGATACACAAAATCTGCCATATATGGAGACACCTTATAAGGGTTGATACTACGATAGCGTAGTGAAAACCGATCTCCATGTAAATTTCTTACTATCAAAGTTGTGAACCCCCACCCTTCTTTCGCACTCGTTTCTCTTGAACGGGGTGGCGAAATTTCAAATGATTTATACCATTGCAAAGGGCGAAGAACCAGCTTCAATCCAATGTGTCATTTGTACATGTGAACGAAAAAGTAAAGAAACGGTAAACGAGGCTACATCTGTCTCAAATATCAAGTTTTATCTCGAGATGACTGAGGGTACTTGTCTTTCAGCATTGATATATCCCGAACCAATAAAGATATGTTCATATTCTTTCCACCAGTGTGTAGAGGAGAGAATTGTCTTCATTTGCATATATTATTTGTTTATGAGCAATGGTAAAGAAATGGTAAGCGATGCGACATCTGTTGCAAATATCAAACTTTATCTCAAGAAATAGATAATTTAGCTTAATACTCGATTACTGTTAATATTTTTATAATGAGGTACTACACAAAGTATTTGTGTCTTTAACAAGCGCATCCATTGATGTATAGTATGTTAACCCTTACGATGCGGCTATATATTTTTGCTCTACTAGCCCACGTGGCGACATTGTTTTGTCCGGAGCGCGTGTGAACGATGTCTTATATTTCGCTTGCCGCTTCTTCATTTCTGTGTGCGCATAGGCAAATGATACATGGAAATAAAGACAATTCTTTTCTCTATAAGTTGATATAAAAATTATAAAATTATCTCTAATGGTTCGTGAGTTATGAGTGCCGCAAGATGCGCGAGTTAATTACAAGTTCAATTAGCGAACGCCGGAGCGCAAGTAGAGCGCGCACCGCTTCTTCATTTCTGTTCGCGCATAGGCAAATGATACATGGAAATAAAGACAATTCTTTTCTCTACAAGTTGATATAAAAATTATAAAATTATCTCTAATGGTTCGTGAGGTATGAGTGCCGCAAGATGCGCGAGTTAATTACATGTTCAATTAGCGAACGCCGGAGCGCAAGTAGAGCGCGCACCGCTTCTTCATTTCTGTGCGCGCATAGACAAATGATACATGGAAAAAAAGACAATTCTTTTCTCTACAAGTTGACATAAAAATTATAAAAGTATCTCTAATGGTTCGTGAGATATGTCTGTTGTTGATTGATGACTTACGCATATTGCAAATATACAGTTAAAAAATGCATTCAGGGTTGACAATATTCAAAGGTCCGTAACTAAATGTAAATGAAGTAACTGAATTTATTGTTAATTTTTAAAAGATAGTGTATTCTTTTGGCTTTCTAATGATATATGGAACAATGATTTGTCTCCTGTCACTGATGAGTAACGACTTTTTTAGCATACCTTTATCCTAAGCATTCAAAACGAAAGCAGAATTGACAATATTCAAAGGGCCGTAAATCAATGTAAAACAAATAAAGGAATTTACTGTCAAATTTTAAAAAATTCTATAGACTTTTGGCTTTCATATGATGTATAGAACAAAGAGTTATCGTACGCCTTTGATTCGCTACGATATTTCAAACATACCCACCAAAACACCACATGTCCAAAATGGAAAGTTTGACCTCTGACCCTGACCGGAAATGACTGTTCGCGAGCGATTTTATTCTTTTATCTTAAAGACCTTGCTAATGTCTAATTCTCATGCAAAAATCATCAAATTCGTCTGGGAGGTTTTTGAGTTATCTGCCCTTGAATATTGCAGAATGTGCAAACTTTGAAGATTTTTATAAAAAAAACTATTTCGATTTTTTAAATTTTGAAACAAACTTGTTATAGGCCAATGTCTCAGCTACATCATGTGTAAGTTTCAACTTTCTAGTATCAGCAGTTGCCGAGTGGTGATTCCTGAAATGTGCCTGGGGTCGGACTTTTGAAAAAAATGCAGAAAATTCAAGATGGCGGCCAAACCACGTGACCTACGAATTTGTCATGATTTCGTTTTTTGCAGCATTTTTTATTGCGCATCTTTTAAAAAAAAATTCAAGTCTCTAAGTGCATTTTGAAAAAAAAATCAATGTTAAATTTTCGATTTTGGAATCGAACTGGACCTTTAACGTATGGGCCGAATTGTCCCAAAAGCTTATTGTCGCCATTCCTCAACAAGGTCTACCAGCCTGTGAAATTTGGCTTTGATAGCATCAGCCGTTTTGGCTGAAAGTTGTCCACAAAAATCGTGGAATAATAATAATAAAAAAAAAAAAAAAAAATATAGTTGCAAAGCAACAATGACAGGATTCAGCCGAATATATGAGCTCTTTTGACCATTTGAAGCCTTTTGATGTATTGTTTTAGGTCGAAAATACGATTTCTAGCTGCCACATACTTATTCACAGAGCCAACAAATATATAGTAACACAATGTCAGTATTTCAAACACGGCAAATGTGAAAATAAAGAAGCAAATTTATCAAAGCAAACCAATTTAGATATTATTCTTTTTTCAATTTCCAAAACCAAAGCAAAGCCTAGCACTGTGAGCCGGAGCGTGTAAATGTCCGTGTTTTGCATGCATCTCGCTTTGCAATGTACAACCCTACGGTCTCTCCAATCCATGAATGAACTCATTGACGACTACTTTAGGGAGAAGTGCACAGATATAATCTTTATATTTTCAAATAGAAGAATCTCAGCATAGACATGCCGAAGAGCGGTTCAGATGTTGGAAGAAACGTGCATGAAAAATAATGAAATATTCTTTGTGAGATGTAATCATTGGGTTATTGGTTTGAAGCACATTAGAAAAGGGATGCACTGAGCCTCTCAATTTCGTTTACTATAAAAGTAAACAAAGCTTATAAGCGAGATTCAGAAGCTGCAAACATCATCTTTGCATGTAAAATACACTGACATTTTGATTCCTGGCACATTCAGGACATAACAGGGCGTGGAGGCACAGTTATTGAAAAATAGGAGGGGTGCTCTTTCAGACGCGTAATGATACACAAAATCTGCCATATATGGAGACACCTTATAAGGGTTGATACTACGATAGCGTAGTGAAAACCGATCTCCATGTAAATTTCTTACTATCAAAGTTGTGAACCCCCACCCTTCTTTCGCACTCGTTTCTCTTGAACGGGGTGGCGAAATTTCAAATGATTTATACCATTGCAAAGGGCGAAGAACCAGCTTCAATCCAATGTGTCATTTGTACATGTGAACGAAAAAGTAAAGAAACGGTAAACGAGGCTACATCTGTCTCAAATATCAAGTTTTATCTCGAGATGACTGAGGGTACTTGTCTTTCAGCATTGATATATCCCGAACCAATAAAGATATGTTCATATTCTTTCCACCAGTGTGTAGAGGAGAGAATTGTCTTCATTTGCATATATTATTTGTTTATGAGCAATGGTAAAGAAATGGTGAGCGATGCGACATCTGTTGCAAATATCAAACTTTATCTCAAGAAATAGATAATTTAGCTTAATACTCGATTACTGTTAATATTTTTATAATGAGGTACTACACAAAGTATTTGTGTCTTTAACAAGCGCATCCATTGATGTATAGTATGTTAACCCTTACGATGCGGCTATATATTTTTGCTCTACTAGCCCACGTGGCGACATTGTTTTGTCCGGAGCGCGTGTGAACGATGTCTTATATTTCGCTTGCCGCTTCTTCATTTCTGTGTGCGCATAGGCAAATGATACATGGAAATAAAGACAATTCTTTTCTCTATAAGTTGATATAAAAATTATAAAATTATCTCTAATGGTTCGTGAGTTATGAGTGCCGCAAGATGCGCGAGTTAATTACAAGTTCAATTAGCGAACGCCGGAGCGCAAGTAGAGCGCGCACCGCTTCTTCATTTCTGTTCGCGCATAGGCAAATGATACATGGAAATAAAGACAATTCTTTTCTCTACAAGTTGATATAAAAATTATAAAATTATCTCTAATGGTTCGTGAGGTATGAGTGCCGCAAGATGCGCGAGTTAATTACATGTTCAATTAGCGAACGCCGGAGCGCAAGTAGAGCGCGCACCGCTTCTTCATTTCTGTGCGCGCATAGACAAATGATACATGGAAAAAAAGACAATTCTTTTCTCTACAAGTTGACATAAAAATTATAAAAGTATCTCTAATGGTTCGTGAGATATGTCTGTTGTTGATTGATGACTTACGCATATTGCAAATATACAGTTAAAAAATGCATTCAGGGTTGACAATATTCAAAGGTCCGTAACTAAATGTAAATGAAGTAACTGAATTTATTGTTAATTTTTAAAAGATAGTGTATTCTTTTGGCTTTCTAATGATATATGGAACAATGATTTGTCTCCTGTCACTGATGAGTAACGACTTTTTTAGCATACCTTTATCCTAAGCATTCAAAACGAAAGCAGAATTGACAATATTCAAAGGGCCGTAAATCAATGTAAAACAAATAAAGGAATTTACTGTCAAATTTTAAAAAATTCTATAGACTTTTGGCTTTCATATGATGTATAGAACAAAGAGTTATCGTACGCCTTTGATTCGCTACGATATTTCAAACATACCCACCAAAACACCACATGTCCAAAATGGAAAGTTTGACCTCTGACCCTGACCGGAAATGACTGTTCGCGAGCGATTTTATTCTTTTATCTTAAAGACCTTGCTAATGTCTAATTCTCATGCAAAAATCATCAAATTCGTCTGGGAGGTTTTTGAGTTATCTGCCCTTGAATATTGCAGAATGTGCAAACTTTGAAGATTTTTATAAAAAAAACTATTTCGATTTTTTAAATTTTGAAACAAACTTGTTATAGGCCAATGTCTCAGCTACATCATGTGTAAGTTTCAACTTTCTAGTATCAGCAGTTGCCGAGTGGTGATTCCTGAAATGTGCCTGGGGTCGGACTTTTGAAAAAAATGCAGAAAATTCAAGATGGCGGCCAAACCACGTGACCTACGAATTTGTCATGATTTCGTTTTTTGCAGCATTTTTTATTGCGCATCTTTTAAAAAAAAATTCAAGTCTCTAAGTGCATTTTGAAAAAAAAATCAATGTTAAATTTTCGATTTTGGAATCGAACTGGACCTTTAACGTATGGGCCGAATTGTCCCAAAAGCTTATTGTCGCCATTCCTCAACAAGGTCTACCAGCCTGTGAAATTTGGCTTTGATAGCATCAGCCGTTTTGGCTGAAAGTTGTCCACAAAAATCGTGGAATAATAATAATAAAAAAAAAAAAAAAAAATATAGTTGCAAAGCAACAATGACAGGATTCAGCCGAATATATGAGCTCTTTTGACCATTTGAAGCCTTTTGATGTATTGTTTTAGGTCGAAAATACGATTTCTAGCTGCCACATACTTATTCACAGAGCCAACAAATATATAGTAACACAATGTCAGTATTTCAAACACGGCAAATGTGAAAATAAAGAAGCAAATTTATCAAAGCAAACCAATTTAGATATTATTCTTTTTTCAATTTCCAAAACCAAAGCAAAGCCTAGCACTGTGAGCCGGAGCGTGTAAATGTCCGTGTTTTGCATGCATCTCGCTTTGCAATGTACAACCCTACGGTCTCTCCAATCCATGAATGAACTCATTGACGACTACTTTAGGGAGAAGTGCACAGATATAATCTTTATATTTTCAAATAGAAGAATCTCAGCATAGACATGCCGAAGAGCGGTTCAGATGTTGGAAGAAACGTGCATGAAAAATAATGAAATATTCTTTGTGAGATGTAATCATTGGGTTATTGGTTTGAAGCACATTAGAAAAGGGATGCACTGAGCCTCTCAATTTCGTTTACTATAAAAGTAAACAAAGCTTATAAGCGAGATTCAGAAGCTGCAAACATCATCTTTGCATGTAAAATACACTGACATTTTGATTCCTGGCACATTCAGGACATAACAGGGCGTGGAGGCACAGTTATTGAAAAATAGGAGGGGTGCTCTTTCAGACGCGTAATGATACACAAAATCTGCCATATATGGAGACACCTTATAAGGGTTGATACTACGATAGCGTAGTGAAAACCGATCTCCATGTAAATTTCTTACTATCAAAGTTGTGAACCCCCACCCTTCTTTCGCACTCGTTTCTCTTGAACGGGGTGGCGAAATTTCAAATGATTTATACCATTGCAAAGGGCGAAGAACCAGCTTCAATCCAATGTGTCATTTGTACATGTGAACGAAAAAGTAAAGAAACGGTAAACGAGGCTACATCTGTCTCAAATATCAAGTTTTATCTCGAGATGACTGAGGGTACTTGTCTTTCAGCATTGATATATCCCGAACCAATAAAGATATGTTCATATTCTTTCCACCAGTGTGTAGAGGAGAGAATTGTCTTCATTTGCATATATTATTTGTTTATGAGCAATGGTAAAGAAATGGTGAGCGATGCGACATCTGTTGCAAATATCAAACTTTATCTCAAGAAATAGATAATTTAGCTTAATACTCGATTACTGTTAATATTTTTATAATGAGGTACTACACAAAGTATTTGTGTCTTTAACAAGCGCATCCATTGATGTATAGTATGTTAACCCTTACGATGCGGCTATATATTTTTGCTCTACTAGCCCACGTGGCGACATTGTTTTGTCCGGAGCGCGTGTGAACGATGTCTTATATTTCGCTTGCCGCTTCTTCATTTCTGTGCGCGCATAGGCAAATGATACATGGAAATAAAGACAATTCTTTTCTCTATAAGTTGATATAAAAATTATAAAATTATCTCTAATGGTTCGTGAGTTATGAGTGCCGCAAGATGCGCGAGTTAATTACAAGTTCAATTAGCGAACGCCGGAGCGCAAGTAGAGCGCGCACCGCTTCTTCATTTCTGTTCGCGCATAGGCAAATGATACATGGAAATAAAGACAATTCTTTTCTCTACAAGTTGATATAAAAATTATAAAATTATCTCTAATGGTTCGTGAGGTATGAGTGCCGCAAGATGCGCGAGTTAATTACATGTTCAATTAGCGAACGCCGGAGCGCAAGTAGAGCGCGCACCGCTTCTTCATTTCTGTGCGCGCATAGACAAATGATACATGGAAAAAAAGACAATTCTTTTCTCTACAAGTTGACATAAAAATTATAAAAGTATCTCTAATGGTTCGTGAGATATGTCTGTTGTTGATTGATGACTTACGCATATTGCAAATATACAGTTAAAAAATGCATTCAGGGTTGACAATATTCAAAGGTCCGTAACTAAATGTAAATGAAGTAACTGAATTTATTGTTAATTTTTAAAAGATAGTGTATTCTTTTGGCTTTCTAATGATATATGGAACAATGATTTGTCTCCTGTCACTGATGAGTAACGACTTTTTTAACATACCTTTATCCTAAGCATTCAAAACGAAAGCAGAATTGACAATATTCAAAGGGCCGTAAATCAATGTAAAACAAATAAAGGAATTTACTGTCAAATTTTAAAAAATTCTATAGACTTTTGGCTTTCATATGATGTATAGAACAAAGAGTTATCGTACGCCTTTGATTCGCTACGATATTTCAAACATACCCACCAAAACACCACATGTCCAAAATGGAAAGTTTGACCTCTGACCCTGACCGGAAATGACTGTTCGCGAGCGATTTTATTCTTTTATCTTAAAGACCTTGCTAATGTCTAATTCTCATGCAAAAATCATCAAATTCGTCTGGGAGGTTTTTGAGTTATCTGCCCTTGAATATTGCAAAATGTGCAAACTTTGAAGATTTTTATAAAAAAAACTATTTCGAATTTTTGAATTTTGAAACAAACTTGTTATTCGCTACGATATTTCAAACATACCCACCAAAACACCACATGTCCAAAATGCAAAGTTTGACCTCTGACCCTGACCGGAAATGACTGTTCGCGAGCGATTTTATTCTTTTATCTTAAAGGGCTTGCCAATGTCTAACTCTCATGCAAAAATCCTAAAATTCTATGGTCTGGTTTTTGAGTTATCTGCCCTTGAAGTTTGCAATTTTTAGATTTTGGTCAACTTTGAAAAATCACAGCAAGAAAAGTATTAACGTTAGGACTTTGTAGAATTCAAATTAAGGTCTACAATGCTTCAGCTACATTGAGTATAAATTTCAGATCTCTAGTGCAAGTATCTTCAGAGGAGAAGATTTTCAAAGGTTGGTGGGGTCGGCAATGATCAAAAATGCACTAAATCCAAGATGGCGGCCAAACCACGTGACCTACGAATTTTCCATGATTTGGTTTTTTGAAGCATTTTTGATTGCGCACATTTTAAAAAAAAAATTAGGTCTCTTAGTGCATTTTGAAAAAAAAATCAATGTTAAATTTTCGATTTTGGAATCGAACTGGACCTTTAATGTATGGGCCGAATTGTCCCAAAAGCTTATTGTCGCCTTTCCTCAACAAGGTCTACCAGCCTGTGAAATTTGGCTTCGATAGTATCAGCCGTTTGGTCTGAATCCTGTTCACAAAATTCGTGGAATAATAATAAAAAAAAAAAAAAAAAAAAGAAACACGCCAATAACAATAAGGATTCAGCCTTATGGCTGAATCCTTAAATATAGTCGCAAGCGACGACAAACGGATTCAGCGCTGTAAGGTGTTAAATGTAATGCACAAAGGTAATGATTTCAGTCAATAGCTTATGGGTTATAATCTTTTGTTGATGATTAACGCAATTTGCAAACAAACAGTTATCAAATGCATTTAAAACGCATGCAGGGTTGACAATATTCAGAGGTCCGTAACTCAATGTAAATGTAGTAACTGAATTTATTGTTAATTTTTAAAAGATTTTGTATTCTTTTGGCTTTCTAATGATATATGGAACAATGATTTGTAGTCTATCACTGATGACTAACAACTTTTTTAACATACCTGTATCCTATGCATTCAAAACGAAAGCAGAATTGACAATATTCAAAGGGCTGTAACTCAATGTAAAACAAATATAGAAATTTTCTGTCAATTGTAAAAAATTATTTAGCCTTTAGGCTTCCATATGATGTATAGAACAAAGCGTTATCGTACGCCGTTGATTCGCTACGATATTTCAAACATACCAACCAAAACACCAAATTTCCAAAATGCAAAGTTTGACCTCTGACCCTGACCGGAAATGACTGTTCGCGAGCGATTTTATTCTTTTATCTCAAAGGGCTTGCCAATGTCTAACTCTCATGCAAAAATCATAAAATTCTATGGTCTGGTTTTTGAGTTATCTGCCCTTGAAGTTTGCGATTTTTACATTTTTGTCAACTTTGAAAAATCACAGCAAGAAAAGTATTAAAGTTAGAACTTTGTAGAAGTCAAATTCAGAACTACAATGCTTCAGCTACATTGATTATAAATTTCAGATCTCTAGTGCAAGTATCTTCAGAGAAGAAGATTTTCAAAGGTGGGTGGGGTCAGAAATGGTCAAAAATGCACTAAAAGCAAGATGGCGGCCAAACCACGTGACCTACGAATTTGCCATGATTTCGTTTTTTGCAGCATTTTTGATTGCGCATCTTTTAAAAAAAAATTCAAGTCTCTAAGTGCATTTTGAAAAAAAAATCAATGTTAAATTTTCGACTTTGGAATCGAACTGGACCTTTAATGTATGGACCGATTTGGCCCAAAAGCTTATTGTCGCCATTCCTCAACAAGCTCTACCAGCCTGTGAAATTTGGCTTCAATAGCATCAGCCGTTTGGGCTGAATCCTGCTCACAAAATTCTGGGAACAATAAAAAAAAATATAGTCGCAAAGCGACGACAAACGGATTCAGCGATGTATGGTGATGATATGTATGACAAATATATGCAATGCATGTATGTATGAAGTCAATAGTTCGTTCAGACGAATTTTAAAAGTCACGATTTCAGTATTACCAAGGCCAAAAAGACTCTGTCAATTGCAAACGTAAATGTCATATTGAACTAGGACTGCCGCGGCAGTACTTAGCTCTTCAAGACATCCTGTTTGACCTTCACAGAGTGTTTGACCTTCACATGACGTATTTTTCTGAGATTTAAAAAGTAACTAATACATTATCAAAATGACCAGATTTCACTTGATACTCAACGTTTAGGCCTGTGTTTGTGTATGTACTTTGATATACATTAATTTCAAATTCGAATCCAAAATCAATTTGCATAAAAATATATATTTCATGCCATTTAACTGTAATGTGACCAAAATATGTTCTACCTAAGCAAAAAAATAACAAGTTAGATCTGCAAAAGTTTGTTGGCTCAAGCGGGACTTGAACCCTAAAGTTAGCATCTTGGTTTCAAAGGCCAAGGCTTTTCCCACTGGACCAGCGAGTCGGCTGTGATTTGAGTGGAATTTTAGCACTAAGACTTTGGATTCACGAAGGCAAAACAAACAATCTCGCATCCGAGAATGAATTCATTGTATGGAGGGGTGCTTTTCAGCGTTTTGAGCTGTTTGATGTGTTGTTTGAGGTCAGAGCGTGCTTTTGACCATTTCGAGCTGCTTGGTGTGTTGTTTTAGGTCGAAAATACGATGTCTAGCGAGACTAGCGCTGTTCTGAGTTCAGAGAACGTTGTAGCGACGTCTTCCGGTGTCCCGTGGCCGTATGCACGGATTTAGTGACCAAAATCGAATGTACATGACTGGACAGCGTGTTTGCATGAAATGTCTACAAGCACAAAGTGTAGAACATGCGGCCGGGAGGAAATGCATATTTCAAAGTTCAGGAGGACGACAGGCATTTTGGAAAAAAGAGTTAATCGAGGACGTCACACCCTTGCGAGTGGAATCTGCCGAGCATTTAGGCAGGAATCAGGACGGCCTCCCTTTATCTAATGACCAAGAGCCCAAGAGCTGATAGTGGCCGTCATTATGCCCTTTTCAATTAAGGGAAGGTACACTTGCTTGTACCTACCTACGCACCCACCCGTGCCTTTGGTCTTGAAACTAAATCTTGACCACAAAGGCTATCAAAGTGTATGAGACGCACTTAGACAATTTATTGCCAGTCCCAAACAAAGAGTTTAATTGACAATGTGATCTATCAGTGTAAAGTTTTTCTATTTTTTCCCCAAAATTAACCGACGGCACTCACCGTGCAGCATTCCTATCTGCCGAACCATTAGAGACATTTCAAAATTGATTTTACCATTGTTAAGAGGAGAGATTTGTCTTTATTTGCATACATTATTTCTTTATGAGCATGGAAAAGTAAAGAAACGGTGAGCGATGCGACATCTGCCGCAAATATGAAGCTTTATCTAAAAGAATTAGATAATTTAGCTTAGGAGTCATTTACTGTGAACAATTTTATTATGAAGTACTACACAAAAGGTTTTTGTCTTCAACAAGCGTAGCCATCGATGTATAGTATGTTTTCCTAGTGTTTTATTGCCAATGAAGTACAATTTTTCAATCATTCTTATATGAGAATCATTCAAAACGCAAATAGGATTGACCACATTTAAATGCTCCGAATTTCAATGTTAATGTTTAATCTAATTTTGATGAGATTTATCGCAGATTGTATGATCTTTTGGCTTTCTAATGATATATGGAACAATGATTTGTCTCCTGTCACTGATGAGTAACGATTTTTTAAACA
Organism: Steromphala cineraria; assembly: GCA_916613615.1. Lineage (NCBI taxonomy): Eukaryota > Metazoa > Mollusca > Gastropoda > Trochida > Trochidae > Steromphala > Steromphala cineraria. The sequence continues at coordinate 46,964,450 of OU744721.1, forward strand.
TACCTCTATCGTTTGCATTGAAAACGAAAGCAGAATTGACAATATTCATAGGGCCGTAGCTCAATGTAAAACAAATATAGGAATTTACTGTCAAATTTAAAAAAAATCTATAGACTTTTGGCTTTCATATGATATATAGAACAATGCGTTATCGTACGTTGTTGATTCGCTACGATGTCTTAAACATACCCACCAAAACACCACATGTCCAAAATGCAAAGTTTGACCTCTGACCCTGACCGGAAATGACTGTTCGCGAGCGATTTTATTCTTTTATCTTGAAGACCTTGCCAATGTCTACCTCTCATGCAAAAATCATCAAATTCGTCTGGGTGGGTTTTGAGTAATCTGCCCTTGAAAATTGATATTTTTGAAAATTGTCAAACTTTGAAAGGTTACTACACACAAAGTATTTTGAACTTTCAAATTTTAAAACAAACTTGTTATAGGCCAGGGTCTTGGCTACACTGTATGTAAATTACAGCTTCCAGGTATCAGTAGTTACCGAGTGGTGAATCGCCAAGTATGCATGGGGTCGGACTTTTGTAAAAAGTGCTTTAAACCAAGATGGCGGCCAAACCACGTGACCTACGAATTCGTCATGATTTCGTTTTTTCCATTATTTTTTATTGCGCATCTTTTAAAAAAAATTTAAGGTCTCTAAGTGCATTTTGAAAAAAAAATCAATGTTAAATTTTGAATTTTGGAATCGAACTGGACCTTTAATGTATGGGCCGAATTGTCCCAAAAGCTTATTGTCGCCATTCCTCAACAAGGTCTACCAGCCTGTGAAATTTGGCTTTGATAGCATCAGCCGTTTGGGCTGAAAGTTGACCACAAAATTCGTGGAATAATAAAAAAAAACACGCCAATAACAATAAGGATTCAGCTTTTCAAGCTGAATCCTTAATAAATATAGTCGCAAAGCGACGACAAACGGATTCAGCGATGTATGGTGATGATATGTATGACAAATATATGCAATACATGTATGTATGAAGTCAATAGTTCGTTCAGACGAATTTTAAAAGTCACGATTTCAGTATTACTAAGGCCAAAAAGACTCTGTCAATTGCAAACGTAAATGTCATATTGAACTAGGGCAGTACTTAGCTCTTCAAGACATCCTGTTTGACCTTCACAGAGTGTTTGACCTTCACATGACGTATTTTTCTGAGATTTAAAAAGTAACTAACTAATACATTATCAAAATGACCAGATTTCACTTGATACTCAACGTTTAGGCCTGTGTTTGTGTATGTACTTTGATAGACATTAATTTCAAATTCGAATCCAAAATCAATTTGCATAAAAATATATATTTCATGCCATTTAACTGTAATGTGACCAAAATATGTTCTACCTAAGCAAAAAAATAACAAGTTAGATCTGCAAAAGTTTGTTGGCTCAAGCGGGACTTGAACCCTAAAAGTTAGCATCTTGGTTTCAAAGGCCAAGGCTTAGCACTAAGACTTTGGATTCACGAAGGCAAAACAAACAATCTCGCATCCGAGAATGAATTCATTGTATGGAGGGGTGCTTTTCAGCGTTTTGAGCTGGTTGATGTGTTGTTTGAGGTCAGAGCGTGCTTTTGACCATTTCGAGCTCCTTGGTGTGTTGTTAGGTCGAAAATACGATGTCTAGCGAGGCTAGCGCTGTTCTGAGTTCAGAGAACGTTGTAGCGACGTCTTCCGGTGTCCCGTGGCCGTATGCACGGATTTAGTGACCAAAATCGAATGTACATGACTGGACAGCGTGTTTGCATGAAATGTCTACAAGCACAAAGTGTAGAACATGCGGCCGGGAGGAAATGCATATTTCAAAGTTCAGGAGGACGACAGGCATTTTGGAAAAGAGAGTTAATCGAGGACGTCACACCCTTGCGAGTGGAATCTGCCGAGCATTTAGGCAGGAATCAGGACGGCCTCCCTTTATCTAATGACCAAGAGCCCGAGAGCCCGAGAGCTGATAGTGGCCGTCATTATGCCCTTTTCAATTAAGGGAAGGTACACTTGCTTGTACCTACCTACGCACCCACCCGTGCCTTTGGTCTTGAAACTAAATCTTGACCACAAAGACTATCAAAGTGTATGACACGCACTTAGACAATTTATTGTCAGTCCCCAACAAAGAGTTTAATTGACAATGTGATCTATCAGTGTAAAGTTTTTCTATTTTATCCCTCAAATTAACCGACGGCACTCACCGTATGATACAAGGAAATGAAGACATTTCTTTTCTCTACGAGTTGATATAAAAATTATAAAATTATCTCTAATGGTTCGTGAGATATGAATGCCGCAAGGTGCGCGAGGTAAATGCAAGTTATATTAGCGATAGCCGGAGCGCAACTAGCGCGTGTGAACGATGTCTTATATTTCGCTTGCCGCTTCTTTATTCCTGTCCGCGCATAGACATATGATACATGGAAATGAAGACAATTCTTTTCTCTACAAGTTATAAAATTATCTCTAATGGTTCGTGAGGTATGAGTGCCGCAAGGTGCGCGAGTTGAATACAAGTTCAATTAGCGAACGCCGGAGCGCAAGTAGAGCGCGCACCGCTTCTTCATTTCTGTGCGCGCATAGACAAATGATACATGGAAATAAAGACAATTCTTTTCTCTACAAGTTGACATAAAAATTATAAAAGTATCTCAAATGGTTCGTGAGATATGTCTGTTGTTGATTGATGAGTTACGCATTTTGCAAATATACAGTTATCAAATGCATTCAGGGTTGACAATATTCAAAGGTCCGTAACTAAATGTAAATGAAGTAACTGAATTTATTGTTAATTTTTAAAAGATAGTGTATTCTTTTGGCTTTCTAATGATATATGGAACAATGATTTGTCTCCTGTCACTGATGAGTAACGATTTTTTAAACATACCTATATCGGTTGCATTCAAAACGAAAGCAGAATTGACAATTTTCAAAGGGCCGTAACTCAATGTAAAACAAATATAGGAATTTACTGTTAAATTTAAAAAAAATCTATAGACTTTTGGCTTTCATATGATGTATAGAACTAGCCGTTAGCGTACGTCGTTGATGCGTTACGATACGTTAAACATACCCACCAAAACACCATATTTCCAAAATGCAAAGTTTGACCTCTGACCCTGACCGGAAATGACTGTTCGCGAGCGATTTTATTCTTTTATCTTAAAGATCTTGCCAATGTCTAACTCTCATGCAAAAATCATAAAATTCTATGGTCTGGTTTTTTAGTTATCTGCCCTTGAAGTTTGCGATTTTTAGATTTTGGTCAACTTTGAAAATTCACAGCAAAAAAAGTATTGCAATTAGGACTTTGTAGAAGTCAAATTCAGAACTACAATGCTGCAGCTACATTGAGTATAAATTTCAGCTCTCTAGTGCAAGTATCTTCAGAGAAGAAGTTTCTCAAAGGTGGGTGGGGTCGGCAATGGTCAAAAATGCACTAAATCCAAGATGGCGGCCAAACCACGTGACAGACGAATTTTCCATGATTTGTTTTTTTGCAGCATTTTTGATTGCGCACATTTTAAAAAAAAAATTAGGTCTCTAAGTGCATTTTGAAAAAAAAGTCAATGTTAAATTTTCGATTTTGGAATCGAACTGGACCTTTAATGTATGGGCCGAATTGTCCCAAAAGCTTATTGTCGCCATTCCTCAACAAGGTCTACCAGCCTGTGAAATTTGGCTTCAATAGCATCAGCAGTTTTGGCTGAAAGTTGTCCACAAAAATCGTGGAATAATAATAATAAAAAAAATAAAAAAAAATATAGTCGCAAGCGACGACAAACGGATTCAGCGCTGTATGGTGTTAAATGTATTGCACAAAGGTAATGATTTCAGTCAAAAGCTTATGGGTTATAATCTTTTGTTGATGATTAACGCAATTTGCAAACAAACAGTTATCAAATGCATTTAAAACGCATGCAGGGTTGACAATATTCAAAGGTCCGTAACTCAATGTAAATGTAGTAACTGAATTTATTGTTAATTTTTAAAAGATTTTGTATTCTTTTGGCTTTCTAATGATATATGGAACAATGATTTGCCGTCTATCACTGATGACCTACAAGTTTTTTAACATACCTGTATCCTAGGCATTCAAAACAAAAGCAGAATTGACAATATTCAAAGGGACGTAACTCAATGTAAAACAAATATAGAAATTTACTGTCAAATTTTAAAAAAATCTATAGACTTTTGACTTTCATATGATGTATAGAACAAAGCGTTATCGTACGCCGTTGATTCGCTACGATATTTCAAACATACCCACCAAAACACCACATGTCCAAAATGCAAAGTTTGAGCTCTGACCCTGACCGGAAATGACTGTTCGCGAGCGATTTTATTCTTTTATCTTAAAGGGCTTGCCAATGTCTAACTCTCATGCAAAAATCATAAAATTCTACGGTCTGGTTTTTGAGTTATCTGCCCTTGAAAATCGATATTTTTAGAAATGATCAAATTTGGAAAGCTCATTACACAAAAAGTATTTTAAATTTTCAAATTTAAAAACAAACTTGTTATAAACAAGGGTCTTGGCTATATTATGTGTAAATTTTAGCTCTCTGGTACAAATATTAAAAAAGATATGAATCGGCAAAGGTGCATGGGGTCGGACTTTTGTAAAAAGTGCTTAAAAACAAGATGGCGTCCAAACCACGTGACCTGCGAATTTGTCATGATTGCATTTTTTTCATTATTTTTGATTGCGCATCTTTTAAAAAAAGTTTTAGGTCTCTAAGTGCATTTTGAAAAAAAAGTCAATGTTAAATTTTGGACTTTGGATTCGAACTGGACCTTTAATGTACGGACCGATTTGGTCCAAAAGCTTATTGTCGCCATTCCTCAACAAGGTCTACCAGCCTGTGAAATTTGGCTTTGATAGCATCAGCCGTTTGGGCTGAAAGTTGACCACAAAATTCGTGGAATAATAAAAAAAAAAAAAAACACGCCAATAACAATAAGGATTCAGCTTGAAAAGCTGAATCCTTAAAAAAATAAATAAACACGCCAATAACAATTAGGATTCAGCCTTATGGCTGAATCCTTAAATATAGTTGCAAAGCAACAATGACAGGATTCAGCCGAATATATGAGCTCTTTTGACCATTTGAAGCCTTTTGATGTATTGTTTTAGGTCGAAAATACGATTTCTAGCTGCCACATACTTATTCACAGAGCCAACAAATATATAGTAACACAATGTCAGTATTTCAAACACGGCAAATGTGAAAATAAAGAAGCAAATTTATCAAAGCAAACCAATTTAGATATTATTCTTTTTTCAATTTCCAAAACCAAAGCAAAGCCTAGCACTGTGAGCCGGAGCGTGTAAATGCCCGTGTTTTGCATGCATCTCGCTTTGCAATGTACAACCCTACGGTCTCTCCAATCCATGAATGAACTCATTGACGACTACTTTAGGGAGAAGTGCACAGATATAATCCTTATATTTTCAAATAGAAGAATCTCAGCATAGACATGCTGAAGAGCGGTTCAGATGTTGGAAGAAACGTGCATGAAAAATAATGAAATATTCTTTGTGAGATGTAATCATTGGGTTATTGGTTTGAAGCACATTAGAAAAGGGATGCACTGAGCCTCTCAATTTGGTTTACTATAAAAGTAAACAAAGCTTATAAGCGAGATTCAGAAGCTGCAAACATCATCTTTGCATGTAAAATACACTGACATTTTGATTCCTGGCACATTCAGGACATAACAGGGCGTGGAGGCACAGTTATTGAAAAATAGGAGGGGTGCTCTTTCAGACGCGTAATGATACACAAAATCTGCCATATATGGAGACACCTTATAAGGGTTGATACTACGATAGCGTAGTGAAAACCGATCTCCATGTAAATTTCTTACTATCAAAGTTGTGAACCCCCACCCTTCTTTCGCACTCGTTTCTCTTGAACGGGGTGGCGAAATTTCAAATGATTTATACCATTGCAAAGGGCGAAGAACCAGCTTCAATCCAATGTGTCATTTGTACATTTGAACGAAAAAGTAAAGAAACGGTAAACGAGGCTACATCTGTCTCAAATATCAAGTTTTATCTCGAGATGACTGAGGGTACTTGTCTTTCAGCATTGATATATCCCGAACCAATAAAGATATGTTCATATTCTTTCCACCAGTGTGTAGAGGAGAGAATTGTCTTCATTTGCATATATTATTTGTTTATGAGCAATGGTAAAGAAATGGTGAGCGATGCGACATCTGTTGCAAATATCAAACTTTATCTCAAGAAATAGATAATTTAGCTTAACCCTTACGATGCGGCTATATATTTTTGCTCTACAAGCCCACGTGGCGGAATTGTTTTGTCCGGTGCCAGCCACCGTTATATCCTGATTAACCGCTTCTTTATTTTTGTGCGCGGATATACATATGATACATGGAAATAAAGACAATTCTCTCTTCTATACGATGATGTAAAAACTATAAAATTATCTCTAATGGTTCGTGAGATATAAATGCCGCAAGGTGGGTACCCTCAATCATTTTGAGGTCAACAAATTTTTTGCGGCACTTGTCGCAACGCTTTGCCGCTTCTTTATTTTTGTGCGCGGATATACATATGATACATGGAAATGAAAGTAAACAAAGCTTATAAGCGAGATTCAGAAGCTGCAAACATCATCTTTGCATGTAAAATACACTGACATTTTGATTCCTGGCACATTCAGGACATAACAGGGCGTGGAGGCACAGTTATTGAAAAATAGGAGGGGTGCTCTTTCAGACGCGTAATGATACACAAAATCTGCCATATATGGAGACACCTTATAAGGGTTGATACTACGATAGCGTAGTGAAAACCGATCTCCATGTAAATTTCTTACTATCAAAGTTGTGAACCCCCACCCTTCTTTCGCACTCGTTTCTCTTGAACGGGGTGGCGAAATTTCAAATGATTTATACCATTGCAAAGGACGAAGAACCAGCTTCAATCCAATGTGTCATTTGTACATTTGAACGAAAAAGTAAAGAAACGGTAAACGAGGCTACATCTGTCTCAAATATCAAGTTTTATCTCGAGATGACTGAGGGTACTTGTCTTTCAGCATTGATATATCCCGAACCAATAAAGATATGTTCATATTCTTTCCACCAGTGTGTAGAGGAGAGAATTGTCTTCATTTGCATATATTATTTGTTTATGAGCAATGGTAAAGAAATGGTGAGCGATGCGACATCTGTTGCAAATATCAAACTTTATCTCAAGAAATAGATAATTTAGCTTAACCCTTACGATGCGGCTATATATTTTTGCTCTACAAGCCCACGTGGCGGAATTGTTTTGTCCGGTGCCAGCCACCGTTATATCCTGATTAACCGCTTCTTTATTTTTGTGCGCGGATATACATATGATACATGGAAATAAAGACAATTCTCTCTTCTATACGATGATGTAAAAACTATAAAATTATCTCTAATGGTTCGTGAGATATAAATGCCGCAAGGTGGGTACCCTCAATCATTTTGAGGTCAACAAATTTTTTGCGGCACTTGTCGCAACGCTTTGCCGCTTCTTTATTTTTGTGCGCGGATATACATATGATACATGGAAATGAAAGTAAACAAAGCTTATAAGCGAGATTCAGAAGCTGCAAACATCATCTTTGCATGTAAAATACACTGACATTTTGATTCCTGGCACATTCAGGACATAACAGGGCGTGGAGGCACAGTTATTGAAAAATAGGAGGGGTGCTCTTTCAGACGCGTAATGATACACAAAATCTGCCATATATGGAGACACCTTATAAGGGTTGATACTACGATAGCGTAGTGAAAACCGATCTCCATGTAAATTTCTTACTATCAAAGTTGTGAACCCCCACCCTTCTTTCGCACTCGTTTCTCTTGAACGGGGTGGCGAAATTTCAAATGATTTATACCATTGCAAAGGACGAAGAACCAGCTTCAATCCAATGTGTCATTTGTACATTTGAACGAAAAAGTAAAGAAACGGTAAACGAGGCTACATCTGTCTCAAATATCAAGTTTTATCTCGAGATGACTGAGGGTACTTGTCTTTCAGCATTGATATATCCCGAACCAATAAAGATATGTTCATATTCTTTCCACCAGTGTGTAGAGGAGAGAATTGTCTTCATTTGCATATATTATTTGTTTATGAGCAATGGTAAAGAAATGGTGAGCGATGCGACATCTGTTGCAAATATCAAACTTTATCTCAAGAAATAGATAATTTAGCTTAACCCTTACGATGCGGCTATATATTTTTGCTCTACAAGCCCACGTGGCGGAATTGTTTTGTCCGGTGCCAGCCACCGTTATATCCTGATTAACCGCTTCTTTATTTTTGTGCGCGGATATACATATGATACATGGAAATAAAGACAATTCTCTCTTCTATACGATGATGTAAAAACTATAAAATTATCTCTAATGGTTCGTGAGATATAAATGCCGCAAGGTGGGTACCCTCAATCATTTTGAGGTCAACAAATTTTTTGCGGCACTTGTCGCAACGCTTTGCCGCTTCTTTATTTTTGTGCGCGGATATACATATGATACATGGAAATGAAAGTAAACAAAGCTGATAAGCGAGATTCAGAAGCTGCAAACATCATCTTTGCATGTAAAATACACTGACATTTTGATTCCTGGCACATTCAGGACATAACAGGGCGTGGAGGCACAGTTATTGAAAAATAGGAGGGGTGCTCTTTCAGACGCGTAATGATACACAAAATCTGCCATATATGGAGACACCTTATAAACATTATAGAATTATCTCTATTGGTTTGTGAGATATGAATGCCGCAAGGTGGGTACCCTCAATCATTTTTGAGAAAAGGTTTGATATTTATATCCGGGAGCAGCCAAGACTGCTTGCAGTCAATATATAGCCTTATCCTGAAAGTTACGGATTTCGCCAAGAGGGCTTACGTGCCATTTTATATTTGGCCCGTAAATATCACGCGCCCCGCATCGTAAGGGTTAATACTCGATTACTGTTAATATTTTTATAATGAGGAACTACACAAAGTAGTTGTGTCTTTAACAAGCGCATCCATTGATGTATAGTATGTTAACCCTTACGATGCGGCTATATATTTTTGCTCTACTAGCCCACGTGGCGACATTGTTTTGTCCGGAGCGCGTGTGAACGATGTCTTATATTTCGCTTGCCGCTTCTTCATTTCTGTGCGCGCATAGGCAAATGATACATGGAAATAAAGACAATTCTTTTCTCTATAAGTTGATATAAAAATTATAAAATTATCGCTAATGGTTCGTGAGTTATGAGTGCCGCAAGATGCGCGAGTTAATTACAAGTTCAATTAGCGAACGCCGGAGCGCAAGTAGAGCGCGCACCGCTTCTTCATTTCTGTTCGCGCATAGGCAAATGATACATGGAAATAAAGACAATTCTTTTCTCCACAAGTTGATATAAAAATTATAAAATTATCTCTAATGGTTCGTGAGGTATGAGTGCCGCAAGATGCGCGAGTTAATTACATGTTCAATTAGCGAACGCCGGAGCGCAAGTAGAGCGCGCACCGCTTCTTCATTTCTGTGCGCACATAGACAAATGATACATGGAAAAAAAGACAATTCTTTTCTCTACAAGTTGACATAAAAATTATAAAAGTATCTCTAATGGTTCGTGAGTTATGAGTGCCGCAAGATGCGCGAGTTAATTACAAGTTCAATTAGCGAACGCCGGAGCGCAAGTAGAGCGCGCACCGCTTCTTCATTTCTGTTCGCGCATAGGCAAATGATACATGGAAATAAAGACAATTCTTTTCTCTACAAGTTGATATAAAAATTATAAAATTATCTCTAATGGTTCGTGAGGTATGAGTGCCGCAAGATGCGCGAGTTAATTACATGTTCAATTAGCGAACGCCGGAGCGCAAGTAGAGCGCGCACCGCTTCTTCATGTCTGTGCGCGCATAGACAAATGATACATGGAAAAAAAGACAATTCTTTTCTCTACAAGTTGACATAAAAATTATAAAAGTATCTCTAATGGTTCGTGAGATATGTCTGTTGTTGATTGATGACTTACGCATTTTGCAAATATACAGTTATCAAATGCATTCAGGGTTGACAATATTCAAAGGTCCATAACTAAATGTAAATGAAGTAACTGAATTTATTGTTAATTTTTAAAAGATAGTGTATTCTTTTGGCTTTCTAATGATATATGGAACAATGATTTGTCGTCTATCACTGATGACTAACAACTTTTTTAACATACCTGTATCCTATGCATTCAAAACGAAAGCAGAATTGACAATATTCAAAGGGCTGTAACTCAATGTAAAACAAATATAGAAATTTACTGTCAAATTTTAAAAACATCTATAGACTTTTGGCTTTCATATGATGTATAGAACAAAGAGTTATCGTACGCCTTTGATTCGCTACGATATTTCAAACATACCCACCAAAACACTACATTTCCAAAATGCAAAGTTTGACCTCTGACCCTGACCGGAAATGACTGTTCGCGAGCGATTTTATTCTTTTATCTTAAAGAGCTTGCCAATGTCTAACTCTCATGCAAAAATCATAAAATTCTATGGTCTGGGTTTTGAGTTATCTGCCCTTGAAGTTTGCGATTTTTACATTTTGGTCAACTTTGAAAAATCACAGCAAGAAAAGTATTAAAGTTAGAACTTTGTAGAAGTCAAATTCAGAACTACAATGCTTCAGCTACATTGAGTATAAATTTCAGCTCTCTAGTGCAAGTATCTTCAGAGAAGAAGATTTTCAAAGGTGGGTGGGGTCAGAAATGGTCGAAAATGCACTAAAAGCAAGATGGCGGCCAAACCACGTGACTTACGAATTTGCAATGATTTCGTTTTTTGCAGCATTTTTGATTGCGCATCTTTTAAAAAAAAATTCAAGTCTGTAAGTGCATTTTGAAAAAAAAATCCATGTTAAATTTTCGATTTTGAAATCGAACTGCACCTTTAATGTACCGATCGATTTGGCCAAAAAGCTTATTGTCGCCATTCCACAACAAGGTCTACCAGCCTGTGAAATTTGGCTTCAATAGCATCAGCCGTTTGGGCTGAAAGTTGACCACAAAATTCGCGGAACAATAAAAAAAAAAAGAAACACGCCAATAACAATAAGGATTCAGCCTTATGGCTGAATCCTTAAATATAGTTGCAAAGCAACAATGACAGGATTCAGCCGAATATATGAGCTCTTTTGACCATTTGAAGCCTTTTGATGTATTGTTTTAGGTCGAAAATACGATTTCTAGCTGCCACATACTTATTCACAGAGCCAACAAATATATAGTAACACAATGTCAGTATTTCAAACACGGCAAATGTGAAAATAAAGAAGCAAATTTATCAAAGCAAACCAATTTAGATATTATTCTTTTTTCAATTTCCAAAACCAAAGCAAAGCCTAGCACTGTGAGCCGGAGCGTGTAAATGCCCGTGTTTTGCATGCATCTCGCTTTGCAATGTACAACCCTACGGTCTCTCCAATCCATGAATGAACTCATTGACGACTACTTTAGGGAGAAGTGCACAGATATAATCCTTATATTTTCAAATAGAAGAATCTCAGCATAGACATGCTGAAGAGCGGTTCAGATGTTGGAAGAAACGTGCATGGAAAATAATGAAATATTCTTTGTGAGATGTAATCATTGGGTTATTGGCTTGAAGCACATTAGAAAAGGGATGCACTGAGCCTCTCAATTTCGTTTACTATAAAAGTAAACAAAGCTTATAAGCGAGATTCAGAAGCTGCAAACATCATCTTTGCATGTAAAATACACTGACATTTTGATTCCTGGCACATTCAGGACATAACAGGGCGTGGAGGCACAGTTATTGAAAAATAGGAGGGGTGCTCTTTCAGACGCGTAATGATACACAAAATCTGCCATATATGGAGACACCTTATAAGGGTTGATACTACGATAGCGTAGTGAAAACCGATCTCCATGTAAATTTCTTACTATCAAAGTTGTGAACCCCCACCCTTCTTTCGCACTCGTTTCTCTTGAACGGGGTGGCGAAATTTCAAATGATTTATACCATTGCAAAGGACGAAGAACCAGCTTCAATCCAATGTGTCATTTGTACATTTGAACGAAAAAGTAAAGAAACGGTAAACGAGGCTACATCTGTCTCAAATATCAAGTTTTATCTCGAGATGACTGAGGGTACTTGTCTTTCAGCATTGATATATCCCGAACCAATAAAGATATGTTCATATTCTTTCCACCAGTGTGTAGAGGAGAGAATTGTCTTCATTTGCATATATTATTTGTTTATGAGCAATGGTAAAGAAATGGTGAGCGATGCGACATCTGTTGCAAATATCAAACTTTATCTCAAGAAATAGATAATTTAGCTTAACCCTTACGATGCGGCTATATATTTTTGCTCTACAAGCCCACGTGGCGGAATTGTTTTGTCCGGTGCCAGCCACCGTTATATCCTGATTAACCGCTTCTTTATTTTTGTGCGCGGATATACATATGATACATGGAAATAAAGACAATTCTCTCTTCTATACGATGATGTAAAAACTATAAAATTATCTCTAATGGTTCGTGAGATATAAATGCCGCAAGGTGGGTACCCTCAATCATTTTGAGGTCAACAAATTTTTTGCGGCACTTGTCGCAACGCTTTGCCGCTTCTTTATTTTTGTGCGCGGATATACATATGATACATGGAAATGAAAGTAAACAAAGCTTATAAGCGAGATTCAGAAGCTGCAAACATCATCTTTGCATGTAAAATACACTGACATTTTGATTCCTGGCACATTCAGGACATAACAGGGCGTGGAGGCACAGTTATTGAAAAATAGGAGGGGTGCTCTTTCAGACGCGTAATGATACACAAAATCTGCCATATATGGAGACACCTTATAAGGGTTGATACTACGATAGCGTAGTGAAAACCGATCTCCATGTAAATTTCTTACTATCAAAGTTGTGAACCCCCACCCTTCTTTCGCACTCGTTTCTCTTGAACGGGGTGGCGAAATTTCAAATGATTTATACCATTGCAAAGGACGAAGAACCAGCTTCAATCCAATGTGTCATTTGTACATTTGAACGAAAAAGTAAAGAAACGGTAAACGAGGCTACATCTGTCTCAAATATCAAGTTTTATCTCGAGATGACTGAGGGTACTTGTCTTTCAGCATTGATATATCCCGAACCAATAAAGATATGTTCATATTCTTTCCACCAGTGTGTAGAGGAGAGAATTGTCTTCATTTGCATATATTATTTGTTTATGAGCAATGGTAAAGAAATGGTGAGCGATGCGACATCTGTTGCAAATATCAAACTTTATCTCAAGAAATAGATAATTTAGCTTAACCCTTACGATGCGGCTATATATTTTTGCTCTACAAGCCCACGTGGCGGAATTGTTTTGTCCGGTGCCAGCCACCGTTATATCCTGATTAACCGCTTCTTTATTTTTGTGCGCGGATATACATATGATACATGGAAATAAAGACAATTCTCTCTTCTATACGATGATGTAAAAACTATAAAATTATCTCTAATGGTTCGTGAGATATAAATGCCGCAAGGTGGGTACCCTCAATCATTTTGAGGTCAACAAATTTTTTGCGGCACTTGTCGCAACGCTTTGCCGCTTCTTTATTTTTGTGCGCGGATATACATATGATACATGGAAATGAAAGTAAACAAAGCTTATAAGCGAGATTCAGAAGCTGCAAACATCATCTTTGCATGTAAAATACACTGACATTTTGATTCCTGGCACATTCAGGACATAACAGGGCGTGGAGGCACAGTTATTGAAAAATAGGAGGGGTGCTCTTTCAGACGCGTAATGATACACAAAATCTGCCATATATGGAGACACCTTATAAGGGTTGATACTACGATAGCGTAGTGAAAACCGATCTCCATGTAAATTTCTTACTATCAAAGTTGTGAACCCCCACCCTTCTTTCGCACTCGTTTCTCTTGAACGGGGTGGCGAAATTTCAAATGATTTATACCATTGCAAAGGACGAAGAACCAGCTTCAATCCAATGTGTCATTTGTACATTTGAACGAAAAAGTAAAGAAACGGTAAACGAGGCTACATCTGTCTCAAATATCAAGTTTTATCTCGAGATGACTGAGGGTACTTGTCTTTCAGCATTGATATATCCCGAACCAATAAAGATATGTTCATATTCTTTCCACCAGTGTGTAGAGGAGAGAATTGTCTTCATTTGCATATATTATTTGTTTATGAGCAATGGTAAAGAAATGGTGAGCGATGCGACATCTGTTGCAAATATCAAACTTTATCTCAAGAAATAGATAATTTAGCTTAACCCTTACGATGCGGCTATATATTTTTGCTCTACAAGCCCACGTGGCGGAATTGTTTTGTCCGGTGCCAGCCACCGTTATATCCTGATTAACCGCTTCTTTATTTTTGTGCGCGGATATACATATGATACATGGAAATAAAGACAATTCTCTCTTCTATACGATGATGTAAAAACTATAAAATTATCTCTAATGGTTCGTGAGATATAAATGCCGCAAGGTGGGTACCCTCAATCATTTTGAGGTCAACAAATTTTTTGCGGCACTTGTCGCAACGCTTTGCCGCTTCTTTATTTTTGTGCGCGGATATACATATGATACATGGAAATGAAAGTAAACAAAGCTTATAAGCGAGATTCAGAAGCTGCAAACATCATCTTTGCATGTAAAATACACTGACATTTTGATTCCTGGCACATTCAGGACATAACAGGGCGTGGAGGCACAGTTATTGAAAAATAGGAGGGGTGCTCTTTCAGACGCGTAATGATACACAAAATCTGCCATATATGGAGACACCTTATAAACATTATAGAATTATCTCTATTGGTTTGTGAGATATGAATGCCGCAAGGTGGGTACCCTCAATCATTTTTGAGAAAAGGTTTGATATTTATATCCGGGAGCAGCCAAGACTGCTTGCAGTCAATATATAGCCTTATCCTGAAAGTTACGGATTTCGCCAAGAGGGCTTACGTGCCATTTTATATTTGGCCCGTAAATATCACGCGCCCCGCATCGTAAGGGTTAATACTCGATTACTGTTAATATTTTTATAATGAGGAACTACACAAAGTAGTTGTGTCTTTAACAAGCGCATCCATTGATGTATAGTATGTTAACCCTTACGATGCGGCTATATATTTTTGCTCTACTAGCCCACGTGGCGACATTGTTTTGTCCGGAGCGCGTGTGAACGATGTCTTATATTTCGCTTGCCGCTTCTTCATTTCTGTGCGCGCATAGGCAAATGATACATGGAAATAAAGACAATTCTTTTCTCTATAAGTTGATATAAAAATTATAAAATTATCGCTAATGGTTCGTGAGTTATGAGTGCCGCAAGATGCGCGAGTTAATTACAAGTTCAATTAGCGAACGCCGGAGCGCAAGTAGAGCGCGCACCGCTTCTTCATTTCTGTTCGCGCATAGGCAAATGATACATGGAAATAAAGACAATTCTTTTCTCCACAAGTTGATATAAAAATTATAAAATTATCTCTAATGGTTCGTGAGGTATGAGTGCCGCAAGATGCGCGAGTTAATTACATGTTCAATTAGCGAACGCCGGAGCGCAAGTAGAGCGCGCACCGCTTCTTCATTTCTGTGCGCACATAGACAAATGATACATGGAAAAAAAGACAATTCTTTTCTCTACAAGTTGACATAAAAATTATAAAAGTATCTCTAATGGTTCGTGAGTTATGAGTGCCGCAAGATGCGCGAGTTAATTACAAGTTCAATTAGCGAACGCCGGAGCGCAAGTAGAGCGCGCACCGCTTCTTCATTTCTGTTCGCGCATAGGCAAATGATACATGGAAATAAAGACAATTCTTTTCTCTACAAGTTGATATAAAAATTATAAAATTATCTCTAATGGTTCGTGAGGTATGAGTGCCGCAAGATGCGCGAGTTAATTACATGTTCAATTAGCGAACGCCGGAGCGCAAGTAGAGCGCGCACCGCTTCTTCATGTCTGTGCGCGCATAGACAAATGATACATGGAAAAAAAGACAATTCTTTTCTCTACAAGTTGACATAAAAATTATAAAAGTATCTCTAATGGTTCGTGAGATATGTCTGTTGTTGATTGATGACTTACGCATTTTGCAAATATACAGTTATCAAATGCATTCAGGGTTGACAATATTCAAAGGTCCATAACTAAATGTAAATGAAGTAACTGAATTTATTGTTAATTTTTAAAAGATAGTGTATTCTTTTGGCTTTCTAATGATATATGGAACAATGATTTGTCGTCTATCACTGATGACTAACAACTTTTTTAACATACCTGTATCCTATGCATTCAAAACGAAAGCAGAATTGACAATATTCAAAGGGCTGTAACTCAATGTAAAACAAATATAGAAATTTACTGTCAAATTTTAAAAACATCTATAGACTTTTGGCTTTCATATGATGTATAGAACAAAGAGTTATCGTACGCCTTTGATTCGCTACGATATTTCAAACATACCCACCAAAACACTACATTTCCAAAATGCAAAGTTTGACCTCTGACCCTGACCGGAAATGACTGTTCGCGAGCGATTTTATTCTTTTATCTTAAAGAGCTTGCCAATGTCTAACTCTCATGCAAAAATCATAAAATTCTATGGTCTGGGTTTTGAGTTATCTGCCCTTGAAGTTTGCGATTTTTACATTTTGGTCAACTTTGAAAAATCACAGCAAGAAAAGTATTAAAGTTAGAACTTTGTAGAAGTCAAATTCAGAACTACAATGCTTCAGCTACATTGAGTATAAATTTCAGC
Organism: Steromphala cineraria; assembly: GCA_916613615.1. Classification (NCBI taxonomy): domain Eukaryota; kingdom Metazoa; phylum Mollusca; class Gastropoda; order Trochida; family Trochidae; genus Steromphala; species Steromphala cineraria. The sequence goes on from OU744721.1 coordinate 46,981,288, forward strand.
TCTCTAGTGCAAGTATCTTCAGAGAAGAAGATTTTCAAAGGTGGGTGGGGTCAGAAATGGTCGAAAATGCACTAAAAGCAAGATGGCGGCCAAACCACGTGACTTACGAATTTGCAATGATTTCGTTTTTTGCAGCATTTTTGATTGCGCATCTTTTAAAAAAAAATTCAAGTCTGTAAGTGCATTTTGAAAAAAAAATCCATGTTAAATTTTCGATTTTGAAATCGAACTGCACCTTTAATGTACCGATCGATTTGGCCAAAAAGCTTATTGTCGCCATTCCACAACAAGGTCTACCAGCCTGTGAAATTTGGCTTCAATAGCATCAGCCGTTTGGGCTGAAAGTTGACCACAAAATTCGCGGAACAATAAAAAAAAAAAGAAACACGCCAATAACAATAAGGATTCAGCCTTATGGCTGAATCCTTAAATATAGTTGCAAAGCAACAATGACAGGATTCAGCCGAATATATGAGCTCTTTTGACCATTTGAAGCCTTTTGATGTATTGTTTTAGGTCGAAAATACGATTTCTAGCTGCCACATACTTATTCACAGAGCCAACAAATATATAGTAACACAATGTCAGTATTTCAAACACGGCAAATGTGAAAATAAAGAAGCAAATTTATCAAAGCAAACCAATTTAGATATTATTCTTTTTTCAATTTCCAAAACCAAAGCAAAGCCTAGCACTGTGAGCCGGAGCGTGTAAATGCCCGTGTTTTGCATGCATCTCGCTTTGCAATGTACAACCCTACGGTCTCTCCAATCCATGAATGAACTCATTGACGACTACTTTAGGGAGAAGTGCACAGATATAATCCTTATATTTTCAAATAGAAGAATCTCAGCATAGACATGCTGAAGAGCGGTTCAGATGTTGGAAGAAACGTGCATGGAAAATAATGAAATATTCTTTGTGAGATGTAATCATTGGGTTATTGGCTTGAAGCACATTAGAAAAGGGATGCACTGAGCCTCTCAATTTCGTTTACTATAAAAGTAAACAAAGCTTATAAGCGAGATTCAGAAGCTGCAAACATCATCTTTGCATGTAAAATACACTGACATTTTGATTCCTGGCACATTCAGGACATAACAGGGCGTGGAGGCACAGTTATTGAAAAATAGGAGGGGTGCTCTTTCAGACGCGTAATGATACACAAAATCTGCCATATATGGAGACACCTTATAAGGGTTGATACTACGATAGCGTAGTGAAAACCGATCTCCATGTAAATTTCTTACTATCAAAGTTGTGAACCCCCACCCTTCTTTCGCACTCGTTTCTCTTGAACGGGGTGGCGAAATTTCAAATGATTTATACCATTGCAAAGGACGAAGAACCAGCTTCAATCCAATGTGTCATTTGTACATTTGAACGAAAAAGTAAAGAAACGGTAAACGAGGCTACATCTGTCTCAAATATCAAGTTTTATCTCGAGATGACTGAGGGTACTTGTCTTTCAGCATTGATATATCCCGAACCAATAAAGATATGTTCATATTCTTTCCACCAGTGTGTAGAGGAGAGAATTGTCTTCATTTGCATATATTATTTGTTTATGAGCAATGGTAAAGAAATGGTGAGCGATGCGACATCTGTTGCAAATATCAAACTTTATCTCAAGAAATAGATAATTTAGCTTAACCCTTACGATGCGGCTATATATTTTTGCTCTACAAGCCCACGTGGCGGAATTGTTTTGTCCGGTGCCAGCCACCGTTATATCCTGATTAACCGCTTCTTTATTTTTGTGCGCGGATATACATATGATACATGGAAATAAAGACAATTCTCTCTTCTATACGATGATGTAAAAACTATAAAATTATCTCTAATGGTTCGTGAGATATAAATGCCGCAAGGTGGGTACCCTCAATCATTTTGAGGTCAACAAATTTTTTGCGGCACTTGTCGCAACGCTTTGCCGCTTCTTTATTTTTGTGCGCGGATATACATATGATACATGGAAATGAAAGTAAACAAAGCTTATAAGCGAGATTCAGAAGCTGCAAACATCATCTTTGCATGTAAAATACACTGACATTTTGATTCCTGGCACATTCAGGACATAACAGGGCGTGGAGGCACAGTTATTGAAAAATAGGAGGGGTGCTCTTTCAGACGCGTAATGATACACAAAATCTGCCATATATGGAGACACCTTATAAGGGTTGATACTACGATAGCGTAGTGAAAACCGATCTCCATGTAAATTTCTTACTATCAAAGTTGTGAACCCCCACCCTTCTTTCGCACTCGTTTCTCTTGAACGGGGTGGCGAAATTTCAAATGATTTATACCATTGCAAAGGACGAAGAACCAGCTTCAATCCAATGTGTCATTTGTACATTTGAACGAAAAAGTAAAGAAACGGTAAACGAGGCTACATCTGTCTCAAATATCAAGTTTTATCTCGAGATGACTGAGGGTACTTGTCTTTCAGCATTGATATATCCCGAACCAATAAAGATATGTTCATATTCTTTCCACCAGTGTGTAGAGGAGAGAATTGTCTTCATTTGCATATATTATTTGTTTATGAGCAATGGTAAAGAAATGGTGAGCGATGCGACATCTGTTGCAAATATCAAACTTTATCTCAAGAAATAGATAATTTAGCTTAACCCTTACGATGCGGCTATATATTTTTGCTCTACAAGCCCACGTGGCGGAATTGTTTTGTCCGGTGCCAGCCACCGTTATATCCTGATTAACCGCTTCTTTATTTTTGTGCGCGGATATACATATGATACATGGAAATAAAGACAATTCTCTCTTCTATACGATGATGTAAAAACTATAAAATTATCTCTAATGGTTCGTGAGATATAAATGCCGCAAGGTGGGTACCCTCAATCATTTTGAGGTCAACAAATTTTTTGCGGCACTTGTCGCAACGCTTTGCCGCTTCTTTATTTTTGTGCGCGGATATACATATGATACATGGAAATGAAAGTAAACAAAGCTTATAAGCGAGATTCAGAAGCTGCAAACATCATCTTTGCATGTAAAATACACTGACATTTTGATTCCTGGCACATTCAGGACATAACAGGGCGTGGAGGCACAGTTATTGAAAAATAGGAGGGGTGCTCTTTCAGACGCGTAATGATACACAAAATCTGCCATATATGGAGACACCTTATAAGGGTTGATACTACGATAGCGTAGTGAAAACCGATCTCCATGTAAATTTCTTACTATCAAAGTTGTGAACCCCCACCCTTCTTTCGCACTCGTTTCTCTTGAACGGGGTGGCGAAATTTCAAATGATTTATACCATTGCAAAGGACGAAGAACCAGCTTCAATCCAATGTGTCATTTGTACATTTGAACGAAAAAGTAAAGAAACGGTAAACGAGGCTACATCTGTCTCAAATATCAAGTTTTATCTCGAGATGACTGAGGGTACTTGTCTTTCAGCATTGATATATCCCGAACCAATAAAGATATGTTCATATTCTTTCCACCAGTGTGTAGAGGAGAGAATTGTCTTCATTTGCATATATTATTTGTTTATGAGCAATGGTAAAGAAATGGTGAGCGATGCGACATCTGTTGCAAATATCAAACTTTATCTCAAGAAATAGATAATTTAGCTTAACCCTTACGATGCGGCTATATATTTTTGCTCTACAAGCCCACGTGGCGGAATTGTTTTGTCCGGTGCCAGCCACCGTTATATCCTGATTAACCGCTTCTTTATTTTTGTGCGCGGATATACATATGATACATGGAAATAAAGACAATTCTCTCTTCTATACGATGATGTAAAAACTATAAAATTATCTCTAATGGTTCGTGAGATATAAATGCCGCAAGGTGGGTACCCTCAATCATTTTGAGGTCAACAAATTTTTTGCGGCACTTGTCGCAACGCTTTGCCGCTTCTTTATTTTTGTGCGCGGATATACATATGATACATGGAAATGAAAGTAAACAAAGCTTATAAGCGAGATTCAGAAGCTGCAAACATCATCTTTGCATGTAAAATACACTGACATTTTGATTCCTGGCACATTCAGGACATAACAGGGCGTGGAGGCACAGTTATTGAAAAATAGGAGGGGTGCTCTTTCAGACGCGTAATGATACACAAAATCTGCCATATATGGAGACACCTTATAAACATTATAGAATTATCTCTATTGGTTTGTGAGATATGAATGCCGCAAGGTGGGTACCCTCAATCATTTTTGAGAAAAGGTTTGATATTTATATCCGGGAGCAGCCAAGACTGCTTGCAGTCAATATATAGCCTTATCCTGAAAGTTACGGATTTCGCCAAGAGGGCTTACGTGCCATTTTATATTTGGCCCGTAAATATCACGCGCCCCGCATCGTAAGGGTTAATACTCGATTACTGTTAATATTTTTATAATGAGGAACTACACAAAGTAGTTGTGTCTTTAACAAGCGCATCCATTGATGTATAGTATGTTAACCCTTACGATGCGGCTATATATTTTTGCTCTACTAGCCCACGTGGCGACATTGTTTTGTCCGGAGCGCGTGTGAACGATGTCTTATATTTCGCTTGCCGCTTCTTCATTTCTGTGCGCGCATAGGCAAATGATACATGGAAATAAAGACAATTCTTTTCTCTATAAGTTGATATAAAAATTATAAAATTATCGCTAATGGTTCGTGAGTTATGAGTGCCGCAAGATGCGCGAGTTAATTACAAGTTCAATTAGCGAACGCCGGAGCGCAAGTAGAGCGCGCACCGCTTCTTCATTTCTGTTCGCGCATAGGCAAATGATACATGGAAATAAAGACAATTCTTTTCTCCACAAGTTGATATAAAAATTATAAAATTATCTCTAATGGTTCGTGAGGTATGAGTGCCGCAAGATGCGCGAGTTAATTACATGTTCAATTAGCGAACGCCGGAGCGCAAGTAGAGCGCGCACCGCTTCTTCATTTCTGTGCGCGCATAGACAAATGATACATGGAAAAAAAGACAATTCTTTTCTCTACAAGTTGACATAAAAATTATAAAAGTATCTCTAATGGTTCGTGAGTTATGAGTGCCGCAAGATGCGCGAGTTAATTACAAGTTCAATTAGCGAACGCCGGAGCGCAAGTAGAGCGCGCACCGCTTCTTCATTTCTGTTCGCGCATAGGCAAATGATACATGGAAATAAAGACAATTCTTTTCTCTACAAGTTGATATAAAAATTATAAAATTATCTCTAATGGTTCGTGAGGTATGAGTGCCGCAAGATGCGCGAGTTAATTACATGTTCAATTAGCGAACGCCGGAGCGCAAGTAGAGCGCGCACCGCTTCTTCATGTCTGTGCGCGCATAGACAAATGATACATGGAAAAAAAGACAATTCTTTTCTCTACAAGTTGACATAAAAATTATAAAAGTATCTCTAATGGTTCGTGAGATATGTCTGTTGTTGATTGATGACTTACGCATTTTGCAAATATACAGTTATCAAATGCATTCAGGGTTGACAATATTCAAAGGTCCATAACTAAATGTAAATGAAGTAACTGAATTTATTGTTAATTTTTAAAAGATAGTGTATTCTTTTGGCTTTCTAATGATATATGGAACAATGATTTGTCGTCTATCACTGATGACTAACAACTTTTTTAACATACCTGTATCCTATGCATTCAAAACGAAAGCAGAATTGACAATATTCAAAGGGCTGTAACTCAATGTAAAACAAATATAGAAATTTACTGTCAAATTTTAAAAACATCTATAGACTTTTGGCTTTCATATGATGTATAGAACAAAGAGTTATCGTACGCCTTTGATTCGCTACGATATTTCAAACATACCCACCAAAACACTACATTTCCAAAATGCAAAGTTTGACCTCTGACCCTGACCGGAAATGACTGTTCGCGAGCGATTTTATTCTTTTATCTTAAAGAGCTTGCCAATGTCTAACTCTCATGCAAAAATCATAAAATTCTATGGTCTGGGTTTTGAGTTATCTGCCCTTGAAGTTTGCGATTTTTACATTTTGGTCAACTTTGAAAAATCACAGCAAGAAAAGTATTAAAGTTAGAACTTTGTAGAAGTCAAATTCAGAACTACAATGCTTCAGCTACATTGAGTATAAATTTCAGCTCTCTAGTGCAAGTATCTTCAGAGAAGAAGATTTTCAAAGGTGGGTGGGGTCAGAAATGGTCGAAAATGCACTAAAAGCAAGATGGCGGCCAAACCACGTGACTTACGAATTTGCAATGATTTCGTTTTTTGCAGCATTTTTGATTGCGCATCTTTTAAAAAAAAATTCAAGTCTGTAAGTGCATTTTGAAAAAAAAATCCATGTTAAATTTTCGATTTTGAAATCGAACTGCACCTTTAATGTACCGATCGATTTGGCCAAAAAGCTTATTGTCGCCATTCCACAACAAGGTCTACCAGCCTGTGAAATTTGGCTTCAATAGCATCAGCCGTTTGGGCTGAAAGTTGACCACAAAATTCGCGGAACAATAAAAAAAAAAAGAAACACGCCAATAACAATAAGGATTCAGCCTTATGGCTGAATCCTTAAATATAGTTGCAAAGCAACAATGACAGGATTCAGCCGAATATATGAGCTCTTTTGACCATTTGAAGCCTTTTGATGTATTGTTTTAGGTCGAAAATACGATTTCTAGCTGCCACATACTTATTCACAGAGCCAACAAATATATAGTAACACAATGTCAGTATTTCAAACACGGCAAATGTGAAAATAAAGAAGCAAATTTATCAAAGCAAACCAATTTAGATATTATTCTTTTTTCAATTTCCAAAACCAAAGCAAAGCCTAGCACTGTGAGCCGGAGCGTGTAAATGCCCGTGTTTTGCATGCATCTCGCTTTGCAATGTACAACCCTACGGTCTCTCCAATCCATGAATGAACTCATTGACGACTACTTTAGGGAGAAGTGCACAGATATAATCCTTATATTTTCAAATAGAAGAATCTCAGCATAGACATGCTGAAGAGCGGTTCAGATGTTGGAAGAAACGTGCATGGAAAATAATGAAATATTCTTTGTGAGATGTAATCATTGGGTTATTGGCTTGAAGCACATTAGAAAAGGGATGCACTGAGCCTCTCAATTTCGTTTACTATAAAAGTAAACAAAGCTTATAAGCGAGATTCAGAAGCTGCAAACATCATCTTTGCATGTAAAATACACTGACATTTTGATTCCTGGCACATTCAGGACATAACAGGGCGTGGAGGCACAGTTATTGAAAAATAGGAGGGGTGCTCTTTCAGACGCGTAATGATACACAAAATCTGCCATATATGGAGACACCTTATAAGGGTTGATACTACGATAGCGTAGTGAAAACCGATCTCCATGTAAATTTCTTACTATCAAAGTTGTGAACCCCCACCCTTCTTTCGCACTCGTTTCTCTTGAACGGGGTGGCGAAATTTCAAATGATTTATACCATTGCAAAGGACGAAGAACCAGCTTCAATCCAATGTGTCATTTGTACATTTGAACGAAAAAGTAAAGAAACGGTAAACGAGGCTACATCTGTCTCAAATATCAAGTTTTATCTCGAGATGACTGAGGGTACTTGTCTTTCAGCATTGATATATCCCGAACCAATAAAGATATGTTCATATTCTTTCCACCAGTGTGTAGAGGAGAGAATTGTCTTCATTTGCATATATTATTTGTTTATGAGCAATGGTAAAGAAATGGTGAGCGATGCGACATCTGTTGCAAATATCAAACTTTATCTCAAGAAATAGATAATTTAGCTTAATACTCGATTACTGTTAATATTTTTATAATGAGGAACTACACAAAGTAGTTGTGTCTTTAACAAGCGCATCCATTGATGTATAGTATGTTAACCCTTACGATGCGGCTATATATTTTTGCTCTACTAGCCCACGTGGCGATATTGTTTTGTCCGGAGCGCGTGTGAACGATGTCTTATATTTCGCTTGCCGCTTCTTCATTTCTGTGCGCGCATAGGCAAATGATACATGGAAATAAAGACAATTCTTTTCTCTATAAGTTGATATAAAAATTATAAAATTATCGCTAATGGTTCGTGAGTTATGAGTGCCGCAAGATGCGCGAGTTAATTACAAGTTCAATTAGCGAACGCCGGAGCGCAAGTAGAGCGCGCACCGCTTCTTCATTTCTGTTCGCGCATAGGCAAATGATACATGGAAATAAAGACAATTCTTTTCTCAACAAGTTGATATAAAAATTATAAAATTATCTCTAATGGTTCGTGAGGTATGAGTGCCGCAAGATGCGCGAGTTAATTACATGTTCAATTAGCGAACGCCGGAGCGCAAGTAGAGCGCGCACCGCTTCTTCATTTCTGTGCGCGCATAGACAAATGATACATGGAAAAAAAGACAATTCTTTTCTCTACAAGTTGACATAAAAATTATAAAAGTATCTCTAATGGTTCGTGAGTTATGAGTGCCGCAAGATGCGCGAGTTAATTACAAGTTCAATTAGCGAACGCCGGAGCGCAAGTAGAGCGCGCACCGCTTCTTCATTTCTGTTCGCGCATAGGCAAATGATACATGGAAATAAAGACAATTCTTTTCTCTACAAGTTGATATAAAAATTATAAAATTATCTCTAATGGTTCGTGAGGTATGAGTGCCGCAAGATGCGCGAGTTAATTACATGTTCAATTAGCGAACGCCGGAGCGCAAGTAGAGCGCGCACCGCTTCTTCATGTCTGTGCGCGCATAGACAAATGATACATGGAAAAAAAGACAATTCTTTTCTCTACAAGTTGACATAAAAATTATAAAAGTATCTCTAATGGTTCGTGAGATATGTCTGTTGTTGATTGATGACTTACGCATTTTGCAAATATACAGTTATCAAATGCATTCAGGGTTGACAATATTCAAAGGTCCATAACTAAATGTAAATGAAGTAACTGAATTTATTGTTAATTTTTAAAAGATAGTGTATTCTTTTGGCTTTCTAATGATATATGGAACAATGATTTGTCGTCTATCACTGATGACTAACAACTTTTTTAACATACCTGTATCCTATGCATTCAAAACGAAAGCAGAATTGACAATATTCAAAGGGCTGTAACTCAATGTAAAACAAATATAGAAATTTACTGTCAAATTTTAAAAACATCTATAGACTTTTGGCTTTCATATGATGTATAGAACAAAGAGTTATCGTACGCCTTTGATTCGCTACGATATTTCAAACATACCCACCAAAACACTACATTTCCAAAATGCAAAGTTTGACCTCTGACCCTGACCGGAAATGACTGTTCGCGAGCGATTTTATTCTTTTATCTTAAAGAGCTTGCCAATGTCTAACTCTCATGCAAAAATCATAAAATTCTATGGTCTGGGTTTTGAGTTATCTGCCCTTGAAGTTTGCGATTTTTACATTTTGGTCAACTTTGAAAAATCACAGCAAGAAAAGTATTAAAGTTAGAACTTTGTAGAAGTCAAATTCAGAACTACAATGCTTCAGCTACATTGAGTATAAATTTCAGCTCTCTAGTGCAAGTATCTTCAGAGAAGAAGATTTTCAAAGGTGGGTGGGGTCAGAAATGGTCGAAAATGCACTAAAAGCAAGATGGCGGCCAAACCACGTGACTTACGAATTTGCAATGATTTCGTTTTTAGCAGCATTTTTGATTGCGCATCTTTTAAAAAAAAATTCAAGTCTGTAAGTGCATTTTGAAAAAAAAATCCATGTTAAATTTTCGATTTTGAAATCGAACTGCACCTTTAATGTACCGATCGATTTGGCCAAAAAGCTTATTGTCGCCATTCCACAACAAGGTCTACCAGCCTGTGAAATTTGGCTTCAATAGCATCAGCCGTTTGGGCTGAAAGTTGACCACAAAATTCGCGGAACAATAAAAAAAAAAAGAAACACGCCAATAACAATAAGGATTCAGCCTTATGGCTGAATCCTTAAATATAGTTGCAAAGCAACAATGACAGGATTCAGCCGAATATATGAGCTCTTTTGACCATTTGAAGCCTTTTGATGTATTGTTTTAGGTCGAAAATACGATTTCTAGCTGCCACATACTTATTCACAGAGCCAACAAATATATAGTAACACAATGTCAGTATTTCAAACACGGCAAATGTGAAAATAAAGAAGCAAATTTATCAAAGCAAACCAATTTAGATATTATTCTTTTTTCAATTTCCAAAACCAAAGCAAAGCCTAGCACTGTGAGCCGGAGCGTGTAAATGCCCGTGTTTTGCATGCATCTCGCTTTGCAATGTACAACCCTACGGTCTCTCCAATCCATGAATGAACTCATTGACGACTACTTTAGGGAGAAGTGCACAGATATAATCCTTATATTTTCAAATAGAAGAATCTCAGCATAGACATGCTGAAGAGCGGTTCAGATGTTGGAAGAAACGTGCATGGAAAATAATGAAATATTCTTTGTGAGATGTAATCATTGGGTTATTGGCTTGAAGCACATTAGAAAAGGGATGCACTGAGCCTCTCAATTTCGTTTACTATAAAAGTAAACAAAGCTTATAAGCGAGATTCAGAAGCTGCAAACATCATCTTTGCATGTAAAATACACTGACATTTTGATTCCTGGCACATTCAGGACATAACAGGGCGTGGAGGCACAGTTATTGAAAAATAGGAGGGGTGCTCTTTCAGACGCGTAATGATACACAAAATCTGCCATATATGGAGACACCTTATAAGGGTTGATACTACGATAGCGTAGTGAAAACCGATCTCCATGTAAATTTCTTACTATCAAAGTTGTGAACCCCCACCCTTCTTTCGCACTCGTTTCTCTTGAACGGGGTGGCGAAATTTCAAATGATTTATACCATTGCAAAGGACGAAGAACCAGCTTCAATCCAATGTGTCATTTGTACATTTGAACGAAAAAGTAAAGAAACGGTAAACGAGGCTACATCTGTCTCAAATATCAAGTTTTATCTCGAGATGACTGAGGGTACTTGTCTTTCAGCATTGATATATCCCGAACCAATAAAGATATGTTCATATTCTTTCCACCAGTGTGTAGAGGAGAGAATTGTCTTCATTTGCATATATTATTTGTTTATGAGCAATGGTAAAGAAATGGTGAGCGATGCGACATCTGTTGCAAATATCAAACTTTATCTCAAGAAATAGATAATTTAGCTTAATACTCGATTACTGTTAATATTTTTATAATGAGGAACTACACAAAGTAGTTGTGTCTTTAACAAGTGCATCCATTGATGTATAGTATGTTAACCCTTACGATGCGGCTATATATTTTTGCTCTACTAGCCCACGTGGCGACATTGTTTTGTCCGGAGCGCGTGTGAACGATGTCTTATATTTCGCTTGCCGCTTCTTCATTTCTGTGCGCGCATAGGCAAATGATACATGGAAATAAAGACAATTCTTTTCTCTATAAGTTGATATAAAAATTATAAAATTATCGCTAATGGTTCGTGAGTTATGAGTGCCGCAAGATGCGCGAGTTAATTACAAGTTCAATTAGCGAACGCCGGAGCGCAAGTAGAGCGCGCACCGCTTCTTCATTTCTGTTCGCGCATAGGCAAATGATACATGGAAATAAAGACAATTCTTTTCTCCACAAGTTGATATAAAAATTATAAAATTATCTCTAATGGTTCGTGAGGTATGAGTGCCGCAAGATGCGCGAGTTAATTACATGTTCAATTAGCGAACGCCGGAGCGCAAGTAGAGCGCGCACCGCTTCTTCATTTCTGTGCGCGCATAGACAAATGATACATGGAAAAAAAGACAATTCTTTTCTCTACAAGTTGACATAAAAATTATAAAAGTATCTCTAATGGTTCGTGAGTTATGAGTGCCGCAAGATGCGCGAGTTAATTACAAGTTCAATTAGCGAACGCCGGAGCGCAAGTAGAGCGCGCACCGCTTCTTCATTTCTGTTCGCGCATAGGCAAATGATGCATGGAAATAAAGACAATTCTTTTCTCTACAAGTTGATATAAAAATTATAAAATTATCTCTAATGGTTCGTGAGGTATGAGTGCCGCAAGATGCGCGAGTTAATTACATGTTCAATTAGCGAACGCCGGAGCGCAAGTAGAGCGCGCACCGCTTCTTCATGTCTGTGCGCGCATAGACAAATGATACATGGAAAAAAAGACAATTCTTTTCTCTACAAGTTGACATAAAAATTATAAAAGTATCTCTAATGGTTCGTGAGATATGTCTGTTGTTGATTGATGACTTACGCATTTTGCAAATATACAGTTATCAAATGCATTCAGGGTTGACAATATTCAAAGGTCCATAACTAAATGTAAATGAAGTAACTGAATTTATTGTTAATTTTTAAAAGATAGTGTATTCTTTTGGCTTTCTAATGATATATGGAACAATGATTTGTCGTCTATCACTGATGACTAACAACTTTTTTAACATACCTGTATCCTATGCATTCAAAACGAAAGCAGAATTGACAATATTCAAAGGGCTGTAACTCAATGTAAAACAAATATAGAAATTTACTGTCAAATTTTAAAAACATCTATAGACTTTTGGCTTTCATATGATGTATAGAACAAAGAGTTATCGTACGCCTTTGATTCGCTACGATATTTCAAACATACCCACCAAAACACTACATTTCCAAAATGCAAAGTTTGACCTCTGACCCTGACCGGAAATGACTGTTCGCGAGCGATTTTATTCTTTTATCTTAAAGAGCTTGCCAATGTCTAACTCTCATGCAAAAATCATAAAATTCTATGGTCTGGGTTTTGAGTTATCTGCCCTTGAAGTTTGCGATTTTTACATTTTGGTCAACTTTGAAAAATCACAGCAAGAAAAGTATTAAAGTTAGAACTTTGTAGAAGTCAAATTCAGAACTACAATGCTTCAGCTACATTGAGTATAAATTTCAGCTCTCTAGTGCAAGTATCTTCAGAGAAGAAGATTTTCAAAGGTGGGTGGGGTCAGAAATGGTCGAAAATGCACTAAAAGCAAGATGGCGGCCAAACCACGTGACTTACGAATTTGCAATGATTTCGTTTTTTGCAGCATTTTTGATTGCGCATCTTTTAAAAAAAAATTCAAGTCTGTAAGTGCATTTTGAAAAAAAAATCCATGTTAAATTTTCGATTTTGAAATCGAACTGCACCTTTAATGTACCGATCGATTTGGCCAAAAAGCTTATTGTCGCCATTCCACAACAAGGTCTACCAGCCTGTGAAATTTGGCTTCAATAGCATCAGCCGTTTGGGCTGAAAGTTGACCACAAAATTCGCGGAACAATAAAAAAAAAAAGAAACACGCCAATAACAATAAGGATTCAGCCTTATGGCTGAATCCTTAAATATAGTTGCAAAGCAACAATGACAGGATTCAGCCGAATATATGAGCTCTTTTGACCATTTGAAGCCTTTTGATGTATTGTTTTAGGTCGAAAATACGATTTCTAGCTGCCACATACTTATTCACAGAGCCAACAAATATATAGTAACACAATGTCAGTATTTCAAACACGGCAAATGTGAAAATAAAGAAGCAAATTTATCAAAGCAAACCAATTTAGATATTATTCTTTTTTCAATTTCCAAAACCAAAGCAAAGCCTAGCACTGTGAGCCGGAGCGTGTAAATGCCCGTGTTTTGCATGCATCTCGCTTTGCAATGTACAACCCTACGGTCTCTCCAATCCATGAATGAACTCATTGACGACTACTTTAGGGAGAAGTGCACAGATATAATCCTTATATTTTCAAATAGAAGAATCTCAGCATAGACATGCTGAAGAGCGGTTCAGATGTTGGAAGAAACGTGCATGGAAAATAATGAAATATTCTTTGTGAGATGTAATCATTGGGTTATTGGCATGAAGCACATTAGAAAAGGGATGCACTGAGCCTCTCAATTTCGTTTACTATAAAAGTAAACAAAGCTTATAAGCGAGATTCAGAAGCTGCAAACATCATCTTTGCATGTAAAATACACTGACATTTTGATTCCTGGCACATTCAGGACATAACAGGGCGTGGAGGCACAGTTATTGAAAAATAGGAGGGGTGCTCTTTCAGACGCGTAATGATACACAAAATCTGCCATATATGGAGACACCTTATAAGGGTTGATACTACGATAGCGTAGTGAAAACCGATCTCCATGTAAATTTCTTACTATCAAAGTTGTGAACCCCCACCCTTCTTTCGCACTCGTTTCTCTTGAACGGGGTGGCGAAATTTCAAATGATTTATACCATTGCAAAGGGCGAAGAACCAGCTTCAATCCAATGTGTCATTTGTACATTTGAACGAAAAAGTAAAGAAACGGTAAACGAGGCTACATCTGTCTCAAATATCAAGTTTTATCTCGAGATGACTGAGGGTACTTGTCTTTCAGCATTGATATATCCCGAACCAATAAAGATATGTTCATATTCTTTCCACCAGTGTGTAGAGGAGAGAATTGTCTTCATTTGCATATATTATTTGTTTATGAGCAATGGTAAAGAAATGGTGAGCGATGCGACATCTGTTGCAAATATCAAACTTTATCTCAAGAAATAGATAATTTAGCTTAATACTCGATTACTGTTAATATTTTTATAATGAGGAACTACACAAAGTAGTTGTGTCTTTAACAAGCGCATCCATTGATGTATAGTATGTTAACCCTTACGATGCGGCTATATATTTTTGCTCTACTAGCCCACGTGGCGACATTGTTTTGTCCGGAGCGCGTGTGAACGATGTCTTATATTTCGCTTGCCGCTTCTTCATTTCTGTGCGCGCATAGGCAAATGATACATGGAAATAAAGACAATTCTTTTCTCTATAAGTTGATATAAAAATTATAAAATTATCGCTAATGGTTCGTGAGTTATGAGTGCCGCAAGATGCGCGAGTTAATTACAAGTTCAATTAGCGAACGCCGGAGCGCAAGTAGAGCGCGCACCGCTTCTTCATTTCTGTTCGCGCATAGGCAAATGATACATGGAAATAAAGACAATTCTTTTCTCCACAAGTTGATATAAAAATTATAAAATTATCTCTAATGGTTCGTGAGGTATGAGTGCCGCAAGATGCGCGAGTTAATTACATGTTCAATTAGCGAACGCCGGAGCGCAAGTAGAGCGCGCACCGCTTCTTCATTTCTGTGCGCGCATAGACAAATGATACATGGAAAAAAAGACAATTCTTTTCTCTACAAGTTGACATAAAAATTATAAAAGTATCTCTAATGGTTCGTGAGTTATGAGTGCCGCAAGATGCGCGAGTTAATTACAAGTTCAATTAGCGAACGCCGGAGCGCAAGTAGAGCGCGCACCGCTTCTTCATTTCTGTTCGCGCATAGGCAACTGATACATGGAAATAAAGACAATTCTTTTCTCTACAAGTTGATATAAAAATTATAAAATTATCTCTAATGGTTCGTGAGGTATGAGTGCCGCAAGATGCGCGAGTTAATTACATGTTCAATTAGCGAACGCCGGAGCGCAAGTAGAGCGCGCACCGCTTCTTCATGTCTGTGCGCGCATAGACAAATGATACATGGAAAAAAAGACAATTCTTTTCTCTACAAGTTGACATAAAAATTATAAAAGTATCTCTAATGGTTCGTGAGATATGTCTGTTGTTGATTGATGACTTACGCATTTTGCAAATATACAGTTATCAAATGCATTCAGGGTTGACAATATTCAAAGGTCCATAACTAAATGTAAATGAAGTAACTGAATTTATTGTTAATTTTTAAAAGATAGTGTATTCTTTTGGCTTTCTAATGATATATGGAACAATGATTTGTCGTCTATCACTGATGACTAACAACTTTTTTAACATACCTGTATCCTATGCATTCAAAACGAAAGCAGAATTGACAATATTCAAAGGGCTGTAACTCAATGTAAAACAAATATAGAAATTTACTGTCAAATTTTAAAAACATCTATAGACTTTTGGCTTTCATATGATGTATAGAACAAAGAGTTATCGTACGCCTTTGATTCGCTACGATATTTCAAACATACCCACCAAAACACTACATTTCCAAAATGCAAAGTTTGACCTCTGACCCTGACCGGAAATGACTGTTCGCGAGCGATTTTATTCTTTTATCTTAAAGAGCTTGCCAATGTCTAACTCTCATGCAAAAATCATAAAATTCTATGGTCTGGGTTTTGAGTTATCTGCCCTTGAAGTTTGCGATTTTTACATTTTGGTCAACTTTGAAAAATCACAGCAAGAAAAGTATTAAAGTTAGAACTTTGTAGAAGTCAAATTCAGAACTACAATGCTTCAGCTACATTGAGTATAAATTTCAGCTCTCTAGTGCAAGTATCTTCAGAGAAGAAGATTTTCAAAGGTGGGTGGGGTCAGAAATGGTCGAAAATGCACTAAAAGCAAGATGGCGGCCAAACCACGTGACTTACGAATTTGCAATGATTTCGTTTTTTGCAGCATTTTTGATTGCGCATCTTTTAAAAAAAAATTCAAGTCTGTAAGTGCATTTTGAAAAAAAAATCCATGTTAAATTTTCGATTTTGAAATCGAACTGCACCTTTAATGTACCGATCGATTTGGCCAAAAAGCTTATTGTCGCCATTCCACAACAAGGTCTACCAGCCTGTGAAATTTGGCTTCAATAGCATCAGCCGTTTGGGCTGAAAGTTGACCACAAAATTCGCGGAACAATAAAAAAAAAAAGAAACACGCCAATAACAATAAGGATTCAGCCTTATGGCTGAATCCTTAATAAACACGCCAATAACAATAAGGATTCAGCCTTATGGCTGAATCCTTAAATATAGTCGCAAGCGACGACAAACGGATTCAGCGCTGTATGGTGTTAAATGTTATGCACAAAGGTAATGATTTCAGTCAAAAGCTTCTGGGTAATAGTCTTTTGTTGATGAGTAACGCATTTTGCAAAACATACAGTTATCAAATGCATTTAAAACGCATACAGGGTTGACAATATTCAAAGGTCCGTAACTCAATGTAAATGTAGTAACTGAATTTATTGTTAATTTATAAAAGATTTTGTATTCTTTTGGCTTTCTAATGATATATGGAACAATGATTTGTCGTCTATCACTGATGACTAACAACTTTTTTAACATACCTGTATCCTATGCATTCAAAACGAAAGCAGAATTGACAATATTCAAAGGGCCGTAACTCAATGTAAAACAAATATAGAAATTTTCTGTTAAATTTTAAAAAAATCTATAGGCTTTTGGCTTCCATATGATGTATAGAACAAAGCGTTATCGTACGCCGTTGATTCGCTACGATATTTCAAACATACCCACCAAAACACCACATTTCCAAAATGCAAAGTTTGACCTCTGACCCTGACCGGAAATGACTGTTCGCGAGCGATTTTATTCTTTTATCTCAAAGGGCTTGCCAATGTCTAACTCTCATGCAAAAATCATCAAATTCTATGGTCTGGTTTTTGAGTTATCTGCCCTTGAATTTTGCGATTTTTAGATTTTTGTCAACTTTAAAAAATCACAGCAAGAAAAGTATTAAAGTTAGAACTTTGTAGAAGTCAAATTCAGAACTACAATGCTTCAGCTACATTGAGTATAAATTTCAGCTCTCTAGTGCAAGTATCTTCAGAGAAGAAGATTTTCAAAGGTGGGTGGGGTCAGAAATGGTCAAAAATGCACTAAAAGCAAGATGGCGGCCAAACCACGTGACCTACGAATTTGCCATGATTTCGTTTTTTGCAGCATTTTTGATTGCGCATCTTTTAAAAAAAATTTCAAGTCTCTAAGTGCATTTTGAAAAAAAAATCAATGTTAAATTTTCGACTTTGGATTCGAACTGGACCTTTAATGTTTGGACCGATTTGGCCCAAAAGCTTATTGTCGCCATTCCTCAACAAGGTCTACCAGCCTGTGAAATTTGGCTTCAATAGCATCAGCCGTTTGGGCTGAATCCTGCTCACAAAATTCTGGGAACAATAAAAAAAATAAATATAGTCGCAAGCGACGACAAACGGATTCAGCGCTGTATGGTGTTAAATGTAATGCACAAATGTAATTATTTCAGTCAAAAGCTTATGGGTTATAATCTTTTGTTGATGATTAACGCAATTTGCAAACAAACAGTTATCAAATGCATTTAAAACGCATGCAGGGTTGACAATATTCAAAGGTCCGTAACTCAATGTAAATGTAGTAACTGAATTTATTGTTAATTTTTAAAAGATTTTGTATTCTTTTGGCTTTCTAATGGTATATGAAACAATGATTTGTCGTCTATCACTGATGACTAACAACTTTTTTAACATACCTGTATCCTATGCATTCAAAACGAAAACAGAATTGACAATATTCAAAGGGCCGTAACTCAATGTAAAACAAATAAAGAAATTTTCTGTCAAATTTTAAAAAATTCTATAGGCTTTTGGCTTCCATATGATGTATATAACAAAGCGTTATCGTACACCGTTGATTCGCTACGATATTTCAAACATACCCACCAAAACACCAAATTTCCAAAATGCAAAGTTTGACCTCTGACCCTGACCGGAAATGACTGTTCGCGAGCGATTTTATTCTTTTATCTTTAAGGGCTTGCCAATGTCTAACTCTCATGCAAAAATCATAAAATTCTATGATCTGGGTTTTGAGTTATCTGCCCTTGAAGTTTGCGATTTTTACATTTTGGTCAACTTTGAAAAATCACAGCAAGAAAAGTATTAAAGTTAGAACTTTGTAGAAGTCAAATTCAGAACTACAATGCTTCAGCTACATTGAGTATAAATTTCAGCTCTCTAGTGCAAGTATCTTCAGAGCAGAAGATTTTCAAAGGTGGGTGGGGTCAGAAATGGTCAAAAATGCACTAAAAGCAAGATGGCGGCCAAACCACGTGACCTACGAATTTGCCACGATTTGTTTTTTTGCAGCATTTTTGATTGCGCATCTTTTAAAAAAAAATTCAAGTCTCTAAGTGCATTTTGAAAAAAAAATCAATGTTAAATTTTCGACTTTGGATTCGAACTGGACCTTTAATGTATGGACCGATTTGGCCCAAAAGCTTATTGTCGCCATTCCTCAACTAGCTCTACCAGCCTGTGAAATTTGGCTTCAATAGCATCAGCCGTTTGGGCTGAATCCTGCTCACAAAATTCTGGGAACAATAAAAAAAATAAATATAGTCGCAAAGCGACGACAAACGGATTCAGCGATGTATGGTGATGATATGTATGACAAATATATGCAATGCATGTATGTATGAAGTCAATAGTTCGTTCAGACGAATTTTAAAAGTCACGATTTCAGTATTACCAAGGCCAAAAAGACTCTGTCAATTGCAAACGTAAATGTCATATTGAACTAGGACTGCCGCGGCAGTACTTAGCTCTTCAAGACATCCTGTTTGACCTTCACAGAGTGTTTGACCTTCACATGACGTATTTTTCTGAGATTTAAAAAGTAACTAATACATTATCAAAATGACCAGATTTCACTTGATACTCAACGTTTAGGCCTGTGTTTGTGTATGTACTTTGATAGACATTAATTTCAAATTCGAATCCAAAATCAATTTGCATAAAAATATATATTTCATGCCATTTAACTGTAATGTGACCAAAATATGTTCTACCTAAGCAAAAAAATAACAAGTTAGATCTGCAAAAGTTTGTTGGCTCAAGCGGGACTTGAACCCTAAAAGTTAGCATCTTGGTTTCAAAGGCCAAGGCTTAGCACTAAGACTTTGGATTCACGAAGGCAAAACAAACAATCTCGCATCCGAGAATGAATTCATTGTATGGAGGGGTGCTTTTCAGCGTTTTGAGCTGTTTAATGTGTTGTTTGAGGTCAGAGCGTGCTTTTGACCATTTCGAGCTCCTTGGTGTGTTGTTTTAGGTCGAAAATACGATGTCTAGCGAGGCTAGCGCTGTTCTGAGTTCAGAGAACGTTGTAGCGACGTCTTCCGGTGTCCCGTGGCCATATGCACGGATTTAGTGACCAAAATCGAATGTACATGACTGGACAGCGTGTTTGCATGAAATGTCTACAAGCACAAAGTGTAGAACATGCGGCCGGGAGGAAATGCATATTTCAAAGTTCAAGAGGGCGACAGGCATTTTGGAAAAAAGAGTTAATCGAGGACGTCACACCCTTGCCAGTGGAATCTGCCGAGCATTTAGGCAGGAATCAGGACGGCCTCCCTTTATCTAATGACCAAGAGCCCGAGAGCCCGAGAGCTGATAGTGGCCGTCATTATGCCCTTTTCAATTAAGGGAAGGTACACTTGCTTGTACCTACCTACGCACCCACCCGTGCCTTTGGTCTTGAAACTAAATCTTGACCACAAAGGCTATCAAAGTGTATGAGACGCACTTAGACAATTTATTGCCAGTCCCAAACAAAGAGTTTAATTGACAATGTGATCTATCAGTGTAAAGTTTTTCTATTTTTTCTCCAAAATTAACCGACGGCACTCACCGTGCAGCGTTCCTATCTGCCGAACCATTAGAGACATTTCAAAATTGATTTTACCATTGTTAAGAGGAGAGATTTGTCTTTATTTGCATACATTATTTCTTTATGAGCATGGAAAAGTAAAGAAACGGTGAGCGATGCGACATCTGCCGCAAATATGAAGCTTTATCTAAAAAAATTAGATAATTTAGCTTAGGAGTCATTTACTGTGAACAATTTTATAATGAAGTACTACACAAAAGGTTTTTGTCTTCAACAAGCGTAGCCATCGATGTATAGTATGTTTTCCTAGTGTTTTATTGCCAATGAAGTACAATTTTCAATCATTCTTATATGAGAATCAGTCAAAACGCAAATAGGATTGACCACATTTAAATGCTCCGAATTTCAATGTTAATGTTTAATCTAATTTTGAAGAGATTTATCGCAGATTGTATGATCTTTTGGCTTTCTAATGATATATGGAACAATGATTTGTCTCCTGTCACTGAGGAGTAACAATTTTTAAACATACCTATATCGTTTGCATTCAAAACGAAAGCAGAATTGACAATATTCAAAGGGCCGTAACTCAATGTAAAACAAATAAAGGAATTTACTGTCAAATTTAAAAAAAATCTATAGACTTTTGGCTTTCATATGATGCATAGAACAAAGCGTTATCGTACGCCGTTGATTCGCTACGATATTTCAAACATACCCACCAAAACACCACATGTCCAAAATGCAAAGTTTGACCTCTGACCCTGACCGGAAATGACTGTTCGCGAGCGATTTTATTCTTTTATCTTAAAGGGCTTGCCAATGTCTAACTCTCATGCAAAAATCATCAAATTCTATGGTCTGGTTTTTGAGTTATCTGCCCTTGAATATTGCAAAATGTGCAAACTTTGAAGATTTTTATAAAAAAAACTATTTCGAATTTTTGAATTTTGAAACAAACTTGTTATAGGCCAATGTCTCAGCTACATTATGTGTAAGTTTCAGCTTTCTAGTATCAGCAGTTGCCGAGTGGTGATTCCTGAAAGGTGCCTGGGGTCGGACTTTTGAAAAAAATGCAGAAAATTCAAGATGGCGGCCAAACCACGTGACCTACGAATTTGCCATGATTTCGTTTTTTGCAGCATTTTTGATTGCGCACATTTTAAAAAAAAAATTAGGTCTCTAAGTGCATTTTGAAAAAAAAATCAATGTTAAATTTTCGATTTTGGAATCGAACTGGACCTTTAATGTATGGACCGATTTAGCCCAAAAGCTTATTGTCGCCATTCCTCAACAAGCTCTACCAGCCTGTGAAATTTGGCTTCAATAGCATCAGCCGTTTGGGCTGAATCCTGCTCACAAAATTCTGGGAACAATAAAAATAATAAACACGCCAATAACAATAAGGATTCAGCTTTTCAAGCTGAATCCTTAAATATAGTCGCAAAGCGACGACAAACGGATTCAGCGATGTATGGTGATGATATGTATGACAAATATATGCAATGCATGTATGTATGAAGTCAATAGTTCGTTCAGACGAATTTTAAAAGTCACGATTTCAGTATTACCAAGGCCAAAAAGACTCTGTCAATTGCAAACGTAAATGTCATATTGAACTAGGACTGCCGCGGCAGTACTTAGCTCTTCAAGACATCCTGTTTGACCTTCACAGAGTGTTTGACCTTCACATGACGTATTTTTCTGAGATTTAAAAAGTAACTAATACATTATCAAAATGACCAGATTTCACTTGATACTCAACGTTTAGGCCTGTGTTTGTGTATGTACTTTGATAGACATTAATTTCAAATTCGAATCCAAAATCAATTTGCATAAAAATATATATTTCATGCCATTTAACTGTAATGTGACCAAAATATGTTCTACCTAAGCAAAAAAATAACAAGTTAGATCTGCAAAAGTTTGTTGGCTCAAGCGGGACTTGAACCCTAAAAGTTAGCATCTTGGTTTCAAAGGCCAAGGCTTAGCACTAAGACTTTGGATTCACGAAGGCAAAACAAACAATCTCGCATCCGAGAATGAATTCATTGTATGGAGGGGTGCTTTTCAGCGTTTTGAGCTGTTTAATGTGTTGTTTGAGGTCAGAGCGTGCTTTTGACCATTTCGAGCTCCTTGGTGTGTTGTTTTAGGTCGAAAATACGATGTCTAGCGAGGCTAGCGCTGTTCTGAGTTCAGAGAACGTTGTAGCGACGTCTTCCGGTGTCCCGTGGCCGTATGCACGGATTTAGTGACCAAAATCGAATGTACATGACTGGACAGCGTGTTTGCATGAAATGTCTACAAGCACAAAGTGTAGAACATGCGGCCGGGAGGAAATGCATATTTCAAAGTTCAAGAGGGCGACAGGCATTTTGGAAAAAAGAGTTAATCGAGGACGTCACACCCTTGCCAGTGGAATCTGCCGAGCATTTAGGCAGGAATCAGGACGGCCTCCCTTTATCTAATGACCAAGAGCCCGAGAGCCCGAGAGCTGATAGTGGCCGTCATTATGCCCTTTTCAATTAAGGGAAGGTACACTTGCTTGTACCTACCTACGCACCCACCCGTGCCTTTGGTCTTGAAACTAAATCTTGACCACAAAGGCTATCAAAGTGTATGAGACGCACTTAGACAATTTATTGCCAGTCCCAAACAAAGAGTTTAATTGACAATGTGATCTATCAGTGTAAAGTTTTTCTATTTTTTCTCCAAAATTAACCGACGGCACTCACCGTGCAGCGTTCCTATCTGCCGAACCATTAGAGACATTTCAAAATTGATTTTACCATTGTTAAGAGGAGAGATTTGTCTTTATTTGCATACATTATTTCTTTATGAGCATGGAAAAGTAAAGAAACGGTGAGCGATGCGACATCTGCCGCAAATATGAAGCTTTATCTAAAAAAATTAGATAATTTAGCTTAGGAGTCATTTACTGTGAACAATTTTATAATGAAGTACTACACAAAAGGTTTTTGTCTTCAACAAGCGTAGCCATCGATGTATAGTATGTTTTCCTAGTGTTTTATTGCCAATGAAGTACAATTTTCAATCATTCTTATATGAGAATCAGTCAAAACGCAAATAGGATTGACCACATTTAAATGCTCCGAATTTCAATGTTAATGTTTAATCTAATTTTGAAGAGATTTATCGCAGATTGTATGATCTTTTGGCTTTCTAATGATATATGGAACAATGATTTGTCTCCTGTCACTGAGGAGTAACAATTTTTAAACATACCTATATCGTTTGCATTCAAAACGAAAGCAGAATTGACAATATTCAAAGGGCCGTAACTCAATGTAAAACAAATAAAGGAATTTACTGTCAAATTTAAAAAAAATCTATAGACTTTTGGCTTTCATATGATGCATAGAACAAAGCGTTATCGTACGCCGTTGATTCGCTACGATATTTCAAACATACCCACCAAAACACCACATGTCCAAAATGCAAAGTTTGACCTCTGACCCTGACCGGAAATGACTGTTCGCGAGCGATTTTATTCTTTTATCTTAAAGGGCTTGCCAATGTCTAACTCTCATGCAAAAATCATCAAATTCTATGGTCTGGTTTTTGAGTTATCTGCCCTTGAATATTGCAAAATGTGCAAACTTTGAAGATTTTTATAAAAAAAACTATTTCGAATTTTTGAATTTTGAAACAAACTTCTTATAGGCCAATGTCTCAGCTACATTATGTGTAAGTTTCAGCTTTCTAGTATCAGCAGTTGCCGAGTGGTGATTCCTGAAAGGTGCCTGGGGTCGGACTTTTGAAAAAAATGCAGAAAATTCAAGATGGCGGCCAAACCACGTGACCTACGAATTTGCCATGATTTCGTTTTTTGCAGCATTTTTGATTGCGCACATTTTAAAAAAAAAGTTAGGTCTCTAAGTGCATTTTGAAAAAAAAATCAATGTTAAATTTTCGATTTTGGAATCGAACTGGACCTTTAATGTATGGACCGATTTAGCCCAAAAGCTTATTGTCGCCATTCCTCAACAAGCTCTACCAGCCTGTGAAATTTGGCTTCAATAGCATCAGCCGTTTGGGCTGAATCCTGCTCACAAAATTCTGGGAACAATAAAAATAATAAACACGCCAATAACAATAAGGATTCAGCTTTTCAAGCTGAATCCTTAATAAACACGCCAATAACAATAAGGATTCAGCCTTATGGCTGAATCCTTAATAAACACGCCAATAACAATAAGGATTCAGCCTTATGGCTGAATCCTTAAATATAGTTGCAAAGCAACAATGACAGGATTCAGCCGAATATATGAGCTCTTTTGACCATTTGAAGCCTTTTGATGTATTGTTTTAGGTCGAAAATACGATTTCTAGCTGCCACATACTTATTCACAGAGCCAACAAATATATAGTAACACAATGTCAGTATTTCAAACACGGCAAATGTGAAAATAAAGAAGCAAATTTATCAAAGCAAACCAATTTAGATATTATTCTTTTTTCAATTTCCAAAACCAAAGCAAAGCCTAGCACTGTGAGCCGGAGCGTGTAAATGCCCGTGTTTTGCATGCATCTCGCTTTGCAATGTACAACCCTACGGTCTCTCCAATCCATGAATGAACTCATTGACGACTACTTTAGGGAGAAGTGCACAGATATAATCCTTATATTTTCAAATAGAAGAATCTCAGCATAGACATGCTGAAGAGCGGTTCAGATGTTGGAAGAAACGTGCATGAAAAATAATGAAATATTCTTTGTGAGATGTAATCATTGGGTTATTGGTTTGAAGCACATTAGAAAAGGGATGCACTGAGCCTCTCAATTTCGTTTACTATAAAAGTAAACAAAGCTTATAAGCGAGATTCAGAAGCTGCAAACATCATCTTTGCATGTAAAATACACTGACATTTTGATTCCTGGCACATTCAGGACATAACAGGGCGTGGAGGCACAGTTATTGAAAAATAGGAGGGGTGCTCTTTCAGACGCGTAATGATACACAAAATCTGCCATATATGGAGACACCTTATAAGGGTTGATGCTACGATAGCGTAGTGAAAACCGATCTCCATGTAAATTTCTTACTATCAAAGTTGTGAACCCCCACCCTTCTTTCGCACTCGTTTCTCTTGAACGGGGTGGCGAAATTTCAAATGATTTATACCATTGCAAAGGGCGAAGAACCAGCTTCAATCCAATGTGTCATTTGTACATTTGAACGAAAAAGTAAAGAAACGGTAAACGAGGCTACATCTGTCTCAAATATCAAGTTTTATCTCGAGATGACTGAGGGTACTTGTCTTTCAGCATTGATATATCCCGAACCAATAAAGATATGTTCATATTCTTTCCACCAGTGTGTAGAGGAGAGAATTGTCTTCATTTGCATATATTATTTGTTTATGAGCAATGGTAAAGAAATGGTGAGCGATGCGACATCTGTTGCAAATATCAAACTTTATCTCAAGAAATAGATATTTTAGCTTAATACTCGATTACTGTTAATATTTTTATAATGAGGTACTACACAAAGTATTTGTGTCTTTAACAAGCGCATCCATTGATGTATAGTATGTTAACCCTTACGATGCGGCTATATATTTTTGCTCTACTAGCCCACGTGGCGACATTGTTTTGTCCGGAGCGCGTGTGAACGATGTCTTATATTTCGCTTGCCGCTTCTTCATTTCTGTGCGCGCATAGGCAAATGATACATGGAAATAAAGACAATTCTTTTCTCTATAAGTTGATATAAAAATTATAAAATTATCGCTAATGGTTCGTGAGTTATGAGTGCCGCAAGATGCGCGAGTTAATTACAAGTTCAATTAGCGAACGCCGGAGCGCAAGTAGAGCGCGCACCGCTTCTTCATTTCTGTTCGCGCATAGGCAAATGATACATGGAAATAAAGACAATTCTTTTCTCAACAAGTTGATATAAAAATTATAAAATTATCTCTAATGGTTCGTGAGGTATGAGTGCCGCAAGATGCGCGAGTTAATTACATGTTCAATTAGCGAACGCCGGAGCGCAAGTAGAGCGCGCACCGCTTCTTCATTTCTGTGCGCGCATAGACAAATGATACATGGAAAAAAAGACAATTCTTTTCTCTACAAGTTGACATAAAAATTATAAAAGTATCTCTAATGGTTCGTGAGATATGTCTGTTGTTGATTGATGACTTACGCATTTTGCAAATATACAGTTATCAAATGCATTCAGGGTTGACAATATTCAAAGGTCCGTAACTAAATGTAAATGAAGTAACTGAATTTATTGTTAATTTTTAAAAGATAGTGTATTCTTTTGGCTTTCTAATGATATATGGAACAATGATTTGTCTCCTGTCACTGATGAGTAACAACTTTTTTAACATACCTTTATCCTAAGCATTCAAAACGAAAGCAGAATTGACAATATTCAAAGGGCCGTAAATCAATGTAAAACAAATAAAGGAATTTACTGTCAAATTTTAAAAAATTCTATAGACTTTTGGCTTTCATATGATGTATAGAACAAAGAGTTATCGTACGCCTTTGATTCGCTACGATATTTCAAACATACCCACCAAAACACCACATGTCCAAAATGGAAAGTTTGACCTCTGACCCTGACCGGAAATGACTGTTCGCGAGCGATTTTATTCTTTTATCTTAAAGACCTTGCTAATGTCTAATTGTCATGCAAAAATTATCAAATTCGTCTGGGAGGTTTTTGAGTTATCTGCCCTTGAATATTGCAAAATGTGCAAACTTTGAAGATTTTTATAAAAAAAACTATTTCGATTTTTTAAATTTTGAAACAAACTTGTTATAGGCCAATGTCTCAGCTACATTATGTGTAAGTTTCAGCTTTCTAGTATTAGCAGTTGCCGAGTGGTGATTCCTGAAAGGTGCCTGGGGTCGGACTTTTGAAAAAAATGCAGAAAATTCAGCATGGCGGCCAAACCACGTGACCTACGAATTTGCCATGATTTGGTTTTTTGCAGCATTTTTGATTGCGCACATTTTAAAAAAAAATTAGGTCTCTAAGTGCATTTTGAAAAAAAAATCAATGTTAAATTTTCGATTTTGGAATCGAACTGGACCTTTAATGTATGGGCCGAATTGTCTGAAAAGCTTATTGTCGCCATTCCTCATCAAGGTCTACCAGCCTGTGAAATTTGGCTTCAATAGCACCAGCCGTTTTGGCTGAAAGTTGTCCACAAAAATCGTGGAATAATAATAATAAAAAAAAAAAATAAAAATATAGTCGCAAGCGACGACAAACGGATTCAGCGCTGTATGGTGTTAAATGTAATGCACAAAGGTAATTATTTCAGTCAAAAGCTTATGGGTTATAATCATTTGTTGATGATTAACGCAATTTGCAAACAAACAGTTATCAAATGCATTTAAAACGCATGCAGGGTTGACAATATTCAAAGGTCCGTAACTCAATAGAAATGTAGTAACTGAATTTATTGTTAATTTTTAAAAGATTTTGTATTCTTTTGGTTTTCTAATGATATATGGAACAATGATTTGTTGTCTATCACTGATGACTAACAACTTTTTTAACATACCTGTATCCTATGCATTCAAAACGAAAGCAGAATTGACAATATTCAAAGGGCCGTAACTCAATGTAAAACAAATATAGAAATTTACTGTCAAATTTTAAAAAAAAATATAGACTTTTGGCTTTCATATGATGTATAAAACAAAGCGTTATCGTACGCCGTTGATTCGCTACAATATTTCAAACATACCCACCAAAACACCACATGTCAAAAATGCAAAGTTTGACCTCTGACCCTGACCGGAAATGACTGTTCGCGAGCGATTTTATTCTTTTATCTTTAAGGGCTTGCCAATGTCTAACTCTCATGCAAAAATCATAAAATTCTATGGTCTGGGTTTTGAGTTATCTGCCCTTGAAGTTTGCGATTTTTACATTTTGGTCAACTTTGAAAAATCACAGCAAGAAAAGTATTAAAGTTAGAACTTTGTAGAAGTCAAATTCAGAACTACAATGCTTCAGCTACATTGAGTATAAATTTAAGCTCTCTAGTGCAAGTATCTTCAGAGAAGAAGATTTTCAAAGATGGGTGGGGTCAGAAATGGTAAAAAATGCACTAAAAGCAAGATGGCGGCCAAACCACGTGACCTACGAATTTGTCATGATTTCGTTTTTTGCAGCATTTTTGATTGCGCATCTTTTAAAAAAAAATTCAAGTCTCTAAGTGCATTTTAAAAAAAAAATCAATGTTAAATTTTCGATTTTGGAATCGAACTGGACCTTTAACGTATGGGCCGAATTGTCCAAAAAGCTTATTGTGGCCATTCCTCAACAAGGTCTACCAGCCTGTGAAATTTGGCTTTGATAGCATCAGCCGTTTTGGCTGAAAGTTGTACACAAAAATCGTGGAATAATAATAATAATAAAAAAAAAAAAAAAAAAAATAAACACGCCAATAACAATAAGGATTCAGCCTTATGGCTGAATCCTTAATAAACACGCCAATAACAATAAGGATTCAGCCTTATGGCTGAATCCTTAAATATAGTTGCAAAGCAACAATGACAGGATTCAGCCGAATATATGAGCTCTTTTGACCATTTGAAGCCTTTTGATGTATTGTTTTAGGTCGAAAATACGATTTCTAGCTGCCACATACTTATTCACAGAGCCAACAAATATATAGTAACACAATGTCAGTATTTCAAACACGGCAAATGTGAAAATAAAGAAGCAAATTTATCAAAGCAAACCAATTTAGATATTATTCTTTTTTCAATTTCCAAAACCAAAGCAAAGCCTAGCACTGTGAGCCGGAGCGTGGAAATGCCCGTGTTTTGCATGCATCTCGCTTTGCAATGTACAACCCTACGGTCTCTCCAATCCATGAATGAACTCATTGACGACTACTTTAGGGAGAAGTGCACAGATATAATCCTTATATTTTCAAATAGAAGAATCTCAGCATAGACATGCTGAAGAGCGGTTCAGATGTTGGAAGAAACGTGCATGAAAAATAATGAAATATTCTTTGTGAGATGTAATCATTGGGTTATTGGTTTGAAGCACATTAGAAAAGGGATGCACTGAGCCTCTCAATTTCGTTTACTATAAAAGTAAACAAAGCTTATAAGCGAGATTCAGAAGCTGCAAACATCATCTTTGCATGTAAAATACACTGACATTTTGATTCCTGGCACATTCAGGACATAACAGGGCGTGGAGGCACAGTTATTGAAAAATAGGAGGGGTGCTCTTTCAGACGCGTAATGATACACAAAATCTGCCATATATGGAGACACCTTATAAGGGTTGATACTACGATAGCGTAGTGAAAACCGATCTCCATGTAAATTTCTTACTATCAAAGTTGTATATAAAGTTGGAAATAAAGACAATTCTTTTCTCTATAAGTTGATATAAAAATTATAAAATTATCGCTAATGGTTCGTGAGTTATGAGTGCCGCAAGATGCGCGAGTTAATTACAAGTTCAATTAGCGAACGCCGGAGCGCAAGTAGAGCGCGCACCGCTTCTTCATTTCTGTTCGCGCATAGGCAAATGATACATGGAAATAAAGACAATTCTTTTCTCAACAAGTTGATATAAAAATTATAAAATTATCTCTAATGGTTCGTGAGGTATGAGTGCCGCAAGATGCGCGAGTTAATTACATGTTCAATTAGCGAACGCCGGAGCGCAAGTAGAGCGCGCACCGCTTCTTCATTTCTGTGCGCGCATAGACAAATGATACATGGAAAAAAAGACAATTCTTTTCTCTACAAGTTGACATAAAAATTATAAAAGTATCTCTAATGGTTCGTGAGATATGTCTGTTGTTGATTGATGACTTACGCATTTTGCAAATATACAGTTATCAAATGCATTCAGGGTTGACAATATTCAAAGGTCCGTAACTAAATGTAAATGAAGTAACTGAATTTATTGTTAATTTTTAAAAGATAGTGTATTCTTTTGGCTTTCTAATGATATATGGAACAATGATTTGTCTCCTGTCACTGATGAGTAACAACTTTTTTAACATACCTTTATCCTAAGCATTCAAAACGAAAGCAGAATTGACAATATTCAAAGGGCCGTAAATCAATGTAAAACAAATAAAGGAATTTACTGTCAAATTTTAAAAAATTCTATAGACTTTTGGCTTTCATATGATGTATAGAACAAAGAGTTATCGTACGCCTTTGATTCGCTACGATATTTCAAACATACCCACCAAAACACCACATGTCCAAAATGGAAAGTTTGACCTCTGACCCTGACCGGAAATGACTGTTCGCGAGCGATTTTATTCTTTTATCTTAAAGAGCTTGCTAATGTCTAATTGTCATGCAAAAATTATCAAATTCGTCTGGGAGGTTTTTGAGTTATCTGCCCTTGAATATTGCAAAATGTGCAAACTTTGAAGATTTTTATAAAAAAAACTATTTCGATTTTTTAAATTTTGAAACAAACTTGTTATAGGCCAATGTCTCAGCTACATTATGTGTAAGTTTCAGCTTTCTAGTATTAGCAGTTGCCGAGTGGTGATTCCTGAAAGGTGCCTGGGGTCGGACTTTTGAAAAAAATGCAGAAAATTCAGCATGGCGGCCAAACCACGTGACCTACGAATTTGCTATGATTTGGTTTTTTGCAGCATTTTTGATTGCGCACATTTTAAAAAAAAAATTAGGTCTCTAAGTGCATTTTGAAAAAAAAATCAATGTTAAATTTTCGATTTTGGAATCGAACTGGACCTTTAATGTATGGGCCGAATTGTCTGAAAAGCTTATTGTCGCCATTCCTCATCAAGGTCTACCAGCCTGTGAAATTTGGCTTCAATAGCACCAGCCGTTTTGGCTGAAAGTTGTCCACAAAAATCGTGGAATAATAATAATAAAAAAAAAAAAATAAAATATAGTCGCAAGCGACGACAAACGGATTCAGCACTGTATGGTGTTAATTTCCGGGCTGTATGGTGTTAATGTAATTCACAAAGGTAATGATTTCAGTCAAAAGCTGCTTGGTAATAGTCTTTTGTTAATGATTAACGCATTTTGCAAACATACAGTTATCAAATGAATTCAAACCACATGCAGGGTTGACAATATTCAAAGGGCCGTAACTCAATGTTAAAAAAATATCTGAATTTATTGTTAATTTTTAAAAAATTCTACAGACTTTTGGCTTTCATATGATGTATAGAACAAAGCGTTATCGTACGCCGTTGATTCGCTACGATATTTCAAACATACCCACCAAAACACCACATTTCCAAAATGCAAAGTTTGACCTCTGACCCTGACCGGAAATGACTGTTCGCGAGCGATTTTATTCTTTTATCTTAAAGGGCTTGCCAATGTCTAACTCTCATGCAAAAATCATCAAATTCTATGGTCTGGGTTTTGAGTTATCTGCTCTTGAAGTTTGCGATTTTTACATTTTGGTCAACTTTGAAAAATCACAGCAAGAAAAGTATTAAAGTTAGAACTTTGTAGAAGTCAGATTCAGAACTACAATGCTTCAGCTACATTGAGTATAAATTTCAGCTCTCTAGTGCAAGTATCTTCAGAGAAGAAGATTTTCAAAGGTGGGTGGGGTCAGAAATGTTCGAAAATGCACTAAAAGCAAGATGGCGGACAAACCACGTGACCTACGAATTTGCCATGATTTCGTTTTTTGCAGCATTTTTGATTGCGCATCTTTTAAAAAAAAATTCAAGTCTCTAAGTGCATTTTGAAAAAAAAATCAATGTTAAATTTTCGACTTTGGATTCGAACTGGACCTTTAATGTATGGACCGATTTGGCCCAATAGCTTACTGTCGCCATTCCTCAACAAGGTCTACCAGCCTGTGAAATTTGGCTTTGATAGCATCAGCCGTTTGGGCTGAAAGTTGACCACAAAAATCGTGGAATAATAATAATAAAAAAAATAATAATAAACACGCCAATAACAATAAGGATTCAGCCTTATGGCTGAATCCTTAATAAACACGCCAATAACAATAAGGATTCAGCCTTATGGCTGAATCCTTAAATATAGTCGCAAGCGACGACAAACGGATTCAGCACTGTATGGTGTTAATTTTCATTAACAGAGGTAATTATCTAAGTCAAAAAGCTTGAGCGAGAATGCTTACAATAATGACAAGGGTTGTCAGTCCCGTACTTAATGGCAAGACCTCATTTATGCATACACTGCTATTCAACATAGCTGTAGCAACGAGGCATCATCTTTGGTGTTATTACAATGAACCAAATCTATCAGTGTAAAGTTATATATTTTTCCCTCAAATTAACTGACGACACTCACCGTGCGGCATTCCTATCATCCAAACCATTAGCGACACTTCAAAATTGTTTTCACCATCGTGTAGAGGAGAGGAATGGTTTTATTTTGATGTATTATTTGTTAATGAGCATGAAAAAGTAAAGAAACGGTGAGCGATGCGACATATGTTACAAATATCATGTTTTCAATCAAATTACCGTAAACCTCAAGAGGTAAACAGTAACTAATGCATTATGAAAATGACCACATTGCACTTGATATTCAACGTTAAGTCTTTACAGAAAATTCATCATGGCTGTAAACATGAATCATTTCAGGTTAAACGGTCTTGTTGCTGACTGATGATAGATAAAACATTGCCTAGTGTTATATTGCTAATGAACTACATTTTTCAATCATTCATATATCATAATAATTCAAAACGAAAGTAGGATTGACCACATTTAAATACTCCGAATTTCAATGTAAATGTTTAATCTAATTTTAATGAGATTTATCCAAGATTGTATGTTCTTTTGGCTTTCATATGATATATAGAGCAATGTGTTATCGTACATCGTTGATTAGCAATGAGTATTCAAACGTACCCACCAAAACACCCGTTTTCCAAAATGCAAACTTTGACCCTTCCGCGTGACCGGAAATGACTGTTCGCGAACGATTTTATTCTTTTATCTTGAAGACCTTGCTAATGTCTAATTGTCATGCAAAAATTATCAAATTCGTCTGGGAGGTTTTTGAGTTATCTGCCCTTGAATATTGCAAAATGTGCAAACTTTGAAGATTTTTATAAAAAAAACTATTTCGATTTTTTAAATTTTGAAACAAACTTGTTATAGGCCAATGTCTCAGCTACATTATGTGTAAGTTTCAGCTTTCTAGTATTAGCAGTTGCCGAGTGGTGATTCCTGAAAGGTGCCTGGGGTCGGACTTTTGAAAAAAATGCAGAAAATTCAGCATGGCGGCCAAACCACGTGACCTACGAATTTGCCATGATTTGGTTTTTTGCAGCATTTTTGATTGCGCACATTTTAAAAAAAAATTAGGTCTCTAAGTGCATTTTGAAAAAAAAATCAATGTTAAATTTTCGATTTTGGAATCGAACTGGACCTTTAATGTATGGGCCGAATTGTCTGAAAAGCTTATTGTCGCCATTCCTCATCAAGGTCTACCAGCCTGTGAAATTTGGCTTCAATAGCACCAGCCGTTTTGGCTGAAAGTTGTCCACAAAAATCGTGGAATAATAATAATAAAAAAAAAAAATAAAAATATAGTCGCAAGCGACGACAAACGGATTCAGCGCTGTATGGTGTTAAATGTAATGCACAAAGGTAATTATTTCAGTCAAAAGCTTATGGGTTATAATCTTTTGTTGATGATTAACGCAATTTGCAAACAAACAGTTATCAAATGCATTTAAAACGCATGCAGGGTTGACAATATTCAAAGGTCCGTAACTCAATAGAAATGTAGTAACTGAATTTATTGTTAATTTTTAAAAGATTTTGTATTCTTTTGGTTTTCTAATGATATATGGAACAATGATTTGTTGTCTATCACTGATGACTAACAACTTTTTTAACATACCTGTATCCTATGCATTCAAAACGAAAGCAGAATTGACAATATTCAAAGGGCCGTAACTCAATGTAAAACAAATATAGAAATTTAC
The DNA here is from genome assembly GCA_916613615.1 of Steromphala cineraria. Taxonomy (NCBI): domain Eukaryota; kingdom Metazoa; phylum Mollusca; class Gastropoda; order Trochida; family Trochidae; genus Steromphala; species Steromphala cineraria. The sequence goes on from OU744721.1 coordinate 47,015,654, forward strand.
TGTCAAATTTTAAAAAAAAATATAGACTTTTGGCTTTCATATGATGCATAAAACAAAGCGTTATCGTACGCCGTTGATTCGCTACAATATTTCAAACATACCCACCAAAACACCACATGTCAAAAATGCAAAGTTTGACCTCTGACCCTGACCGGAAATGACTGTTCGCGAGCGATTTTATTCTTTTATCTTTAAGGGCTTGCCAATGTCTAACTCTCATGCAAAAATCATAAAATTCTATGGTCTGGGTTTTGAGTTATCTGCCCTTGAAGTTTGCGATTTTTACATTTTGGTCAACTTTGAAAAATCACAGCAAGAAAAGTATTAAAGTTAGAACTTTGTAGAAGTCAAATTCAGAACTACAATGCTTCAGCTACATTGAGTATAAATTTAAGCTCTCTAGTGCAAGTATCTTCAGAGAAGAAGATTTTCAAAGATGGGTGGGGTCAGAAATGGTAAAAAATGCACTAAAAGCAAGATGGCGGCCAAACCACGTGACCTACGAATTTGTCATGATTTCGTTTTTTGCAGCATTTTTGATTGCGCATCTTTTAAAAAAAAATTCAAGTCTCTAAGTGCATTTTAAAAAAAAAATCAATGTTAAATTTTCGATTTTGGAATCGAACTGGACCTTTAACGTATGGGCCGAATTGTCCAAAAAGCTTATTGTCGCCATTCCTCATCAAGGTCTACCAGCCTGTGAAATTTGGCTTCAATAGCACCAGCCGTTTTGGCTGAAAGTTGTCCACAAAAATCGTGGAATAATAATAATAAAAAAAAAAAAATAAAATATAGTCGCAAGCGACGACAAACGGATTCAGCACTGTATGGTGTTAATTTCCGGGCTGTATGGTGTTAATGTAATTCACAAAGGTAATGATTTCAGTCAAAAGCTGCTTGGTAATAGTCTTTTGTTAATGATTAACGCATTTTGCAAACATACAGTTATCAAATGAATTCAAACCACATGCAGGGTTGACAATATTCAAAGGGCCGTAACTCAATGTTAAAAAAATATCTGAATTTATTGTTAATTTTTAAAAAATTCTACAGACTTTTGGCTTTCATATGATGTATAGAACAAAGCGTTATCGTACGCCGTTGATTCGCTACGATATTTCAAACATACCCACCAAAACACCACATTTCCAAAATGCAAAGTTTGACCTCTGACCCTGACCGGAAATGACTGTTCGCGAGCGATTTTATTCTTTTATCTTAAAGGGCTTGCCAATGTCTAACTCTCATGCAAAAATCATCAAATTCTATGGTCTGGGTTTTGAGTTATCTGCTCTTGAAGTTTGCGATTTTTACATTTTGGTCAACTTTGAAAAATCACAGCAAGAAAAGTATTAAAGTTAGAACTTTGTAGAAGTCAGATTCAGAACTACAATGCTTCAGCTACATTGAGTATAAATTTCAGCTCTCTAGTGCAAGTATCTTCAGAGAAGAAGATTTTCAAAGGTGGGTGGGGTCAGAAATGTTCGAAAATGCACTAAAAGCAAGATGGCGGACAAACCACGTGACCTACGAATTTGCCATGATTTCGTTTTTTGCAGCATTTTTGATTGCGCATCTTTTAAAAAAAAATTCAAGTCTCTAAGTGCATTTTGAAAAAAAAATCAATGTTAAATTTTCGACTTTGGATTCGAACTGGACCTTTAATGTATGGACCGATTTGGCCCAATAGCTTACTGTCGCCATTCCTCAACAAGGTCTACCAGCCTGTGAAATTTGGCTTTGATAGCATCAGCCGTTTGGGCTGAAAGTTGACCACAAAAATCGTGGAATAATAATAATAAAAAAAATAATAATAAACACGCCAATAACAATAAGGATTCAGCCTTATGGCTGAATCCTTAATAAACACGCCAATAACAATAAGGATTCAGCCTTATGGCTGAATCCTTAAATATAGTCGCAAGCGACGACAAACGGATTCAGCACTGTATGGTGTTAATTTTCATTAACAGAGGTAATTATCTAAGTCAAAAAGCTTGAGCGAGAATGCTTACAATAATGACAAGGGTTGTCAGTCCCGTACTTAATGGCAAGACCTCATTTATGCATACACTGCTATTCAACATAGCTGTAGCAACGAGGCATCATCTTTGGTGTTATTACAATGAACCAAATCTATCAGTGTAAAGTTATATATTTTTCCCTCAAATTAACTGACGACACTCACCGTGCGGCATTCCTATCATCCAAACCATTAGCGACACTTCAAAATTGTTTTCACCATCGTGTAGAGGAGAGGAATGGTTTTATTTTGATGTATTATTTGTTAATGAGCATGAAAAAGTAAAGAAACGGTGAGCGATGCGACATATGTTACAAATATCATGTTTTCAATCAAATTACCGTAAACCTCAAGAGGTAAACAGTAACTAATGCATTATGAAAATGACCACATTGCACTTGATATTCAACGTTAAGTCTTTACAGAAAATTCATCATGGCTGTAAACATGAATCATTTCAGGTTAAACGGTCTTGTTGCTGACTGATGATAGATAAAACATTGCCTAGTGTTATATTGCTAATGAACTACATTTTTCAATCATTCATATATCATAATAATTCAAAACGAAAGTAGGATTGACCACATTTAAATACTCCGAATTTCAATGTAAATGTTTAATCTAATTTTAATGAGATTTATCCAAGATTGTATGTTCTTTTGGCTTTCATATGATATATAGAGCAATGTGTTATCGTACATCGTTGATTAGCAATGAGTATTCAAACGTACCCACCAAAACACCCGTTTTCCAAAATGCAAACTTTGACCCTTCCGCGTGACCGGAAATGACTGTTCGCGAACGATTTTATTCTTTTATCTTGAAGACCTTGCTAATGTCTAATTGTCATGCAAAAATTATCAAATTCGTCTGGGAGGTTTTTGAGTTATCTGCCCTTGAATATTGCAAAATGTGCAAACTTTGAAGATTTTTATAAAAAAAACTATTTCGATTTTTTAAATTTTGAAACAAACTTGTTATAGGCCAATGTCTCAGCTACATTATGTGTAAGTTTCAGCTTTCTAGTATTAGCAGTTGCCGAGTGGTGATTCCTGAAAGGTGCCTGGGGTCGGACTTTTGAAAAAAATGCAGAAAATTCAGCATGGCGGCCAAACCACGTGACCTACGAATTTGCCATGATTTGGTTTTTTGCAGCATTTTTGATTGCGCACATTTTAAAAAAAAATAAGGTCTCTAAGTGCATTTTGAAAAAAAAATCAATGTTAAATTTTCGATTTTGGAATCGAACTGGACCTTTAATGTATGGGCCGAATTGTCTGAAAAGCTTATTGTCGCCATTCCTCATCAAGGTCTACCAGCCTGTGAAATTTGGCTTCAATAGCACCAGCCGTTTTGGCTGAAAGTTGTCCACAAAAATCGTGGAATAATAATAATAAAAAAAAAAAATAAAAATATAGTCGCAAGCGACGACAAACGGATTCAGCGCTGTATGGTGTTAAATGTAATGCACAAAGGTAATTATTTCAGTCAAAAGCTTATGGGTTATAATCTTTTGTTGATGATTAACGCAATTTGCAAACAAACAGTTATCAAATGCATTTAAAACGCATGCAGGGTTGACAATATTCAAAGGTCCGTAACTCAATAGAAATGTAGTAACTGAATTTATTGTTAATTTTTAAAAGATTTTGTATTCTTTTGGTTTTCTAATGATATATGGAACAATGATTTGTTGTCTATCACTGATGACTAACAACTTTTTTAACATACCTGTATCCTATGCATTCAAAACGAAAGCAGAATTGACAATATTCAAAGGGCCGTAACTCAATGTAAAACAAATATAGAAATTTACTGTCAAATTTTAAAAAAAAATATAGACTTTTGGCTTTCATATGATGTATAAAACAAAGCGTTATCGTACGCCGTTGATTCGCTACAATATTTCAAACATACCCACCAAAACACCACATGTCAAAAATGCAAAGTTTGACCTCTGACCCTGACCGGAAATGACTGTTCGCGAGCGATTTTATTCTTTTATCTTTAAGGGCTTGCCAATGTCTAACTCTCATGCAAAAATCATAAAATTCTATGGTCTGGGTTTTGAGTTATCTGCCCTTGAAGTTTGCGATTTTTACATTTTGGTCAACTTTGAAAAATCACAGCAAGAAAAGTATTAAAGTTAGAACTTTGTAGAAGTCAAATTCAGAACTACAATGCTTCAGCTACATTGAGTATAAATTTAAGCTCTCTAGTGCAAGTATCTTCAGAGAAGAAGATTTTCAAAGATGGGTGGGGTCAGAAATGGTAAAAAATGCACTAAAAGCAAGATGGCGGCCAAACCACGTGACCTACGAATTTGTCATGATTTCGTTTTTTGCAGCATTTTTGATTGCGCATCTTTTAAAAAAAAATTCAAGTCTCTAAGTGCATTTTAAAAAAAAATCAATGTTAAATTTTCGATTTTGGAATCGAACTGGACCTTTAACGTATGGGCCGAATTGTCCAAAAAGCTTATTGTGGCCATTCCTCAACAAGGTCTACCAGCCTGTGAAATTTGGCTTTGATAGCATCAGCCGTTTTGGCTGAAAGTTGTACACAAAAATCGTGGAATAATAATAATAATAAAAAAAAAAAAAAAAAAAATAAACACGCCAATAACAATAAGGATTCAGCCTTATGGCTGAATCCTTAATAAACACGCCAATAACAATAAGGATTCAGCCTTATGGCTGAATCCTTAAATATAGTTGCAAAGCAACAATGACAGGATTCAGCCGAATATATGAGCTCTTTTGACCATTTGAAGCCTTTTGATGTATTGTTTTAGGTCGAAAATACGATTTCTAGCTGCCACATACTTATTCACAGAGCCAACAAATATATAGTAACACAATGTCAGTATTTCAAACACGGCAAATGTGAAAATAAAGAAGCAAATTTATCAAAGCAAACCAATTTAGATATTATTCTTTTTTCAATTTCCAAAACCAAAGCAAAGCCTAGCACTGTGAGCCGGAGCGTGGAAATGCCCGTGTTTTGCATGCATCTCGCTTTGCAATGTACAACCCTACGGTCTCTCCAATCCATGAATGAACTCATTGACGACTACTTTAGGGAGAAGTGCACAGATATAATCCTTATATTTTCAAATAGAAGAATCTCAGCATAGACATGCTGAAGAGCGGTTCAGATGTTGGAAGAAACGTGCATGAAAAATAATGAAATATTCTTTGTGAGATGTAATCATTGGGTTATTGGTTTGAAGCACATTAGAAAAGGGATGCACTGAGCCTCTCAATTTCGTTTACTATAAAAGTAAACAAAGCTTATAAGCGAGATTCAGAAGCTGCAAACATCATCTTTGCATGTAAAATACACTGACATTTTGATTCCTGGCACATTCAGGACATAACAGGGCGTGGAGGCACAGTTATTGAAAAATAGGAGGGGTGCTCTTTCAGACGCGTAATGATACACAAAATCTGCCATATATGGAGACACCTTATAAGGGTTGATACTACGATAGCGTAGTGAAAACCGATCTCCATGTAAATTTCTTACTATCAAAGTTGTATATAAAGTTGGAAATAAAGACAATTCTTTTCTCTATAAGTTGATATAAAAATTATAAAATTATCGCTAATGGTTCGTGAGTTATGAGTGCCGCAAGATGCGCGAGTTAATTACAAGTTCAATTAGCGAACGCCGGAGCGCAAGTAGAGCGCGCACCGCTTCTTCATTTCTGTTCGCGCATAGGCAAATGATACATGGAAATAAAGACAATTCTTTTCTCAACAAGTTGATATAAAAATTATAAAATTATCTCTAATGGTTCGTGAGGTATGAGTGCCGCAAGATGCGCGAGTTAATTACATGTTCAATTAGCGAACGCCGGAGCGCAAGTAGAGCGCGCACCGCTTCTTCATTTCTGTGCGCGCATAGACAAATGATACATGGAAAAAAAGACAATTCTTTTCTCTACAAGTTGACATAAAAATTATAAAAGTATCTCTAATGGTTCGTGAGATATGTCTGTTGTTGATTGATGACTTACGCATTTTGCAAATATACAGTTATCAAATGCATTCAGGGTTGACAATATTCAAAGGTCCGTAACTAAATGTAAATGAAGTAACTGAATTTATTGTTAATTTTTAAAAGATAGTGTATTCTTTTGGCTTTCTAATGATATATGGAACAATGATTTGTCTCCTGTCACTGATGAGTAACAACTTTTTTAACATACCTTTATCCTAAGCATTCAAAACGAAAGCAGAATTGACAATATTCAAAGGGCCGTAAATCAATGTAAAACAAATAAAGGAATTTACTGTCAAATTTTAAAAAATTCTATAGACTTTTGGCTTTCATATGATGTATAGAACAAAGAGTTATCGTACGCCTTTGATTCGCTACGATATTTCAAACATACCCACCAAAACACCACATGTCCAAAATGGAAAGTTTGACCTCTGACCCTGACCGGAAATGACTGTTCGCGAGCGATTTTATTCTTTTATCTTAAAGAGCTTGCTAATGTCTAATTGTCATGCAAAAATTATCAAATTCGTCTGGGAGGTTTTTGAGTTATCTGCCCTTGAATATTGCAAAATGTGCAAACTTTGAAGATTTTTATAAAAAAAACTATTTCGATTTTTTAAATTTTGAAACAAACTTGTTATAGGCCAATGTCTCAGCTACATTATGTGTAAGTTTCAGCTTTCTAGTATTAGCAGTTGCCGAGTGGTGATTCCTGAAAGGTGCCTGGGGTCGGACTTTTGAAAAAAATGCAGAAAATTCAGCATGGCGGCCAAACCACGTGACCTACGAATTTGCCATGATTTGGTTTTTTGCAGCATTTTTGATTGCGCACATTTTAAAAAAAAAATTAGGTCTCTAAGTGCATTTTGAAAAAAAAATCAATGTTAAATTTTCGATTTTGGAATCGAACTGGACCTTTAATGTATGGGCCGAATTGTCTGAAAAGCTTATTGTCGCCATTCCTCATCAAGGTCTACCAGCCTGTGAAATTTGGCTTCAATAGCACCAGCCGTTTTGGCTGAAAGTTGTCCACAAAAATCGTGGAATAATAATAATAAAAAAAAAAAAATAAATAAACACGCCAATAACAATAAGGATTCAGCCTTATGGCTGAATCCTTAAATATAGTCGCAAGCGACGACAAACGGATTCAGCACTGTATGGTGTTAATTTTCATTAACAGAGGTAATTATCTAAGTCAAAAAGCTTGAGCGAGAATGCTTACAATAATGACAAGGGTTGTCAGTCCCGTACTTAATGGCAAGACCTCATTTATGCATACACTGCTATTCAACATAGCTGTAGCAACGAGGCATCATCTTTGGTGTTATTACAATGAACCAAATCTATCAGTGTAAAGTTATATATTTTTCCCTCAAATTAACTGACGACACTCACCGTGCGGCATTCCTATCATCCAAACCATTAGCGACACTTCAAAATTGTTTTCACCATCGTGTAGAGGAGAGGAATGGTTTTATTTTGATGTATTATTTGTTAATGAGCATGAAAAAGTAAAGAAACGGTGAGCGATGCGACATATGTTACAAATATCATGTTTTCAATCAAATTACCGTAAACCTCAAGAGGTAAACAGTAACTAATGCATTATGAAAATGACCACATTGCACTTGATATTCAACGTTAAGTCTTTACAGAAAATTCATCATGGCTGTAAACATGAATCATTTCAGGTTAAACGGTCTTGTTGCTGACTGATGATAGATAAAACATTGCCTAGTGTTATATTGCTAATGAACTACATTTTTCAATCATTCATATATCATAATAATTCAAAACGAAAGTAGGATTGACCACATTTAAATACTCCGAATTTCAATGTAAATGTTTAATCTAATTTTAATGAGATTTATCCAAGATTGTATGTTCTTTTGGCTTTCATATGATATATAGAGCAATGTGTTATCGTACATCGTTGATTAGCAATGAGTATTCAAACGTACCCACCAAAACACCCGTTTTCCAAAATGCAAACTTTGACCCTTCCGCGTGACCGGAAATGACTGTTCGCGAACGATTTTATTCTTTTATCTTGAAGACCTTGCTAATGTCTAACTCTCATGCAAAAATCATCAAATTCGTCTGGGAGGTTTTTGAGTTATCTGCCCTTGAATATTGCAAAATGTGCAAACTTTGAAGATTTTTATAAAAAAAACTATTTCGAATTTTTGAATTTTGAAACAAACTTGTTATAGGCCAATGTCTCAGCTACATTATGTGTAAGTTTCAGCTTTCTAGTATCAGCAGTTGCCGAGTGGTGATTCCTGAAAGGTGCCTGGGGTCGGACTTTTGAAAAAAATGCAAAAAATTCAAGATGGCGGCCAAACCACGTAACCTACGAATTTGCCATGATTTCGTTTTTTGCAGCATTTTTGATTGCGCATCTTTTAAAAAAAAAATAAGGTCTCTAATTGCATTTTGAAAAAAAATTCAATGTTAAATTTTCGATTTTGGAATCGAACTGGACCTTTAATGTATGGGCCGATTTGGCCCAAAAGCTTATTGTCGCCATTCCTCGACATGGTCTACCAGCCTGTGAAATTTGGCTTCGATAGCATCAGCCGTTTGGGCTGAAAGTTGTTCACAAATTTCCTGGAATAATAATAAAAAAAAAAAAAAAAAAAAAAAAAAAAGAAACACGCCAATAACAATAAGGATTCAGCCTTATGGCTGAATCCTTAATAAACACGCCAATAACAATAAGGATTCAGCTTTTCAAGCTGAATCCTTAATAAACACGCCAATAACAATAAGGATTCAGCCTTATGGCTGAATCCTTTAAAATATAGTCGCAAGCGACGACAAACGGATTCAGCACTGTATGGTGTTAACTTTCATTAACAGAGGTAATTATCTAAGTCAAAAATCTTGAGCGAGAATGCTTACAATAATGACAAGGGTTGTCAGTCCGGTACTTAATGGCAAGACCTCATTTATGCATACACTGCTATTCAACATAGCTGTAGCAACGAGGCATCATCTTTGGTGTTATTACAATGAACCAAATCTATCAGTGTAAAGTTATATATTTTCCCCTCAAATTAACTGACGACACTCACCGTGCGGCATTCCTATCATCCGAACCATTAGCGACACTTCAAAATTGTTTTCACCATCGTGTAGAGGAGAGAAATGGTTTTATTTTGATGTATTATTTGTTAATGAGCATGAAAAAGTAAAGAAACGGTGAGCGATGCGACATATGTTACAAATATCATGTTTTCAATCAAATTACCGTAAACCTCAAGAGGTAAACAGTAACTAATGCATTATGAAAATGACCACATTTCACTTGATATTCAACGTTAAGTCTTTACAGAAAATTCATCATGGCTGTAAACATGAATCATTTCAGGTTAAACGGTCTTGTTGCTGACTGATGATAGATAAAACATTGCCTAGTGTTATATTGCTAATGAACTACATTTTTCAATCATTCATATATCATAATAATTCAAAACGAAAGTAGGATTGACCACATTTAAATACTCCGAATTTCAATGTAAATGTTTAATCTAATTTTAATGAGATTTATCCAAGATTGTATGGTCTTTTGGCTTTCATATGATATATAGAGCAATGTGTTATCGTACGTCGTTGATTAGCAATGAGTATTCAAACGTACCCACCAAAACACCCGTTTTCCAAAATGCAAACTTTGACCCTTCCGCGTGACCGAAAATGACTGTTCGCGAGCGATTTTATTCTTTTATCTTAAAGACCTTGCTAATGTCTAACTCTCATGCAAAAATCATCAAATTCGTCTGGGAGGTTTTTGAGTTATCTGCCCTTGAATATTGCAAAATGTGCAAACTTTGAAGATTTTTATAAAAAAAACTATTTCGAATTTTTGAATTTTGAAACAAACTTGTTATAGGCCAATGTCTCAGCTACATTATGTGTAAGTTTCAGCTTTCTAGTATCAGCAGTTGCCGAGTGGTGATTCCTGAAAGGTGCCTGGGGTCGGACTTTTGAAAAAAATGCAGAAAATTCAAGATGGCGGCCAGACCACGTGACCTACGAATTTGCCATGATTTCGTTTTTTGCAGCATTTTTGATTGCGCATCTTTTAAAAAAAAATTAGGTCTCTAAGTGCATTTTGAAAAAAAAGTCAATGTTAAATTTTCGATTTTGGAATCGAACTGGACCTTTAACGTATGGGCCGAATTGTCCCAAAAGCTTATTGTCGCCTTTCCTCAACAAGGTCTACCAGCCTGTGAAATTTGGCTTCGATAGCATCAGCCGTTTGGTCTGAATCCTGTTCACAAAAATCGTGGAATAATAAAAAAAAAAAAAAGAAACACGCTAATAACAATAAGGATTCAGCCTTATGGCTGAATCCTTAAATATAGTCGCAAGCGACGACAAACGGATTCAGCGCTGTAAGGTGTTAAATGTAATACACAAAGGTAATGATTTCAGTCAAAAGCTTATGGGTTATAATCTTTTGTTGATGATTAACGCAATTTGCAAACAAACAGTTATCAAATGCATTTAAAACGCATGCAGGGTTGACAATATTCAAAGGTCCGTAACTCAATGTAAATGTAGTAACTGAATTTATTGTTAATTTTTAAAAGATTTTGTATTCTTTTGGCTTTCTAATGATATATGGAACAATGATTTGTCGTCTATCACTGATAACTAACAACTTTTTAACATACCTGTATCCTATGCATTCAAAACGAAAGCAGAATTGACAATATTCAAAGGGCCGTAACTCAATGTAAAACAAATATAGAAATTTACTGTCAAATTTAAAAAAAATCTATAGGCTTTTGGCTTTCATATGATGTATAGAACAAAGCCGTTGATTCGCTACGATATTTCAAACATACCAACCAAAACACCAAATTTCCAAAATGCAAAGTTTGACCTCTGACCCTGACCGGAAATGACTGTTCGCGAGCGATTTTATTCTTTTATCTCAAAGGGCTTGCCAATGTCTAACTCTCATGCAAAAATCATAAAATTCTATGGTCTGGTTTTTTAGTTATCTGCCCTTGAAGTTTGCGATTTTTACATTTTTGTCAACTTTGAAAAATCACAGCAAGAAAAGTATTGAAGTTAGAACTTTGTAGAAGTCAAATTCAGAACTACAATGCTTCAGCTACATTGAGTATAAATTTCAGCTCTCTAGTGCAAGTATCTTCAGAGAAGAACATTTTCAAAGGTGGGTGGGGTCAGAATCGGTAAAAAATGCACTAAAAGCAAGATGGCGGCCAAACCACGTGACCTACGAATTTGTCATGATTTCGTTTTTTGCAACATTTTTGATTGCGCATCTTTTAAAAAAAATTTCAAGTCTCTAAGTGCATTTTGAAAAAAAAATCAATGTTAAATTTTCGACTTTGGATTCGAACTGGACCTTTAATGTATGGACCGATTTGGCCCAAAAGCTTATTGTCGCCATTCCTCAACAAGCTCTACCAGCCTGTGAAATTTGGCTTCAATAGCATCAGCCGTTTGGGCTGAATCCTGCTCACAAAATTCTGGGAACAATAAAAAAAATAATAATAAACACGCCAATAACAATAAGGATTCAGCCTTATGGCTGAATCCTTAAAAATATAGTCGCAAGCGACGACAAACGGATTCAGCGCTTACAGTGATTATTTGTAACACTCAGATATGAGTCAACCACCATGAAGGAACAAATGAAACGTAGTTCTATCAAGTTTACATTTTATTTCTTTTAAATATGAACATGGATATGTTAACCGAAATAAACATGGTGTCTTATTCAGGCCAAAATGATCCAAGTAGTCCAAGGAAAAGAGAAAAGAATATTCAAAAGGTATGAAAACAAATCAATTTTCATACTTTTGGAAATACTGAACAAACATGATATTTCAATCTAATAGTAATGTCGCCAAAACAAATTATTTGACTTACTGGAACAACAAACTGACAAGGTTTCCGATTCATTTAAAACCAAAGCAACGAAAAAGAATGAATTAGTTTAATTATTACTATTGAATTTTATTATAGGATTGGGAAAAAAACACTAATATCGTAGACTTTTAACTAGCAAATTGTCATAATGAAATATGAATATTAAATAAATCAAAAAGGAGATAATGATTTGTAGAAAAGTATAAAAAAAAAAGAACAGAGTTTGAAGTGAAAAACTATTTCTGTTCAATTGTTTACATTATCAAGACTTAATGAAAATGTAAATTAAAGTTTATTTCTAGAAATATGTACTTGAGAAAGTTACATTCCTGTATTCCTTTGTGTAACTGCAATTTATTGGAAACAATTGTTGAAAGAAATGCCTAAATATTGTTACGACACTATGCAACTTAATTCTATTGTGTCAGTGCATTTAAAACTGATCTTTTCTTTTGAATGCAGAGATGTAAACAGCATGTAAAACATGATAATGTTTAACAAAATCTTAATCCATGGCAGCATTATTGTTTCGGGCATAAAAAAGCAGTGAACACAGTATCAACAGCTTCTTAAGGAGGCATTTAGAAGTTGAATGACAATTATGAAAAGAAATATATGAATTACAACTTCTTTATCCATGTTATGCAACGTTTCCAAACAGGTTCTTGAATGAGAACGACACAAGAACCTGTGTCAAAAACGTAGCATACATAAGTAAAGTTGTCAACAATATATGTCTCTTCCTTACAGAACTGAACATTTAAACAAAAGTTCAGACCCACAAACTAACTTTAACAAGTTATTATTGTTTCATTATTATTGTTTCATCGTTACATCACACCTTTCTTCAACTTCAAGAATTTGTCCAATTGCAGTTGAGTTTGTCGATGGGGTGTTTTACTTGAGTTTTGTTCTCTTGAGACATACTTTTATGACTGTTTCTGATGATGGTCAAATTGATGTCAGATCAGGGACGGGAACTGATTATGTCAAATGTCTACTTTTCATGTTGCCATTGGTCGTTTCATGTTTTGGGTTACAGTCCAATCTACATTAAGTCTATCTCATTAAACAGCCTTAATTGTGACAGTCAAAATCGTGTTAGCACTGTTAGTAACTCTGACAAATGACTCCAAATTGCAGTCTTCACGTGCTTTCTGCAGCAGTTATTTACAACTCCATCATTAATCTTTTTGCACATCGGTCCTTTTGAAGTTATATAAAGAAACACAACATTCTCTGTAAGACAACAGATCCAAATTGCAGCAGTCTTCACAGGTATACTGAAGTAGTTACCTACAACTCCATCAGGAATCTTTTTTGCACATTTGTCCTTTTGTTTACACATGTAAACTGCCACATAGTTATTTGCACAGTATGGACCTTTTACTTCCATGAATAGAAATTGTGGAGTTTGAAGTTATTCAAAGAAACACAACATTCTCTGTAAGACAACAGATCCAAATTGCAGCAGTCTTCACAGGTATACTGAAGTAGTTACGTACTCCATCAGAAATCTTTTTTGCACATTTGTCCTTTTGTTTACACATGTAAACTGTCACATAGTTATTTACACAGTGTGGACCTTTTACTTCCATGAATAGAAATTGTGGAGTTTGAAGTTATTCATAGAAACACAACATTCTCTGTAAGACAACAGATCCAAATTGCAGCAGTCTTCACAGGTATACTGAAGCAGTTATTTACAACTCCATCAGAAATGCCTTTTGCGTATTTGTCCTTTTGTTTACACATGTAAACTGTCACATAGTTATTTGCACAGTGTGGACCTTTTACTTCCATGAATATAAATTTTGGAGTTTGTATTTATTTAAAGAAACACAACATTCCCTGTACTGATCCAGAGATCCAGTCTTCATGCTGTTTTCGACATTAGAAACACATTTCACAAAGACAATTGAATGAGTCAATGCCAGCTTCATAATCAAACACACAAACGTGTGTTTTTAGATTAATTATGACAGTTTTCTCATTAGTAAACATATAAGATATAAGAGATAAGATCAATGACTTAGGTCATCCTTAACCAAAGTCCGATATTGTCTTTTTGGGAAGTTACAAGTACAACTTGCAACAGGTTGAAAGTAACTTTTCTACAATTCATTTCATCACTTTCCCCAGAATGAAACAATAACATTCAAATCAAATAAATATAGAAAGTGGGACCAACTTTCAGACTTGCATCAGCAATCAAGTGCTTAAAAAGCACTGACAGAAACATTAATAGAAATAAACTAAAAGGCAAAATTATGAGGGTAAGTCAAACTTATTATTTGATACGAAAAAATATAATGGTACGGAAGGAATCTTAAAAACTCAACAAAAAAAAGTCAAAGAAGTATATGAAATTAATGCTAACAGTGCTCATTGGAGCAGATGCAGGTTGTCAAGTAGTCCTAACTTGGCAAGTCTGTGACCTTTAAAATGTCTAAAGGTATAGGTAAACTACCAACTAAAGGAACTTGTAAAGACATTGCCATTATATTTTTCTAAATTGATATTGGTTTGACTTACCCTTGTTATAGTTCATCAACGTAAACTAGTAAAAGACAAGCGTTATGGATGACAACTGGTTACTTATTGTAGATCGCCATATTTCTGGGCTAGCATTTGTCGCTTTGTTGCCTGAAGAAAGGCCAAGGTCTAGCCCAGAAACGTTTTGATTTGCAACAAAATATATATAAAAAAACATTTCTTAGCTAAACATTGCCCATTCGTCACCTTGCCTCATCGTCAGGCGACAAAAGAACAAGGACTTGCCCAGAAATGTTGTGATAAAGAAGAAGTTGCCACCCATAATATTTGTCTTTTTCTTGATAACACCAACTTCTAAATGCCTCTTAAGAATACTTAAAACCTATGTACAAGTTGGAGGCCGCCCAGCCTCTGAAGACCTCCCTGCACACCTGCTCAAATAAGGTGTGCAATTGAAACAGTGGGCGGAATTCCACATCAGGGTTAGTGTTCTGTAGGTTATCAGGGAAAAATATATGATGTATTCAGAAACAGATTTCAAGAGCATCGTGAAAACTGAAATATGTCTGGATGATCTTCACATTTGCATTATCTATTCCTTTCACATACACATGGTCTGGTAAGGTACCTGCCTCTGTGGTGGCACATAAGGCTATTTGAGAGAATCTTCGAGATTCCATTAACCTTCGGATAGATGAATTCTTCAGGGCATTCTCATTAAAGTCACCAATAATGATTGTCTTGTCGCTGTATTCTCTGATTTCATCAAGCAATTTTTTCAGCTGGTTCTTGAAAAGGGTCAGTTTGTATGTCTGCGGTCTGTACACAACAGTAATTGTGGTTGTTTGTTCTGGGATGAAAACTGTCAAGTATTCCAGATTTGTACATTGAAGCTGTGGAAACTCACATTGCTTTCTCCAGAAAACTCCAACACCACCATGAGATTGACTTTTGAGATTTGAAAACAAGGAGTTTGATTCATCATAAGACTGTGATCTTTGCTTGTGCTTGAACATGAATCCATCAAGTGCTGGATGTTGAACATCTGAGAGCCAAGTTTCTGTGAGAAATATATAGTCTGCAGAATGAAAACGTTTGTCACATCTCAAATCGTCAATGTGGCAAGGCAAACCTTCAATGTTATGAAGCACAAGATGACACAAATGACCACGGTTCTCAGTTGGAACTGACTGACAATATTGAGGCATTTTTGAAATGGCTTCTGACACATCACCGCTACAAAAAATTGTCCTTGGCTCAAAGTCTTTGAGAATCAGTCCTTCTAATGATGAGACACGAGAAAGTGCTACATATGCTTGTCCAGGAGCAAATATCTGCTTCAGAGAAACAACAGCTTGTTTGACTGTCAAACCCTGCACTTTGTGAATGGTACATGCCCATGCCAATTTCAATGGAAATTGTCGCTTCACTCTCTTGGAATATGCATTCTTCTCATCATGACGACAAATGGGAGTGCTGTCGTTTGGAATTCTAGGAGGAATATTCTTTTTTGTTCGAAGTTTTTTGCCAACGTCAGGGTTATCAAACACAACATACACTGTTGATACTTTCCCATGTTCAGACGTTACGTGTGTAACTTTGCCAAATGCGCCATTCACTAAGCCATCAGATGTGTCAATGTTCTGTGTAAGAAGAATTCTAGCATCAATTCCAATTCTCTGAGTGGATTTTGAAATCACTTCAAACTCTCCTGTCCTAGTGTTCTTTCCAAATTCTTCTGTTTCAATTTGAAAGATGTCTGTGCAAACCTTGTCCAGCATTTCTTGGTTGTACTTGTCAACTTCATCATTTTTTGACAGTATGTGCAGACAATCAGGATTTTCTCCAGTCACTCGAGAATGAAGCAGAGCAACATCATCACTTTGGATATTGATTTCATCATTTTCATTAACCTTTTGTGTTTTCCGTAATCTGTTTAGCAATGCAGCGAATTCAGGATCCCTTTGTCTCATAATTTCGGTCAATTCTACCACAGAAAAACAATCATTCCACAAGTCATATCCAAGAACTGGTTTGTACACTGGTGTGCCTTTCACTGGTGGTAGCTGATAAAAGTCTCCGACAGCAAGAATAGCAACATTGCCAAATGGAGAGTCCTTCTGCTTGATTTGTTTCAGTCTGCCATGGACATATGCTAGCAGCTTCTGATGAACCATAGAAATCTCATCAATGATAAGAATTTCAACGCTGCCAAGTTTTGACCTCAATGTATTCAGTTTATCTTCAGACAGATACTGATATTGATTTGGTACTGCGATTCCAATGGACAAACCAGAGTGAATAGTAGAACCGTTGATGTTGAATGCAGCATTTGCTGTCGGTGCCATCAGCAGAACTGAAGTATCATCAGGGCGATCCAAAGTTGTTGCAAGTAAACGTGTGGCTTCATAGTAAATGGCCTTTACCAAATGTGACTTTCCAGTACCTGCACCACCAGTCAAGAATACATGAAAAGGTTCAGGATCTTTGCCATTTCGTTTGTCTAGACACCATAGGTTGTAGAAAACTTCTTTTTGTTTATCATTCAATGATTTGAGGATTTCTAGTGCTTCTTCCTTTGAGACATTTGTTTGTATTGATTCAGATCTCGAAACACGTTCCTCATGAGGAAGTAAATCTGGAATGTTTTGTTCATCATCTGTGTCAATCTGATCAACTGGTTCAGCAGTACGTCTAAGATCCTCACATTCAAGCCTATCAACCTCAGCTTGTGGACAGATCTGGGACCAAGCATCTTCAAGATTGCCAACATTTTCTAGTATTTCCTCTGCATGTTGCATGTTCTGGGCATTCTTCTCAAATACTTGTCTATTTCTTTCAACAATTGATTTAACAGCTTCAACATCATGTGAACCTGAAGCAATTGCTCCATCATTGTAGAAATGCTCATAACTTTGAAATTGTGGTGGTAATAATTGCATCTCATTTGTGTGGGGAAGGAACAATTCCATACTAGCTTGGAAGTACTTTTCAGGCTCTTTCTCTTTTGAAAATCTGGCATATCTGACAACTGCTGGATCAGTATTTGTTCTTTTTTTCACATGACCAAGGTTGTTCGGTAAGGCAATGACAGGTGTGCGGCGCTTTTCCTCTGCTACATTAGTAACTTCAGATTTTGAAAGGAATCTGTATTCAGACACAAATGTAGCTTGGCACATGTCATGAAATTCTGGTGTGTCAGGTCTTGCTCTGTATTTGTCAACAGTACTGGGCAACCACACTTCATCTTTGTCAATTTCTCCTTTGGCTACTTTTTCTCTGAGTTGTTTCAGTGGCATACTCATTCTGATTCGATTGACAGTCGGGATGAACTCAACTTTCCTTGAACATCCTTTGAGATCAAGTGTGCATACTCGGAAAATTGCTTCTTGTGCACTCACTTCACGACTGTTTAAGTACTTTGTACCAATCTTTCTCATTGCATTCTTTGCATCTACATTCCCTTCCTTTCTGACTTCAGTCTGTGTTCGTTCTAACAGCAAACCCATTTCTTTTTCAGCTTTTGAAATGTATGACACAATGTAAACAACACATGAATATGCATCTACTACAAATTGGATGTCCATGTTGGCACCCCAACAGCGCAATAGATCAGGATTGTACTGATTGACCCAGACATCAGAAGTCTTTCTCTGAAGAATAACACTGGTCTTTTTGGTAAGAGTTTTTGATGCTGTTTCATACAATTCTTGGGAAATGCCAATGTAAGTGAAAAGGTCATTAACAGATCCAAAATTGTGATTTTCATCCTGTAGGGCTTGCCAGATTTTGCCAAGAATTTCTTTAGCTTGTTCCTTGCTCATAATTTGACTGTTTTTGTCAATAGCCTCTTGTATTTTCATTTCCAAATCTCTGCGTTCATCTTCAGTCATACTGTCATTATCAGCAACTGGAACTTCAACAGTCTTAGTTTCTGAACGACACACAAATGTTTTTTCAGAGGGTGGACGTGGAAAATTGAAACGGCATTGTGTTCCATTCTTTTTACATGTCTTTGAGTGTCTCTTACTGTGTCTTTGTACACTGTCAACAATTTCATGCAGTTCTTGATCATCTTCCTCGTTAGGCATATCACAAGAAACATATTTGTTCACCAAGTCAACAACTTCATCATCAGTTTGCTCATCAATTTTTGGAGCATCTTCCACCCAGAATAAACAATGCACATGTGGGGAACCACGCTGTTGAAATTCAACACGAAAGAAATAGTCTTTGATTTTTCCAATGGGTTGTGCAGGCGACATGATCACATTTTGTAAAAAATTGTGAAACCTCTGATCGAACATACGGGCAGTAGTTACAGGATTCTTTCTCAGGATGGCACATTTTTCATTCCAGTCGAGCTCAACAACCTTGCGGAAATCTCCATTTTCTCTTAAAATGCTCTCAATTATTTCAGGCCATCGCGTTTCAGCAGATGAGAAGGAACAAAACCAAGTTGGAATACCAAGTTGTCTTATCATAGCAAAGAGATCTTTTTGAGCAGTTGCCCAGTAAGGAGGTGTTCCTCGAATTGGTGTCAAGAATTTGTATCCTTCATCATTTTTCAAAAATGTGCGCAATGACTCATGATCAGTCAATGTATCAGCATTGATGCTTGGTTGAGATCGATTGCTTGAGCCTTTGCGTAAAGCAATTGATGCTTTTGAGATAACCTGTTCAAGTTCAGACCTGTACTGAGCATGAAATATGTATGGGATGCTTTGTGCACATCTCGTATCAGCATTCATCAATCGGCAGTGCAGGTAACGGGAAAGGGTCAATTTCTCTTCACGGTTGTCATGATAGATTGGAGTCCCTGTTGGAAATAGACATGGAAATGCTTTGGCTTCATCATCATTGTCTTGGAGCATGTGTGTGGGTCTATTTCCTTCAGCTGGCGCAATGCTAGTTACTTGATCAAAATGCTGGTCAAGGATTTCCTGGCCAATGTCAATAGGCTGTAAGCATGTGTCCAACAGCATACCATGATTGTCAGATTCTTCACGAGTCAAGTCAACATTTTCAGCATTTTCATTTGCTATGTCAATGTCACATTGGTCATCATTTTGGATAACATTGTCATCTTCTTCATCAATGACTGGTAGTGGATTGATCCAGTTTTCATTCAGTTTGACATGTCTGTAGTATCTGTTGTTGTCATGTAGATACTGAAGAGCTTTTAGAACCTTGGATTTGTTCACATATTGATTCTTATAGTGCCCTTTGTAAGTTAATTTCCTTTTCAGTTTCACCTGAACAAGCTGATCTTCTGAATCAGATCTTGGCAAAGCATTCACAGTTTGAACAAGGTTTGTTGGAACACTGACAACTGGCCCATGAACTGAGTTTTGTGCGCCCTTTGGAAGAGCTACAAGTTTCATAAACGGTATGTGTAATGATACCAAATGTTCCTCAAGTTCATTCAAAGTTTCAAGTTCTGGAGGGATTGGTTGAAACTGGAGGTTGTTGATAACTGATTCACCTGGAATCTTTGCTCTTGACACTTTTTCGTGACATGAATGACAAATCCATAACTTTGATGACGATCCTTTTGCAATGATACAATTTTCCTGACAACTTTCAAAACAGATATGCAAATAAGTCTCGGTGATGCACTTATCAGCAACTAATGAAGCACTGCCACCTTTTGCCTTGTAGAAATCTCTCTTGCACTGAATAACTTGTTTACGAAACAGTTTCCTGTGACAAACAGCACACACATAGTCAGGACCTTCTCTCACTGCTAACCTGAATGCTTCAGTAACATGCTGCATATTTTGTTGCTGCTGTTTCTTTGAAAGCCTGTTTTTTTTAACTGAACTCTTCACATTTGCTTTGTGTTTAGGATTGTGTGCATACTTGTCAATACTTGCTGACTTCATTGCTTCACGGTACTCTGTATTTGAAGCATACTTGTCAATACCTGCTGATTTCATTGCTTCACGGTACTCTGTATTTGAAGCATACTTGTCAATACCTGCTGATATCATTGCTTCAAGGTACTCTGTATTTGAAGCATACTTGTCAATACCTGCTGATATCAAACCTTCACGGTACTCTGAATTTGTAGCATATTTGTGAATTCCTGCTGATATCAAACCTTCACGGTGCTCTGTATTTGATGCATATTTAGCGGTACTGGCAGATTTTAGGGACTCTTTATAGCTTAAATCTATTGCATATCTCACTTTGCTTGCTTCCTTCTTGTGTTCTCTGTACACAGCATCTACAGAATATCTACTCTTTTTCTTTGCAGATTGTGATCCTTCAAGTCCAACAGTGTCAGAAGATCTTTTCTCAGCTCGACACTTTCTCATCAATGTCTTTCTTTGTTTCTGTTGTTTTGAAAATGAGCATTTTCTTTTTCGGACAATGGACTTTCGTGCTGATTGATCATTCTCCTGTTCAATTGATCTCAGTGTTTCTGTATCTGTCAATAAGTCACCATTGTCACCTGCAGATTCATTTGCTATTTCAAGTCCTTCTTGAGAAGCAGAAGTTGTAAGAATGACAGGAGACACTTCAAACTGAGAGTTCACGTGAGAATTCATTGACTTGGCAAGACGTGTGCAATGATTATGTACCTGATCTAAGCTGTTGTAATGTGCTACAATACAGGTACAATCAGCTGAAAGTTCACCAGCAGAGTTTCGTGAATGTGAATCAAACACATGAAATGTATCATTCACAGAGAGAACAGCAAAGGTAGATTCACAAAATGTAACAAAGGCATAATTGTGAGAATCGAAGGATCTTCTCAAGGCATTTCTTAAAGACATGCTTGCATTGGAGTCACTGTCAGTTTGTGTGCCCAAGAGACCAAATAAAGTAGGACTTAACCTCAAATGAAATATGGTTCCATTGATCTCAACATGTTCTGGAAGCTCTTCCACATTCAAGTATGCATTGTCAATTGAGGCAAACTGTTGCAAGGATGTGTACAATTCATTGCCATGAAACATGATGGTATGTAGGTCATTTCTGTTCCAGTCGCTTGCGTTTGTCACGTTTGAATGTATCATTGATGATAAGCTCATTGCAACACATTGACGGCCAGCGTTCTGTCCAAAAACCGTATTTCCCTGGTGAAGAGAGGCTTTTATTACAAAACAGTTTGACTGCATGCTTCCAATAACATCAGTTACAGAAGTAGAAGTACCAGGTTCGATGCTGTCATCAGTATCAATGTGCATTTGTTGCAATGAATTGTGATCAGAATTATCATTCATTGGGTCAGAATTGTGTTGGGTTTTCTGATCATTCAAATTGGTTTGCATTGGTTGCAACTGATCAAGATCAGGGCTGTTTTTAGATTGGTTGAGGCCAGCCACCTCATGCTTATTTGAAAAGCCAACTCTGGGATGCATAGGTTGCAACTGATCATCAAGATCAGGGCTGTTTTTAGATTGGTTGAGGACAGCCACCTCAGGTTTATTTGAAAAGCCAACTCTGGGATGCATAGGTTGCAACTGATCATCAAGATCAGGGCTGTTTTTAGATTGGTTGAGGACAGCCACCTCAGGTTTATTTGAAAAGCCAACTCTGGGATGCATAGGTTGCAACTGATCAAGACCAGGGCTGTTTTTAGATTGGTTGAGGACAGCCACCTCAGGTTTATTTGAAAAGCCAACTCTGGGATGCATAGGTTGCAACTGATCATCAAGATCAGGGCTGTTTTTAGATTGGTTGAGGGCAGCCACCTCAGGATCATTTGTATCTTTGCTCATATCAGTAGGGTGCAACCTGCGAGCAATAACAGGTTGACCCGGATCAGTGGTTTTGCTCCTAGTTTTAGCACGGAACCCGTTAGGAGCACCAGGTTCCGGCGGATCAGATGTACTGTTTTTAGTGAGGACAGCCTCCTCAGTCACAGTATTCTTACGCCCAAGACCCTTCCGCCAGTTCTTCTTCCTCGGCATCTGGAAACATGCAAGTAAATACTCAACTGTAATACAGGGTGTGGCAAATGTGGTTCCCCCTTAGTCACACAGTCACCAAATGTACAATTTCACATCCTCATCAGCTAACTACAGAGCTATGAATTACAAGGCAAAAGATAGCACAGCTAAACAAGAGTCATCAGAAGATGACATATCCCACCGGTTCCACATGATCGTAAGATGTAAACCTTTGAAAGATAATTGTAAATTTTTCAATATAATATAAGCTAATATATATAAAACGAAACCTTTCATGAACAGAGTCCATATAAGAGCCGTTTCCATGGAAATAATAAAAAATAAAATTTTCAGAAATGTGAAAATATCAAAAGGCACCACTTCAATAGGTGGGCAATACACATGTAAAGTTTCAGAAAGATATGTGGACCGGTTTTTGAGTTCTGCTCCGGAAACGAAACCTTTCATGAACAGAGTCCATATAAGAGCCGTTTCCATGGAAATAATAAAAAATAAAATTTTCAGAAATGTGAAAATATCAAAAGGCACCACTTCAATAGGTGGGCAATACACATGTAAAGTTTCAGAAAGATATGTGGACCGGTTTTTGAGTTCTGCTCCGGAAACGAAACCTTTCATGAACAGAGTCCATATAAGAGCCGTTTCCATGGAAATAATAAAAAATAAAATTTTCAGAAATTTGAAAATATCAAAAGGCACCACTTCAGTAGGTGGGCAATACACATGTAAAGTTTAAGAAAGATATGTGGACCGGTTTTATATATATGAAACCTTTCATGAACAGAGTCCAAATAAGAGCCGTTTCCATGGAAATAATAAAAAATAAAATTTTCAGAAATTTGAAAATATTAAAAGGCACCACTTCAGTAGGTGGGCAATACACATGTCAAGTTTCAGAAAGATATGTGGACCGGTTTTTGAGTTCTGCTCCGGAAACGAAATGATTACGGACGGACGGACCGACGGACGGACGGACCGACGGACATACAGGGCGATGATAAAAAGGCAAAATTTTACAAAAATATCTTAATTTTTTTCTTTATGACACACCTCCATATGATTATGTATCTCCATATCAAATTTGATCAAAATGTGACTAGTTTAGAAGTTTTGAGCCGGACAGATTTCTTAAAAATTTACCACTTTCTCTCCAAAATCCTAATATTGTATGTAGATTTTCTCAAAATTAGTACCCAAATAATTACATGTTTCTTTAATTTCAATATGAATTTGAATTAAAATGGTTGATTAGTTACAAAGTTATGAGCAGGACGCAAAGTGTAGTAGACGGATGGTACCAATTTTTATACCCCCGAGACTATTGCAGCTTGGTAAAACGAACCCTGATTGGTTAATTCAAAAGTCGTTCGACATGAGCTTTTACTACATCTAGCTGGACTCAATATGGGAGTATAGCAAGAATTATCAGGTTAGGTTTACTTAGACTGAAGAATATCTCAAATATGTATACTGGTCATAAACAGTGATTGAAAAATATACCTTTCTAAACAGCTGATAGCTGAGCATTTATAACAATGCTTAAAGCTCATATTTAGACAAGATAAAATGTAAATTGTAAATATAGGCTACTGCCATACTAAATTTGAAGTTTGTAAGATGTATAGTTTTAGAGTAATGCTCCGGAAACGATTTCGGACGGACGGACGCTATATTCAACCTATATTAAATATCCCTAACTATTTTTGTCCAGTATATATAAGTCTGAACCGAAATGTATATGTTTTTCCTGTATTGCAATATACTGACAAATCAATAATACAATGCATCCTTAAATAGTTGCCGCGGTCGGTAAGAGCAACAGATTGTCTAAGTTTTACACAGACATGACAGCACACTCATTCAAAAGTTTAAAAAGAAACTCATTGGCGATTATGAATGATGATAGTGGTATTTGGATGATGAATTACAGTCAATAATTGATCGATTAGACTCTTCCGATGTGATTTTTGATTGCAAACCTTCACAATTGCTTATGATCAGTTAAGCAAGAGTACTACCTATCACATTATGCTTATTGGCTCAAAGTCAGAATGGAAGAAAACCCCAAACAAATTGATAACCAATACTATAGTGGTCACGGAAATAGAAATAAAATGGTTTTGTTGATTATTTTTTTATTTGGAATTAACTTGATATTTGTATTCCAAATATTCATTCACAATGGTTTTTCCTAACTTTCGTTTCAGCTTTTGATAAAAATTCCCCCAAATATATGAGTAAAGTGGGAGATAACATGTCATTTTCATGCTTTGAAATAATTTGAAAGTCAAAATGTATGTTTCTGATGCAAGGTATAGTATGCAAATGATCTATAATCTCAGTGCCATCTGTTACATACAATATTGTATGTACAATAACTGTGTATCTTATGTCCTCTACTATTCATGATGATTTAAAAATTCATAAAATAATTGAAAAATAATGTGGTTTCTTCAAAGTTGATAGACATAAACACGAGTTACAAACTACTATTCTTACGAGTTCATTCATAACTTTTTTTGTCAATTGCAGAGTTGCTGAGGCGAGGTACATGCAACTGCAAATTCAAGTGAACAGAGCGTTGTCATGTATGCATTGCTGTATTGATTATAAGCAAATTTTTGGCAATTTTTCTTGAACAAAGGCAATTTAAAATATATTTTTGCAATTATTTCATAATGCCTATTTGGAAAAAAACTTCAGTTATTACAACATCTGTAGGAATTTGTGACCTGTATTTGCAAAATTACCACATGTATTGATGAGAAAAGAACTCTTAATCATTCATTGCCATATCATCTAAAAGAAAATTTATGAAACCCAATTATATTTTACATTTGTACCACATAGAATGCTTTTAACATAACTTTGAAAATATCCTGATATTGGAAGTAGTGTATTGTGTTTTCAGTTACTTTATTTAATCTGTTATTTAGAATATGCAAGACAGGTTTTCAAAGTTTATGTTCCATTATGACACAGAAAATTTATGTTTGACTATAACTATTTAATTGACTTTTTATCAGTAAATATTATTCTAAATAAAAATAACTTTGATTTATCATATTTCAAAATGAAAAATTGAAAAACATGAAACACTGTGTTTAGAGGGTGACCTAATTATTTCTCCAACAGGAATATCAGTTCTGAAAGTTAAGTGCTTTGATAAAGGCTACTCTTGGAGTTTGTCCATACCTTTTAAAAATGTATTCTGCACTATAGGCAAGTAATTCAAAACCACTGAGATAACTTTTAATGTTTTGAAAATAAATTTGATAAGAATTAACACTGAAAACGATGAATATTTTTTCTTAAAATGGCAAGTGACAATGAATATTATCACATCAAGACATCACATACAGGGGTGGAAATAACTTTTTATTTTCTGGTGTATTCCGGTACATTAGCAAATGGGAAATATATATTTACTTGCCCTGAATTTTTTTTCCACTGTACCAGAGGTCACAAAATCAACTTAACTCAAATTAGTTCCAACCATTCGTATTTATTTATTGAATAACTTTATTTTATCTAATCTTGTTTTTAAGAAGAGTCATTGAAGTAGTCATCGATATATGCACGCCATGTGATTTCAAATATCCAGTTCATATTAATTTGGAAATTGGTAGTTGCTTTCATATTAATACATTTATCCTTACCAATGATGCATATTTATTCATAGCACACATTTAATCAAGCACATTTTTCCGTAAGCAACGACATACACAGTCCCAATATTTGAAAGAAATAATGAGTAGATCTCGGTATCAAATGGCTGACAAGTGTTTTTTTTTAAATTTTTGTTATTTAAATGAAGTATATATTTAACACTGCCACAATCTACTGGACACCGGTACAGCTGTGAATGTAACCAATTGACTTGCCTTGCAGTAAAAATCACTGGACTCATGGCGTCAGTCAATGGGTTATTTCCATCCCTGCACATAATGTAAAGAATTACAAGGAAATTAGGTGGACAGTTATTAAAGCAAGGTTTGAAAATAAAGAGACTTTCTTTCCCAAAGAAAATAGGCATAAGAAAATTTGCTTTAAAATGTGATGATTTTGTTTTTGTTTTTACCATGTTTTTTCTAAAGCAAGTTATATTTTAAATGACTATTCCTAGATGTACTTATGAACCCGCTGCTGCAAATAATCCACAAGGTTCTTTAATATCCCTTTGGACATGATTACAAAAGGGAGTCAAAATGACTGACCGAAAACACATGATGACTGAAAATAGATGACTTAACGATACATTAGTCGACGAATACAGAAAAATTGAAAATTTTTAAATTATTTCTATTTCCGTGAGTACTTTAGTATGTCAATAGCACTAAGCACTACTTTTTACTTATGACCAGAGCTGTGTGTTTTGATGCCTGTTCTGAGTCATTGATATATATTGTTAGAGTCAATGAATGGCAAAATACATAATGATTGTTTTTAACCTGCTGATTATTGACGGTCTGAAACAACAATTTTAAAAGCATTTCGGTCTTCTTAACATAATTTTGAAGCTTATCGCGAGTTTTGATTTAAGGATCGTTAATTGATGATTGATTGGTTTTGTTAATCCTATTATAATCGATGATTGATTATGAAATGACATCTCAAAACAAGATAAAAACTTCTCCGATCCTATATCGCTGTATCGGCGGCCATATTTGCAGATCACGCCCGGACAGATCTGACGTGGAACTTGTAGCAGATCGACTTTACATTGTGCATCAGTGAGAAAAAATCATCGTATTTACATAGAAAAAGATCCGACGTTGCATAAAACCAAACGAGAAAAACGCTAACACATGTCTTATAAGTATATTTGAAATGCGACAAGAAAGCTCTGAACTCTACCTTCGAGGTCACATGTGGCTACTGGAGTACGCTTTGATTGCATGAGGCGGCTCACAGCCGGTGTTCGGCCGCCGGGAGAACCGGCTGACCTGGCTCACCGAAGAATCGTTCGTGTCGTGCGTGCAATAAGATGGCGGGAATCTAACACTCATCGCTTTTTACAAAATAGGTTCTATGTTTTTTTAAAGCAGTTATCCATTAAAATAAAGTCAATCCAGGTTATGGTTAAATTGTTCTTTATCGTAACTGAAAAATACACAATTTACGAGCTATTATCGATAACACTAACAGTCTACAAATAACTCCGAAATGAAATAATTATGTTTACAAATGTTTCTTAACAGACTTAACGTTGATCAAAATGTAACCGAAAAATTGACATTTACATAAGATTATCGAAAATGTAATAATTTGTATTGATAGTATAATGACATTTAAAGAAGATACGTTGTAGCATTAAAATATGTTATCGTACAAGCATCAATTTAATCTATACAATACTCTGACAGTAACAATATATATTTTAGTTATGGAAATCATAGTATTGTAATTAGGCGAAGAACATATATCTTGAACTGAAAGACATCGAAACTACCCAAAGTCACTCATTTATTTTTTTAAAAACACTACACACTATGTACTTATTTGCAAAACATTTACAAATAGTTGTTAAATATACTTTTGGTTTAAAAGCGATATGAAATAGCATCATTTCAGACTTTCGAATTTATATTACATCTTTATTTTAGTTTCTTAATATTGTTCACAGAACAAAAATATTGACTTGAATTTTTTTTCGGATGACAAGCATTATTATTTCAAATATCCTAGAGAGAAACATGCTCAATCTGCTGACAGCCGAGACTTGAGCCTATATAAATCAAGTGCCTCCGCCGGTTAACATACAAGACATATCCGAGTATGAAGTTCACCCGACTCGCCAGGTGATCAGCCGGTAAGCAAATCAAGCATAGCCTCTACTTGTTAACCCTCTCCTGACTGCAGGCCGCACCTGCGGCCCAGACTTTAATTACTTATTGACACGTCATTGAAATTTGACCCTTTGACATACAAACGACAAACGTGTGTGACGAAGTTCCGTAAATGTTGAGAAAGTTAATATTTTTCGAATCACAAATCAATTGCCTTTCTCGTGGTGAAATAATTATAAGGATAAAGTTTTCCGTTATCAAGAAGTGACGAATTAAAAGTATCGAACGTATTTTCAATAAGAAAAGCGACGTGCAGGTGCGTGTTTTTCTTACTAACAGCGAATTTACCTATCTTGTTGAATGTGGCAAAGTTCGTTTCAAGGTGCTTTTAAAATACTCAAGTGTTATATCATTCTGTTCGGAAAATAATATCCTATTACTCTTTGAAATTCCAAAATAAAATCTTTCTTCGTCATAAAACTATAGAGAAAATAAGACTTTGTCGGCAAATGTAAACATCAAACGATCGTTTTTTGAAAAACACTTGTAAAATTATCAGCGTAATTAACTTACGTTTTCCAGAATCTCATAATCCTCAAAAATTGAATAAACACATGTGATGCAATTCCTTGTCAAATGATGTTCATAAAAATTGCAAATATTCCGAAATAATGTAAAAAACATCACATCGAGTATCGATTTGTTTCAACAGTCACATGGGTCGCTTCGCGCCAAATGATGGCATAACAGCTGATAACGGTATTTCAGCGAGGTCAATGTCGTAATTCTTTTCTCCATATTTCAAACGGTTCGGAGTGGAAAATAACAAGTCATATCAATAAATAAAATTAGTCAAATCAACACAATTGCAATTTAGTTTTACCACATTAGTCTAAAACAATGTTAATTGTCGTAATATTTAGCCGCAACACTTCGTTTATCGACTACTACTGACTTGCATTATTCGCAAGATGTCAATTAGTCGTCATGAAGAAATTTCACGAAGATGTCGTTTGCCAATAAGATATGAGTGAGTAATTTGACTGTTTTGATTTGTATTTGATATGTATGAAATCTATATGACATTTCTTGCTCAAATATATACAAAATAAACCGTAATCGTATTTGATTTTCAAGTGAGATGTGTTTTTCCCCAACACGTTGACCGTGCCATTTGAACAAATCGAGCATAGCGCAGTCTTGATCCCGCCGACTGTCGATGTTACATCACTGGAATCGTTAATTTCAAATTAATAAGTCGCTTAAATATGAAATTTTTGTACGAATAGGATTGGTAAGACATCCATGTCCACTATTTCAGGTTTAAAATTTGTTTGTCAATAGAATTATTGTTCGTATAAACAATTTCGCCAAAAAAATTCTCGTAACTAAATTGGCATTGGCATGTTGCTGATATGACGCCATGAATGGGGGGTATCTCATAAAACAAGCTTAGCAGTAATAAACTAAATGGTGTTTTAAGATCGAAAAAAAATCTAGAATTGTGAAAAAATACATTTTAGACACCACACATGTTTTATTTTTGTTTAATGTTCCAGAATTATTGTAAAAATACGATTAGACAATATGGGCTACATGATTGTCATGTAAATCATTGGCGCTGTTTTGATATGTGCCCCGCCGTAGCGAAGGAAATCTCAATCCAAGTTAAAATGTATTTTGCATCTATTCTGCAATGAATTTCCGTAAACCCTTTAACAGTCATTCGTAGAAATGTATTTCATTCTTGGTTTTAAGTGGAAAAATTATAGGATGACACTGATCTCAAAATATCTCGATTTAAACAGCATTGTCATCGTTCAACATTTTCGCGATCTTGCGAGATGTTACGATCTTTTTTCATCTGTCATTAGTGGCGATATCAATAAGAGATGGACGTATATTTGCATGAAAATGACAATATTTAATACTCATATTTGGGACATAGAAAGGCAAATCGATTACTTAAACTTTTGTGTGATTTTGAAAATGATTGATACATTATTTGTAAAAACATCAACACGGAAGTAAATTGCATCGTTGAGTAAATATTTTGACTGCTTGAAATTACGTTGAAAATTCATCATTTCAACTAACATCGTTTGTAACAAGCTCTTGTTTGTTGGAAGAAAGTCGCATTCGTGCAGAACAATTTTTTTCTGGTACAGAATTTATTTCTGAATAAACTGATATAAATTATTTTCTACAGAAATATTTATTGACAAAATAGTCCGATTTTGAAAATTAAGTACAAAATTATGACTTGTGTAATTTTTCATTTTTATTCATTGTCATGTGGATATAAACCTAATCGTAAAAAAAGGATTGATTATTTGGGAAAAATAAAAACTATGACAAGTAAGAAAATCAATTTATTTACAAGAATTTATTTTATTTTTAAAAATTATGTGTTTTAGAAAGGAGGGAGAAGCTAAATATGATAGAATCCAATGTGACGTCATTGTTAAAATTTTACACTTTTGAAGCTCCAAGCAAAAACTTCAAAACAATCCAGCAGGCAGAAGGTTAAGCGTGCTCGTTCTTGAAAGGGTTTATGCTAAACTGCACTTGGGCAAAACGGCACAAGACGAAAACGGCTCTGATAGATTAATTTTTGAAAACGAGACTCGATTAATATTAATATATGTATAATACAAATTTATGAATAATACTCAGTCTACTGTGTCAATAAATCTTAATCTGCTCACAGTGATAGGCTACAAACGAAAAAGACTATGGAAAATTGGACTGAAACAGCAATGACGAGAAAGGCAACGTCCGCGCTTATGTTTTTAGATGAATAACTAATAACAATGTAAAGTCGCATTTTTCATTCCCCAAAAAATAACAAGATGGTAACGATGACTTTGACAGACTAGAAAATTTACGTTTCATAGATGTTGTCAACGATCATATTTTATTGTTGTTTTGACATATTGTCTGTCTCGTACGTGTATGCTGTCTACAAAATAAATGAAATTGTACATTATTTCTTCATCAATACCTTTTAATTGAAACATGATTTTAAACTTTTAAATTTTAAACAACAAGAACAAAAAGGACAGATACGTAAGGTGACCTTTACTTGAGTATGAGGATTTAGGCCTGGTAAGTAATAATTAGGATATAATTTGCAATAGAGATACAAAATTTACAAAAACTCGTGTGACATGTAATGTGATGGAAACATTTGACAAATCCAGACTGGTGTGCGATATGTGATAATTTGTATTAATATTTAAACAGAAAATTGGACAGATTACGCAGCGCTTAGTACTTTATTATATACTCATGTTATCTTAGGATAGTAATACAAGGGTACCCGTGCAATACGGAATACGTCTTCAAATTCCGTATTGCACTCCAGAATCCGTATTGCACGCCTGCCGGTTCTACTTTTTTCAAGCTTCGGCAATTCTCGCAACTTTCCGTTCGTAACAATCATTTTCCTTATTAGAACACCGGATTTGACGTATCTCAACTGCATTTGTAACAAACCTACTTTTTAATATGATATTGAAGAATAATATAGTGAGAAACTAGCGTTATCGTTAGTAAAGAAACTGCAAAACACTATAAAATAGGAATCCTAAACAAAACTCCGAGAACATCGCCAGCGACACTTGGCCCTATGACGTCAGCATACAACGATTATGACGTCATTTCCATGGTGACGTCGTTTGAAAGGATCCCGTCGCTCGGAATTCTGAACTTACGTTTATCATATTCAGAACTTATAAATAATTACTAAGGATAACCTTTTATCACTGTATTTAGTTTTCACACTTGAGAAAATTGCCTCTTACGTTTAACTACGCAAAGTAATGAGAAAATAAACAGATAATTGAGGTATCAAATCATCAGTCGAGCTTGTCATAGGTAATCGCCTTCTCTGCATTATGTATCAATGCGCAGTGCGACGTCTCGGATTATGTAAGCAATTCAAAATTACTTTTAAAAAGGTTAAAAAGTGAGTATATAATAAATACAGAACGTCATACGTGTGCATTTGGGTCGTTTGTATTGAACTCGAAGATGTCATGGACGCGGAGAAACAACTCGTTCTTCGAACTCGTTGTTCCTCCGCGTCCATGACATCTACTCGTTCAATACAAACGACCCAAATGCACACGTATGACGTTCTGTATATTCATTATATACTCATGTAATCTTAGGATAGTAATACAAGGGTGCAATACGGAAAACGTCATCAAATTCCGCATTGCACTCCAGAATCCGTATTGCACGCCTGCCGGTTCTACTTTTTTTAAGCTTCGGCACTTCTCGGAATTTTCCGCAAGTAACGATCCCTTTTCTAAGTACAACATCAAAATTAATGTATCTCAATGCATTGGTAAAAACCTACTTTTTCATATGACATCGAAGAATAAAACAGTGAGAAACTATTAAGTTATCATTAGTAAAAAAACTGCAAAACACTTTGAAAAAGGAAATCCTGAACCAAATTCCAAGAGAATCGCTAGCGATACTCGTCATTATGACGCCATTTCCATGGTGACGTTGTTTGAATGAAGCCCGTCGCTCGATACCCTGAACTTTGCGTTTTTCATATTTAGGACTATATAAATAATGGCTATGGAATTACTTTTATCACGTTATTTTGTTTTCACACTTGAACAAATTATCCTTGTCGTTTAACTACGCAGAATAATGAGTAAATAAAAATATAATTGAGGTATCAAATCATCAGTCGAGCGTGTTCTGGGTCATCACCTTGTTCGCATTATATTCTCGTCCAAGTTAAAATGGTCAAAAGCATGCGAGACATTAGTTCTACAAGCTAGAAAGGCTTCTATTCCAATATTTTCTCTCTGTAAAATGTATCAGAATTTATCTTTGAATATAGCATCTACAATATTTGATAGTAAGATATCACCAATTCTGCTTTATGGAGCAGAAATATGGGGTCATACATATCGTGTAAATATTGAAAAAATACGGAGTGCATATTTTAAAAGATATCTTTGTGTTAGTAAAAATGTTTCCTCAAATATTGTACTTGGTGAAACAGGGAGAAACCATCTCTGTGTACATTATTTCACCCGCTGCATAAAATACTTTATCATACAATGGATAGTGTTCTCGGCATAATAAAGCCAACGGATATTTTCGATATCCGTTGGGCGTGGCTAAAGGTCATATACGGATACCGATGCAAATTTCAAAGGTCAAGGTCGGAACTTCTTTCTAAAATTCCGATGACGTCACAAGCGTTAACATTTTGAACGCCTTAAGTAACGGAGAGAGGCATTACAATATGAATGATACATTGCATAAACATTAATCTAAGAAATAACAACAAAACTGTATTGGTCTTTAGTCATATGTATGACTTAGCAGTGCTAAAACACTGTCCTCCCCATTTGAATGAAAAAGACCGAACAATTTTACTCACAGGTACCAAAGGCAGTTCAAGTCTCATGTTCAAACACGTCATTTACCCATCTTCGGTGTTCTTTAGTTTAATATTGTTTAGTTTGGATTCGGAAATCCACAGACTATCATCTAGTTTAGCTCTCCGGCCATCAATGTTCGTTCAATCGCTGTCTCAACGCAAGCTGCCATTGTCACGTAGGCGAAGGGAAGCAACTCTTGCCCCTTGGTGAGATTGACTCGTCCTCTCGATGACGTCGGATTAACGAACGTCAGTTCGATCCCATTAAAAAGACCATTTAAAATGTGTCTAATTTTTAAATCATCGTATTTTATAAATTTTTAAAATTTCAAGACTTTGGAGTCGTGACAAAATAACTCAAACGGCAATAAAAGGCATATATAAGGAGGAATTATATTTTGTCAATTCACCGTCAGAGTCATTGCTCTATTCATTTGCATATATCAATGCGCGAATCTTAAAACAATTTCAACTATCAAAATAGTATTATCAGGCATTTTTTCGAATTAAATTTTAAAATGACATTGTATGATAAAGAGGTTATCATGCTCGTGTGTTTTGGGATCGTAAATATCCTGCATTAGGAATAAACACTATGTATTTAGCTCGCCAAGGCTCGCAAAATACAATGTTTATTCCTAATGCAGGATATTTACGATCCCAAAACACACTCGCATGATAACCTCTATGGAGTAGGCTAATTAATATGGAAAGTTACCGTTACCCAAAAGCCCAAAAACAAGCAGCATCTTCCAATTGCAAATGCAACTTAAAAGTTCGATAGTTTATGGATAATGTAGTTAGCGTTAGTAAGCGAAAGCAAATTATAATTTCTGAATAACTTAAAACCGTCTTAAGAGTCTGTGTGAAGACAGCGTGACAATAGTCATGGAAGAATGTTTCATCTACATGTATTTATTACCTTCATTTCTACTGAATGCAATAATAGTTACATAATATACTTCACAAATTGTTTAAGAATCCAAACAACTAAAGGGAGATATCTCTAATAACTGACCTTAATCTTATAAATCAAAAACGACAGTTAATTTGAAATAATCTTTTGTTGATGATTAACGCATTTTGCAAACATACAGTTATCAAATGCATTTAAAACGCATGCAGGGTTGATGATATTCAGAGGTCCATAACTCAATGTATATGTAGTAACTGAATGTTTTATTCATCTTTAAAAGATTCTGTATTCTTTTGGCTTTCGAATGATGTATGGAGCAATGATTTGTCGTCTGTCAATGATGAGTAACGTTTTTTTTAACATACCAAATCGTAAGCATTCAAAATGAAAGCAGAATTGACAATATTCAAAGGGCCGAAACTCAATGTAAAACAAATATAGGAATTTACTGTCAAATTTTTAAAAAATCTATGGACTTTTGGCTTTCATATGATGTATAGAACAAAGCGTTATCGTACGCCGTAGATTCGCTACGATATTTCAAACATACCCACCAAAACACCACATGTCCAAAATGTAAAGTTTGACCTCTGACCCTGACCGGAAATGACTGTTCGCGAGCGATTTTATTCTTTTATTTTAAGGACCTTGCCAATGTCTAGCTCTCATGCAAAAATCATAAAAATCTATGGTCTGGTTTTTGAGTTATCTGCCCTTGAATTTTGCGATTTTTAGATTTTGGTCAACTTTGAAAAATCACAGCAAGAAAAGTATTAACGTTAGGACTTTGTAGAAGTCAAATTAAGGTCAACAATGCTTCAGCTACATTGAGTATAAATTTCAGATCTCTAGTGCAAGTATCTTCAGAGAAGAAGATTTTCAAAGGTGGGTTGGGTCGGCAATGATCAAAAATGCACTAAATCCAAGATGGCGGCCAAACCACGTGACCTTCGAATTTTCCATGATTTGTTTTTTGCAGCATTTTTGATTGCGCACATTTTGAAAAAAAAATTAGGTCTCTAAGTGCATTTTGAAAAAAAAATTAATGTTAAATTTTCGATTTTGGAATCGAACTGGACCTTTAATGTATGGGCCGAATTGTCCCAAAAGCTTATTGTCGCCTTTCCTCAACAGGGTCTACCAGCCTGTGAAATTTGGCTTCGATAGCATCAGCCGTTTGGTCTGAATCCTGTTCACAAAAATCGTGGAATAATAATAAAAAAAAAACAAAACAAAAAAAACACGCCAATAACAATAAGGATTCAGCCTTATGGCTGAATCCTTAAATATAGTCGCAAGCGACGACAAACGGATTCAGCACTGTATGGTGTTAATTTTCATTAACAGAGGTAATTATCTAAGTCAAAAAGCTTGAGCGAGAATGCTTACAATAATGACAAGGGTTGTCAGTCCGGTACTTAATGACAAGACCTCATTTATGCATACACTGCTATTCAACATAGCTGTAGCAACGAGGCATCATCTTTGGTGTTATTACAATGAACCAAATCTATCAGTGTAAAGTTATATATTTTTCCCTCAAATTAACTGAGGACACTCACCGTGCGGCATTCCTATCATCCGAACCATTAGCGACACTTCAAAATTGTTTTCACCATCGTGTAGAGGAGAGAAATGGTTTTATTTTGATGTATTATTTGTTAATGAGCATGAACAAGTAAAGAAACGGTGAGCGATGCGACATATGTTACAAATATCATGTTTTCAATCAAATTACCGTAAACCTCAAGAGGTAAACAGTAATTAATGCATTATGAAAATGACCACATTGCACTTGATATTCAACGTTAAGTCTTTACAGAAAATTCATCATGGCTGTAAACATGAATCATTTCAGGTTAAACGGTCTTGTTGCTGACTGATGATAGATAAAACATTGCCTAGTGTTATATTGCTAATGAACTACATTTTTCAATCATTCATATATCATAATAATTCAAAACGAAAGTAGGATTGACCACATTTAAATACTCCGAATTTCAATGTAAATGTTTAATCTAATTTTAATGAGATTTATCCAAGACTGTATGTTCTTTTGGCTTTCATATGATATATAGAGCAATGTGTTATCGTACGTCGTTGATTAGCAATGAGTATTCAAACGTACCCACCAAAACACCCGTTTTCCAAAATGCAAACTTTGACCCTTCCGCGTGACCGGAAATGACTGTTCGCGAGCGATTTTATTCTTTTATCTTGAAGACCTTGCTAATGTCTAGCTCTCATGCAAAAATCATCAAATTCGTCTGGGAGGTTTTTTAGTTATCTGCCCTTGAATATTGCAAAATGTGCAAACTTTGAAGATTTTTATAAAAAAAACTATTTCGAATTTTTGAATTTTGAAACAAACTTGTTATAGGCCAATGTCTCAGCTACATTATGTGTAAGTTTCAGCTTTCTAGTATCAGCAGTTGCCGAGTGGTGATTCCTGAAATGTGCCTGGGGTCGGACTTTTGAAAAAATTGAAGAAAATTCAAGATGGCGGTCAAACCACGTGACCTACGAATTTGCCATGATTTCGTTTTTTGCAGCATTTTTGATTGCGCATCTTTTAAAAAAAAAATTAGTTCTCTAAGTGCATTTTGAAAAAAAAGCCAATGTTAAATTTTCGATTTTGGAATCGAACTGGAACTTTAATGCACTGGTCGATTCGGCCCAAAAGCTTCGCATGTCTATTCCTCAACAAGGTCTACCAGCCTGTGAAATTTGGCTTCAATAGCATTAGCTGTTTGGTCTGAATCCTGCTCACAAAAATCGTGGAAAAATAAAAATAAACACGCCAATAACAATAAGGATTCAGCCTTATGGCTGAATCCTTAAAAACAGCTGATGGCTGAATCCTTAATTATTGTCTGTAGAGATAAAGTTTAAAACTTGTTAACGAAGAATGTTCAAGTTATACAATCTTAAACGGTAAAGACATAACACTATTTTTAATCCTTATTTATGATAAGAATATGTGAGAAAAGGGAAAGCAAATTCAGGAACGAATAACTGACATTTTCAGTAAAACGCATTAAAATGTAATAACTTGACAACAGAATGATTAACGGTTAATATATTTATTGGCCACGGGTAATCATATATATAACATGAATTGCATATCACCCTTGTTTTTTGGGCAGAAATTTGTTATAACTGCATCATAAATCGACAGTTATATGAATTTGCAAATCTAATTTTGAAAGAAATCATAATTTTGACATATAAATCAAATTTAGCAACTAAGTATCTGCATCTGTTAACGAGATTCATGTAGGCAATACACAAATACTTTGCTGAACCACGCGGGACACCTCGAGACTATTATTACAGGGTCATAAAAAGATCAAAGACAGTGAAATTGTCTATGTGGTGTTTGTGAGAATTTTCTTAATTATGTTTGAATAACTCAAAACAATGTTTTTTTTTATGTTATATATAATAATATATTTTAATATAATGTATAGATGATAGATAAATGAATTTCGTTGTATAGATAAATATAGATAGATTATGTTCTGAATATTCACTTATGCCATCTTGAAGTTGCGTGAAATCAATCAATCTTTATTTCAGTACTAAGAAGGCCTCATGCCTGTAGTAGATTCAAATGTAGATAACATGATTAAGTTATTTGCTTGTAAGACATTTGTTCTAGATAACGTTACAAAATATATATACATGTAGCAACTGAATATTGAATACTGAATTTTTTTAATAATTGCAATAGTTTTGTCCTATCTGTGTAACTAAAATAGTATGCTATTTAAAATAATTTTCCGTAGATTTTTATATACTGGGCAGATGTATCTTCAAGTTAAGATATAACAACATCCTTCATTCTTCTCTGTTTGAAGAAAATTTATGAAAAAACTGAAATTAATAACTGCGTCAAATATTTCAAACAAGGAAATGTAATCAGTTCACAACACCATTGTACATAATAAATGTTTTTATATATTTTTCCCTCTCCTATGAGACTTATAAAGTACAGTAAATGCATAGTCAGAGGGAAACAAAAAGACATTCACAGTTCTTTTGTTTGAAAAGGGGTTCATTTGGCATTAGAAACTAAAGTCTTAGTGGCTAAAGTTGGAATCAATTAATAAAAACAAAGTAAATTAGATGAATCTGGACGCATTCTAGGTCCTAGGTACATGACATAAAATACGAAAGTGACAAACCTTTTACAGATAATAAAAATAATGAATGCAGAAACCTTTCAAACGGTGTGTGACTAGGGGACCTGTCCTGCATTGAACATTGTTGATATGTTAAAAAAACAACTTGGCACATGAGAGAAGAGGAGTTTGACACTGAGTCATTAATGACATCAAGCAATCAGTCATGAATGGGCACCAACCGGACCCCTGTTACTACACTATGGCTAAAACAACATAATATACGCTCTTGGAAGTATCCTATTTCAAAATAAAGGTTAACATCAAAGATATTGTTAAGAAAACATGATTTTGAGGTATCAATAGGGATGTTGTGACTTCTAAATATGGATTAATTAAGAATTAAGGAAATGTGAGTTTATCTGGTTTAAACATATTTTTATTCTCAATCTTTGCTTATCTGAATACCTCACTGGTAAAAACATGATAAACAAAATACACAAGAACTAGATGAAAGGGAGAATGTGTAAGAGATTATATTATCAAATAATTGCATTGTTGTATATGACAAGTGTAAAACAAGTGATTAGGCTATCGGGCAAAGAAATCTGATAGATTAAATTCTAGTGAATATGTAATCATTGCAAAGAAACAAAGACAATGTTTATATATCTATGATTTTTTACATGAATATGGATCCGCACAACAAGCTGCCGCTCCTTTACATGTGACAAATCAAAAATGAATAATTAACATCAAAATTTACAAAGTAATTAGATAAGTATTTCCACAATGATAAAATAGGGGACAGTAATAAACGGTACGAAATCAACAATGATAAATTGAATTTAAGAGTTTGAAATAATGATGATGATGATGTGCATAAATGTCTCAACAGATTCAAGGAAATTAGTCATTTGCTTGAATATTAGTCACCATGTAGAATGTTATATAAGTCATAATACCGTCTAAAGACAAATTTATATAATAATTGTATACATGAATTGTGTCATGTAATTAGATAAGTGCATCTAAATAAAGTGAATAACAACCAAATGTTTATTTTTTTCGTAATATATGTTAACTTACCGGTGAATCATTAATCAATCATTTATCCTTTTTTATTTTGTGTAAGTAAAATATTTTTGATTTCATTCTTCATTGAGAATAAGTCACTTGAGATTAAGCCGGACGCCAATTTTAGGCAGGATATATTTGATTTGGAAAACTATACTATATAATATATATATACTATTCTATACTCAATAATCAATTGATTCTCTTGTGCCATCTGTTTGTGCAGCCAATTGAATTGATTCTCTAAATATATATCATAAATAATGATATCGTGCAATGTTTCAATTCACAGTGGTAGTCATCAAGGAATATTTGCACCAATAACATAAATTAAGAAAAAAAAAACTGATGACACAATGACACGATATTAATTAATCAAGTTTTAGCTTTATTGATATAATGAAGTATATTTCACTTGCATATCTTTTTTATCTGTATAAAAACTCAATTTGTATATTATTGTTTTTTTGTGTGGGGTTTCTGAAAAGTTTATGGAATTTTTCATTGATGCTTTTGACAATTAATTTTCTTTAATTTTGCATTTGGCAGTGTGTTCAACATCAAGCTCATCTATGTTAGCCGTTAATTGGGAACTGTTATTGAAACAATCAGCCCTTGTTAGCCCCTGCTGTCAAGTAGACAATACATTACAGATTGACACCTGCTGTGTATTCAGATTTACATAACAGGTGGTCATACTCAAGCTATTGCTAGTCACGTGTCTCTCTTATAACAATATGATGCAGTATCTGATTATTGAAATCCTAGTAGGTAAGAAAGAACCAATGAGATGATTTTAACTAAACTTTTGCATTGACCTTTGTACCCGACTTAATCATTGTTTAAATGACCTTTGAAAGACAGAGGCCAAAATGTGTTGCTTAATCTGATGATGGATTAATGTGCTTTCATTTGATGGGATATTTATACTCATATTCGGAGAAGGTTAGTTTCACATGTTTTTGCAGTCTATCTTTTGGTAAACTTAGTTGATTTGATATCATGTAGTTTGCCATGTATTTCAATAATTGTTTAATATCTAAATTTGTAAGAATTTTAACTATGTCAAATACATTCCAATACTTTGTCCCTTGCATAACCAAAGAAGCAATGCGCTAGAGTAGAATCTTGATAAATGATAAATGATAAATCGTAGACACGAAATCCGGTGAAGTCGTAGATAAATCGAGCAGTGAGCTCGTAGTCAGGTTTCCAAATAGGATTTGTACTAATAATAACAAACTTTTATTTATCAAACTCATATGTTTTAATTAAATAAAACGCATAAAACTTTAATTAGTCAATTTTGTTGATTTTTGATGTTTTTACTTGTTTGAAAAATAATTTCCTTGATGAAAAATTACTGTTGACGAATAATTGACCTTGTTGGAAAATAAATTCAATTGATAAAATAATTAAATAGATATTATTTTGTATTTTTTTTTTTAAAATGAATGTCCTGTGACAGGTAGACTTTGACTTTGATGAACAATGTTTATCATTAAAGCTTGTTTAATGAATTATTAACTGTGCTAAAAGAATGTCTATGATGAATAAAAAGACTTGTTAAAAAAGGCTTCTTTGCAACAGTACACTATAATGACATTGAAAACGTGTTCCTGCATGTCGAGTGGGCCATTTAGTAATTGAACAGCATTATAACCAGCGTCAGTGTGTTGTTCAACTAAATTGCAGGGAAGGACATGATGATTTGTTGCTACGACAATCTGTCATGGCAAAGTTATCAATTTGTACATTGATTAATTATCAAATTACGACTTATGATATTAACTTTATTAAATCATTTTTGTATGTTTTGTCTGAGTTAAACATCTTACACAATTGGTGGTATTGGTGATATTTGATTATAACAATGATATATGTGGATTTTGACAAATGAATTGGTTTCTGTACATATTTAAGGTTGTTACTGGTCAACCATTATATTTCTCGGGAGTTTGAAGTTTTGCACATTATAGGACACAATAATTATGCGTGAATATTAAATCTGGCAAAATAAAATGATGACATGAACGTGGATAAACAATGAGGAAAATAAGATGTTTGTGCCAGCAGTTTACAGACAGACAGACAGACAGACATAAAGCTCAAAATAAAACATTCAGCTTTAGGTCGTAACTATATCTTTGCCCCACTCCCCTTTGCTACTGCAATAAACACTAATCACCTAATTGCAATTAGTGTTATAGGTAATGAGGCCTGTTAATGAGATCAACCTATCAGGTGTTTAATGTGTATTCAAGCATGACATGCAGAATATTTGCGGCCTTTGCATACAAACATAGATACTTAGCAATGTACTTTTTAAGAGAACTAAATAAAATATATGTGATTTTGTATGATAGGTAATGTATGATAAGGTTGTGTGTTGGAATGTGTTTTGCTGAAGGTGTGTCTATCAAGTTTGTTGTAAGTCTGTGACTGGCAGTATCAGGATGTTGAGGTGAGGATGATGTGTGAGTGGCTGGGTGAGGGTGATTGTGGTGATTGGAGAATGTTGTGGTGTGGGGTGATAGTATGTGTGAATGACTGGGTTAGGGTGCTTATGGGGTTTGGAGAATGTGTGTGGGTGTGTTGGGGGGGGGGGGGGGGGGGGTGATAGTATGTGAGTGACTGGGTGAGGGTGTTTGTGGCGATTGGTGAGTATTGCGGTATGGTGTGATAGTATGTATGTTATTACATTTTAATATGTTTTATTGCAATAGCTTATGTTATTATGACGTATTTGTCTCTTGCAGCCATTAGGCGACTCATACATCTTTTATTGTATTTTATCATGTGCCAATCTTGCGTGTATGAGATGATACATAAATAAACAAAATCTCTCTCCTCTCTCTCTCTCTTTCTCTTTCTCTTTCTCTTTCTCTTTCTCTTTCTCTTCTCTCTCTCTCTCTCTCTCTCTCTCTCTCTCTCTCTCTCTCTCTCTCTCTCTCTCTCTCTCTCTCTC
This sequence comes from Steromphala cineraria, assembly GCA_916613615.1. Lineage (NCBI taxonomy): Eukaryota > Metazoa > Mollusca > Gastropoda > Trochida > Trochidae > Steromphala > Steromphala cineraria. The sequence goes on from OU744721.1 coordinate 47,058,309, forward strand.
TCTCTCTCTCTCACTCTCTCACTCTCTCACTCTCTCTCCTCTCTCTCTCTCTCTCTCTCCTCTCTCTCTCTCTCATAATTATCTCTTCCTACCGCTAGGGAGGATCCGGTGAGGTATCCGTCACCGTATCTAAGTATAAGTTCTATTCTCCTTAGGATCCGGGAGAGAATACGGGGGTGTCCATACGGATCTAGGATCCGGAGAGGTATCTGGCGCCGGATCCTGGTATTCTTATTTACATAGGATCCTGACGAGAATCAGGCGGTGTCCGTCAGGATCTAGGATCCGGAGAGGTGTACGGCTCCGGATCCCAGTACACCATTTTAGCATGAATCCGGGGGATCCGGAAAAGAATACGTGAATCGGATTCATGGGTAGACGGCCCTGTGAATGTTATTGAAATTATAGATAATAGCATTTTAGGCACATGAACAAACACACTCTGCTTGACAAGGCATTGTATAAAGAGAATGAAATGACTATGCAGGAACATCTGACACTTTGCCCTTTGTTGTTACCATGTTAGAAATAAAATTAATCAAGAACATTATTATGTTTTATATTATTTCTTACATGGTAACAGAATGGAAATGTTGGCAACAGGATATACCATAAAAGTAACAGGAAGGAAAATGATTCAAGAACGTTGAAGAAACCTAATTGATAAATAATGCAATACTTGTAAATCATAATGAAGAGCAATACTACGACACACTCAAGAAAAATGAAAACAACAATGCTTTGTAAACCACAAAAAATAAGTAAGTTAATTGTGGTTAACTGTAATGATCGGTAACAGTAATGAAATACCAGAACGGTAACAGGAGAGAAAAATGGTCAGGAAAAATAATGTGATGCTTTTATCAATGAAAGTTTTCATGAAATAAACATTATTTACTATCTTTATATAAAACGTTATTCAATGATTAAAACATTGCCCTGTAAACTACTAAATACAAGATATTTTTGGTAAGCATTAATCATGGTAAAAGTACAGAAAATTGGTAACAATAAAGAAATACCAGAACGGTAACAGGAGAGAAAATTTCAGGCAAATTAAAACTTTTTATGATAATGAACATTGTTTGCTGTCTCTCCATCATTGAAACATAAATTATGAAACCAGTATCCAGGTAAAAACCTTGAGACTAGATATTTTTGGAGAACTATTTTTATGGTAACAGGAAAATAAAGTAAATTCTTGACTGAATATTTTTTCTAACCTTCATAATGAAAAAAGAAAATATGAAATGCTAGTAATGAGTAGTTAGCAATGTGAAAATACCTGTTCATTTTTTGGCCAATAATTGAGAAGGTTTATTGATCATTGATTGTCCATACCGGGAAATCCCCTTATGGAGAGATGTTTCTCTCTGAAATTCTTTCTGAATATGCAAAATGTGATAATTCGATACATTTTGGTGGTGGGATAACAGCAATGATGTTTTAAAACAAAATCCAGCATCTGGCCTTAAATTTCTTTGGCTAGAACAGCTACAATCTGTCCAAGGTCAAGGTCACAATGTGCAATGCAATGTGCAACTAATTTGGATATTACCTAATCCCATTAAGCTTTTCAGAACTCATGAACATGTATAAGTGTTTACACCTCTGGGGAATTACAATGACATGTTCACTTTCAAGGTCAAAGGTCAAGGTCACGAGTTCCCTTGTAGACAAACGATAACTTTAATCTTTTTGTGTTATGAAGTTTAGATTTTGTATATATTATCTCTTAAGAAGTACACACATTTGAAAAGGTTTTGGGTACGAACTGTCAAAGGTCAGGGTCCCAGCAAGGTCAACATATATTGAGAAAATGGAATATTTTAACTTTTAGCACTTTAATTCGTTACATTAATGTTATATTCAATTAAATGTATTCATTGATTGCGTGACCTTGAGTGTCAAAGGTCAAGGTCACAAAAAAATGTCCAACATGCTGTGGCTTGTAGAAGGCGGAACAGGGTAAGGCAAAACCCCAAGTTTCGGGGCTGCTCTGCTTTTGCAGTGTCCCGCAAACGCTAATCTAGTTGATATCTGTGTTAATGACAATACCAGGTTATGGCAACCACTCGTACATGATCACAACATGTTGACTAAGTAGAAGATCCATATTAATGTCAATCTTGAGGTTATTGACTAAACCAAATTCATTTGTTTCACTAATCTTGACATTTTCATCATACCCGGCCATAATTTCATACTTCTCAGCAACCACACCCTTCTCTCAATCAACCTCATCCTAAGAATCAACCTCACCCTTCTTTCAATCATCAACCTCACATCATGAAATCTTTAATATAACAGTTCTGTCCACTTTGGTGATACTGTTGCCTCCTATGTGGATCAGCATCTCTTCTAGCTCTGTGCCTTCTTTATTTTGATAGCTTTTGTCAGAGGCATGATTCCTGTCAAAAATGAGCTTACAAGAAACATCTCTTTGGTTTTACTCAATCAGTCTCTCCTATCAACATCAATCCATAAATTGCTTATTTTCATTTTCATTGAACAGAATTGATATTGTAACTATTCTTAATGATTTCAGTTTAAAATTTAAACAATAATTTGTTGTTTCCAACCGTGTGACCCTATACTTCTCCTGAGTTATCATATCTTGTTCGTATTTGTACATCATTTTATGTTTTAACAACGCATTAATATGATAAATACAGAAACATATGTACAGTCGAACCTCGTTTATCCGGACAACTTCGTTACAGCTGAAAATCGTCCAGATAGCGAGTCATCCGGTTATCTGAATCACAAGAAAAAACGAAATTGCTTGGCCCATCATGAAAGTTTATTTCATTCAAATTTAACAATGTTATATCATACATCAATAATAAATAATAATACAAGCTTTTGTGATACACGAAACACGAAACATAGTCCGTTACCTTACAGAAAATCTGTGAGCACAGTTTGCTTCTGTTTTATATCTGGTATTCTTCGCAGTAAGTCGATAACTACTTGTACAGCTTCCTAGTCACCAACACACTCGTAGAATGTAAGGAGAGCGGTCATGTGACCGTTAGCTTGCTGTACTGTTGGGGTCACAACTGGTTCGGTAGCTTCATCGTCTTACTGGTCGTCTGTTGACGGCTGAACTCTGTTGATGATTTCTGCATCTGTCATGTCTGCACATGTATCATTGATAGTGTCTTCATTGACATACTCTTCCACTGTTGGTACGTCATCACCATCACTGCTGGGCATTTGCTGCATCAAGGTGCGCAGGTCAGCGAGTGGCATGTCATCTTCGTCGTCATCAATGTTGTCGGGTTTGGGAATGATGTCCACGTGCTGGAAACAGTTGGTGATTGATTTCTCAGTCACGTCATTCCAGGCAGATTTTACAAATCTGATAGCCAATCTCAATGTCAGGGTCTGGGGCTGTCCTTCTTCTGCATTGGTGATGTAGTGTTTGTTCAGCAGTTTCTTGTACAGGGCTTGAAGTTTCGAATGATGCCAGCGTCGATCGGTTGAATGTGGGCAGTGGTATTTGGTGGAAGGAAGTGGACTGTTATGTTCATAAGTCTCAAATTGTGATTATGACCGGCTGCATTGTCAAGCAGTAAGATCACTTTCCTTCCCTTCAGTCGCATCAGCCTGTCGAAGTAGCGCAGCCAATCAGTGAAGAGTTCACTGGTCATCCTTGCCTTCTTGTTATGGCGATAACGCACATACACTTCTGGGTAGAAATCCCTACCAAAACACCTCGGTCGTCTTGCTTTGCTGATCACAAAAGGTTTGATCTTAATTGTGCCACTAGCATTAGAGCATAGCGCTACTGTAATGCGCTCTTTTGACCTTTTCACGCCTGAGCAAGCCTTTGAAGACAGAGTGTAATTGGGACCTAATTTATAAAATAAACCTGTCTCATCCAAATTGAAAATATCATCAGCCTCTTAATTCTTGAGAACTGATTTCAACTCTTCTCTACCTTTTGAAATTGCATTTTTATCTGCACTAGCTGCTTCGCCCTGGAAGGTTTTTTTTGGAGAGAGAGTGACGCGATTTAAAACGTTGTAGCCAACCACATGAATACGAAAAGTCCGAAATGCCAAGTTGTGTGCCATAAAATTCAGCTTTTTCTATTATCATTGCGTCATTTACAGCAGCATTTTTGCTGTTTAAATCACCAATCCAAATTGTAAGGGCTTCCTTTAAATTGTGATGCTTTGCATGTCTGGCACGTGAAAGAGAGGCCGAATCTTCAGATATTCCTAACCAGTTATCTTTAGATTTCAAAATATCCCCAATCGTAGATTTTCCAATGGCATGACCGAAAGATTTCTCAAAATGTTTACTGATATGATCTAAAGTGGCTGAAGCATTGCTTTTTTTGAAATTACAAATTTCACGCTTCTCGGATGCAGTTACACAGTGACGTTTGCATTTAGCAGGTTGACTTGCCACAGCTTGTCGTTTCCAGATAACTGAATCAGATTCCAGTGCAAATGTACAGATATGGTTTGAAAAAACGGAGTCTGGGTCCGGGAGCACGAGGTCCGGGTAAGTGAAAACATTTTCTTAGGAAAATATTCGTTACACTCTAAAATCGTCCGGATAGCGAGGTTTCCGGATATACGGAGTCCGGGTATCCGAGGTTCGACTGTACACATGTCTATCAAATAAGTTAAAGTGAATGTATTTGTATTGAAAATTGGTCAGAAAAAAGTATGACATGTTCACAAACTCTGACCTATTAAGGCATATTTTCTTTCCTGTTACCAAATGCTTTAGATGGATATGAAGGGAAGAAACAGGGAGATTTTATTAAGTATCAAAATAAGATATTCTCAAAAGAAAAGGATGCAAATAGGTAATATATCCGTGATACCATCTATGTTTGTAAAAGCCTATTTTCAATATACATTTTTACTTAGTTTCTATCCTGTTATCAAAAGTTTATTTCCTGTTACCAATGATGTCAAGATGATGAGGTTTTTTAAATTATTTGCCTTAATCTTAATCGATATCTATTTCCTTTGTTGTTGCCTCAAATCATATCAAAACTACTTTATATATCATAGTTGACTACATTTCTGTCCTGTTATCAAAATTTTCTTTCCTGTTACTGACCATAAGGTAACATTAATTGATTTTTTAAATACAATTGATGCTCCCTTTAGTTTTTCAATGGCGGCAAATAGAAAAAGAACATTCAGCCTGATGTATCTGCAAAACTAGGTATTTTTTTTAATACCAACACTCAGTTATGAACAGTAACAGGAGAGAAAATAAAAAAAGTACTACTCACCTCCCGGACAGATGTATGCAAATATCTATTTGTTGAAATTAAGAGAGCAACAGCACATGGTCACCACTGTTCAAAACAGAAAGTGCCCTCCACATGCCACCAGCCTCATATTCAAGTGAGGGAGAAATCATTGTGTTTTTTTCAGTTATAGTTCATGGTAACAGGATGGAAAAAAATATTGTGACGCAAAATATCTTTAATTTTTTTCAATAAAAGAAAGTTTTGAAATTTTCAAACTTGATATTTAGAGTCTGTGACGGCCATTTTTACCCATGCTTGACATTTTCCCCCATTATTTCCCATAAAAATAAAAAAAAATCCAATTTGATATACATATTTCAATAATTATATCTATACACCATTAGGAAAACATATTTTATTATTATTGTATGATAACATAAAATAGCATTGTCGGCTGGAACCTGCGGGACAGAAGTTCGCATGGATTTTGAAAATAACCCATAAATTGTAGCTTTGGTGGCCCTATGGCCACCAATAAGGGCCAACGGGGCCACATCCTTAAAAATCTATTTTCATCTTCTTCTCCAGAAGCACAATTAAATATCTATTAACGAACTTATTTACAAGATTTTTACAAAGATTAAAGAACTTATTTACTTGTCAGGGCTTCCTTTCTCGCTTATACCTTTTTTTTGGGCGTTTTTTGACATTGTTATTATTATGATGTATATAATCGTTACCTTGGCCTATTTAGCGCAGGGTATTCATAACAGCCGAAAAAATCCTCCAATAGAACTGTCTTGTTTCATTGTGTCGTGGTATAAAGTCCCTCTCACAACAAAGAAAAACAAAAGAATTGTCTCCTTACTTTTCTGCCATGGGACCGTTTTGTTTATCAGCACGTGGGTTCAGAACTAAAAGGTACCAAGTGCATATTTCGTAGTTTTGAGAAAAACAAGTTTAAAGGTTTCCTGTTTGCATGCAATACATTTTTCTGTTCATTATCTGTCGAATATGAAGCTATAGCGGCCATACTTCATTTTTCAACAAATTACATTTCCTATATGTTATCATTTTTTAATTGTTCTAATTACTGCAGTTGGTACTTTTGAAAACATGGAAAGCACAAACTTGTTTGGAACCGAAAGGTGCCAAGTGTCACTTGGTACTCTGTGACCGAGATTTATCTAAAGAAATTTGGAGCAAGAAAGTCCCAACTGGCACTTGGTACCTTTTTACACAGAACAATTTTCGTACTTGGGTTAAAGTGATTAAGTACTAAGTGTCACTTGGCACCTTATTGCACATGGTTTGTTGGAGTTAGTACCTGTGCTGCAAGTACTTGGTTCCTTTTGCCATATCTTTGTGTTATGCTTGCATTAGTAATACACTACACACATGGTGAGAGGGTAATTAAGAGTCTTCATAGGTTGATATTCTAACCAAAATGTCTAAACTTTTAATGTGACCAAAACTTTTCTTGCATGGAATTGATCTTATCATTGAAGATCTGTCTATGATAACATTCTCATTCTCAACATTGACGGCACTGTAGGTAAACACAATTATTAATGATCCAGTATTGGTGCATGACCAGTGCTTAGGGATTATTCAGTGTTTATATAAATATACCAATCTTGATGTGCCAACATGCCTCTCTGTCTAGCACATATCAAAACACAAATTCAAATTGATTATACTATGTTGTTTATTATGAACTGTAGTATCATAATATATAATTGATGTATTTATTTGCATCCTACTCTTTCAAAGTAAATCAATGTTTTTATGACTGTACATCCAGTACAAAACAGAGGATACTAAACGATCTCCCATTTAATACTATTTGTATTAAACGAGTTAATGAAAGCGAGTTTGATACAATTCACGAGTTAAATAAAAAAATATATAGTATTAGATAGAAGGGAGCTTAGTATTTTGTATATTACTTGCCCTCAATATCAAGCAAAATTGGCGACAGTTTGCTGAAACGAACATTTCCGCGACTATGTAGCCATTGTGATCGCGCTTCCCTAATGACGTCACAACCACACACTGTGACGTCTTACATGGGCGAGTAATAACATATTATAAAGATTTATTTGCCATTGAGACAGCCTACTTTATCAAGTGGCACTTGGTGCCTTTTCGTTCAGAACGGTTTCTATGTTAAAAAAGTGCCACTTGGTACCTTTCTCTTCGCAACATGTTGCACTTGGTACCTTTTTGTACCAAACATTTCAGAGTTATGCACTTGGTACTTCATATTTGTTAACATATCTAATTAGTTAATTGAGATATTAGTTTGAAACTTATCTGAAATATAGAAAGGATTATGCAGATTTCATTTGTGAAAAAGGGTTAGAAAAATGCTAAAAGTGCACTTGGTAACTTTTAGTTCTGAACCCACGAGCAGGCAATTCCAAATATTGGGACACAAAAAATCAAACAAGACAAGTGACGCTACTCAGACATTAATCATTAATTACTCATTAACTGCCATTACCTAATTTGGAATTAAATAACTATGTGGCAAAATTGAGTCAATTGAGTGCGCAAGTGTTAGAAAACAGAAAATTTCAATGGGTTGACATTGCATTTTCTCGGTATCAAAACATGTTCAATAGCCTTCAAATACACCACAAATACAATACTCATCCAACGTTTCTTTTAATTATCAATACATCGTAAAACATTTACCCATACCAACCCAAACACCCGAAAATATATATTTCTAGCCTACACAAAATATCAAATTAAACACAATAACAAGCATGACGACATGTCACATACGCACAACAGGACTGATTGAATGGTTACAATATTGAATTAAACATGATATTGTCAAATATTTACAAAATATAAAAGATGATATTTGCAAATATTTATTACAGATTAAAGATGATATTTGCAAATATTTACAAATATTTACAAAGGAAAATAGATGATATTTACAAAAAATAATATTTGCAAATATCTACAAATATTTACAAAGGAAAATAGATGATATTTACAAAAAATAAATATCTTTTAAAGATGATATTTACAAAATAATATATATCTAATAAAGGTAATAAACATCTTCATTTCACCCAGTGCGCATTGGCAACACCCTAAAGCAAAAACAAATGTAAAGCCTGATGAGCTTCGGAGTCAATAACTTCTTTGAGAGGCATTTTAGAAGTTGGGATGACAATAATGCTGAGGAATATATGGATGACAACTTCTTTGTTCATTGTATGCGACGTTTCGACACAGATTCTTGTGTCGTTCTCAAGCAGAGGAAGAGTAATGAGCTAGGGGCATATATATAAGTAAATAATACAATGCACAGTGACAACAACTTAATGAAGAGAGTAAATGTAATTAAACAGGGATGAGTGGTAGGAAACCAGTAATGTACAATGCAGTGCGTTACATTTAATTGATGGAGGCCAGTGATGTACATGAGTGATTACAGTTAATTAATTGATAGAGGCCAGTGATGTAGATGAGTGAAAGCATCTACAAAGCCAAGCCCCAGAAGCCGAACATCACAAGATCAGATAAAGAGACCATCAAACAACTCAAAGAAGACCCTGACATAGTCATTGCCCCTGCAGATAAAGGAAGAGCAGCTGTTGTCCTTGATTCAGATCATTTCCACTCCATGGTATAAGCTAATGAAGAAAGACCCCACTAAAAAACTTGAACGAGAACACAAGGCCAACTTGAAAACACTCCGCGATAACTATGAACTCTCAACTGAACTACACCGAAAACTCTCAACCTCACATCCACAGCCACCATACGCCAGAGCTACTGTCAAAATCCACAAGAATCCTGTCAAGACCCGCCTTCTAGTCTGCTCCCGAGACACTGTATTCTTCAACACTGCCCTACACCTCACCCAGATACTTGCCCCACTTGGAAAATCTGCCAACTCCTTCATCACTGACTCCACTGACTTCTGCAGCAAACTGAGAAACATATCCAATCCTGGCCCCATCATCAGTTACGACGTAGTCGACCTATTCACCAACGTGCCAAGAGATGAAGCCCTGTCAGCACTACGTCGCCGCATTGACTCCCTTCAAGAACCCCTAGAAACCAGTCTCTCCACTGACTCCATCATCAACCTCACCGCAGCCTGCATAAACTCTACCTACTTCACATGGGGAGATGCCATCTTCGAGCAGATACATGGACTTCCTATGGGCTCACCTCTCTCTCCCGTCTTGACAGAAATTTACATGACTGAATTTGAAGAAAAAAGCACTAGCCATATCACCTGTGTCACCGCCCTTTTGGGTTAGAAAGGTAGACGATACCTTTGTGATTCTCAAACCTGAAGATGACCCAAGTACCCTCCTGAACCACCTGAACAACCAACATCCCCGCATCAAGTTCACTATGGAGAAAGAAACCAACAACAACCTACCTTTCCTTGACGTCCTCGTCACCAGAACATCAACCAATCAACTTCAAACCAGTGTTTACCGCAAACCCACCCATACGGATCAATATGTGAATTATCTCTCTAATCACCCACCAAAAGTGAACTCTGGAATCATCACCACCTTGACAAGAAGAGCCAAAAACATATCCTCCTCATCCGAAAAACTACAAGAAGAACTCCTTCACCTCCAACATGTCTTCACCAAACAAAATCAATACCCAAAGGATCTTGTGAAAAAATCCATGACTGCAGCATTAAACCCACCACCCAACCGATCTCCTCGACCTGAATCAGCCCCCATGAAAATCGTCATCCCCTACATAGGAAAGCCATCTCACCATATCAGCAGACTACTCAAACAACAGGCCGGCATCGACACCATCTATCAACATCTCAAAACTTACAGAACCTACTTCATGCCAATGGCAAAAAGCAATCAGCTTCCAATAACAATCCAAAAGGAGTTGTTTACAAAATAAACTGCGACTGTGGACATAACTACGTAGGTGAGACATCCAGGCCTATCAACACAAGACTAAAGGAACATCAAACATCAGTAAACAACTTGGACAGCAAATCAGCTATATCCGACCACATCAAAGCCAACCCCAATCACCAAATACAATGGTCAGAAACCAAATGCCTTGTTACCAATCAACCGGATTACCAACTTCGAAAATTAAGAGAAGCTTTGGAAATCAAAAAGATTCAGCCATCAATTAACCGCGATCAAGGTTACTTCATCCCGTCAGCCTATGATCTTCTCCTTAATTAATTAACTGTAATCACTCATGTACATCACTGGCCTCTATCAATTAAATTTAACGCACTGCATTGTACATTACTGGTTTCCTACCACTCATCCCTGTTTAATTACATTTACTCTCTTCATTAAGTTGTTGTCACTGTGCATTGTATTATTTACTTATATATATGCCCCTAGCTCATTACTCTTCCTCTGCTTGAGAACGACACAAGAATCTGTGTCGAAACGTCGCATACAATGAACAAAGAAGTTGTCATCCATATATTCCGCAGCATTATTCGGAGTCAATGACTCTAATTTTAGCTCAAGTCTGTAAGGCCCGATGGGCTTATGGTATGACATGGTACTGTCGTTGATGTAGAGCTAGTTGATATTACTGAAAACGACAACAGTGATGATGATATCTGTAACAATAATCAAAATGATGGCGTCCTGAAAAATGTTGTTCCTATCAATATTTTGAATTGCCTTACTGTAAATGTTTGTGGACTTAGAAAACGTTTGGAATATAATGAATTTATTAATCTGATTGAGGAAAATCACATCGTTGGGTTTCAGGAAACTAAAACTGACTTTCTTGATGAGATTGAAATTGAAAATTTTACAGTTTATTTAAAACATAGACAAAGGGCAGTCAGAAAATCTGGAGGCCTCGGGATTGCAATTAGAAATAACCTTAAAGATTATATATCTTTGGTAGAAGATGACAATGAATATGTATTATGGATCAAGGTATGTAAGTCACTTGTAAATACAGACCAGGACCTGTACCTTGGTTGTGTATATATACCCCCAGAGGGTTCAAGATATGTGCATGATGATGTGTTCACAGAACTCGAGACTTCTATTCTTAATATTGCTTCAACCAGTGACTATATTGCCCTTTTTGGGGATTTTAACGCAAGAACAAAGAATATGAGTGATTTTAGCAATATAGATGAACATATTATTGATGAATTTGGACTTGATCTAAATGAATTGAACATTGATATCATACCACAGTCCTACCTAGACGAACTAAATTTACCTCGCGAGAGGTCTACAAAAGATATGGATAGGTTGAATAATTTTGGAACAAAACTTATTGACATATGTAAGCATCTAAATCTATTCATTTGCAATGGTCGCTTAGGAAAAGATCTTAATATTGGAAAGGCAACATGTAAAGATAAATCTGTTGTAGATTATGTTATTACCACCCCGCTCTGTTTATCATATTTTACTGATTTCGAAATTTTAGATTACTCACCTTTATTTTCTGATGTACACTGTCCTGTAAAGTTCTCTTTTAGTGAAAAATTTCCAGATCAAAGTATCCAAACCAACACAAATCAAAAGTCAGATAAAATTCCGTTTGAAACAAGAAAACCGAAGAGATATAACACTGATTTATCCTCCATATTTCGAAACAATATCAATCAAGGTAAGGTGTGTGAACTGATTGAGCAAGCACGTGCAGCACGTGAATCTCAGGTGAGCAAACAGGTGATCAACAATATGACTCGCGATATCGGGTATGTGCTAGTAGACGCCGCCTGTACAACATTTGGAGAAAACAGTTATAATAAAAATTCTAATGTCACCCGAAAAAAGATAAGCCATGGTTTGGTAAAGAATGCAGAAAGCATAGAAAGCATAGAAAGCTATTCCAAAAAAAGCAAAATATAAAGTTAAAAAATCAAATTCAGCTTTTGACAGAGTACTATATCGACAAACCTCCAAAACTTATAAAACATGTTTAGATAAACACATAAGAAATTATCGGCACCAAGTTAATGATTTGTTTCGAAAGAGAATATTGGAAAATGCTTAACAAAGCACAAGGGGGAAAGGTAGAAAATATCCCTGATCTTAATACATTTTATACTTATTTTGCTCAAGTAAGTGATGAGTTTGACCCGAATGAAATTGATTTTGAAGATAATGTGTCTGATGAATGCTTTCGAGATACCGAGACTCTAAATGGTGATATTACAAGTGAAGAAATACAAATTGCTGTAAAGCAAATAAAAAGAAATAAAGCCACAGGTCTTGATTCTATAGAGAATGATTACCTTATTGATTCAATTGATATACTTATACCTTTGCTCTTAGAACACTTCAATCTTATACTTGCATCAGGTATTTTACCCGAGATCTGGCTTACAGGCGTTGTGAAGCCAATTTACAAAGGTAAAGGGAATAAGTTGGATCCAAACTCGTATAGGCCAATAACAATCTTAAGTTGCCTTGGTAAACTTTTTACAAGAATCTTGAATAACAGATTGAATAAGTTCTTAGATGACAAAAATATACTTAACCCAACTCAAGCAGGCTTTAGAGAAGGTTTCTCAACATGCGATAATATATTTGTTTTGCAAATGATGATACAGATATTAAAACTTTCTAAAAAGAAACTGTATACTGTATTTATAGACTTCACCAAAGCATTTGATAAAGTATGGAGAATTGGGTTATGGCATAAGCTGGCTAAATGCGGTATAGATGGAAGGTTTTTCACTCTGATAAAAAATATGTATCATGACATAAAATCCAGAATTATTATAGGTAATGTCGCCTCAAATGAATTCCCATGCTATGAAGGTGTTCGACAAGGCGAAAACCTTTCGCCCCTCTTGTTTTCCATTTATTTGAATGATCTTGAACAAAACTTATTTGACAACAGTTGCACTGGCTTTAAATATGAATCGGAAACTAACAAAATTGACATTTTATATCATTTAATCCTACTGTTATATGCAGATGACACCGTATTGTTCAGTGAAAATCCCAAAGACTTACAGAAGTCTCTTAATGTTTTCTCAAAATATTGTAAAAAATGGAAACTTAAAATAAATCTGTCAAAAACAAAAATAGTTATTTTTGGAGGCGGCCCCGCGAAATCTTCAAAGCTCCACTTTACATTTGGAAATGAAACTATCAATATTGTAGACTTATGACTACCTTGGAATTAAATTCCATAGAAACGGACGATTCGTTCAAGCAATCAAAGCACTTACAGAAAGCGCTACCAAAGCAATGTATTGTCTATTAGAAAAATCAAGAAACGTAAATTTGCCTTTAGACTGCCTCTTAGACGCTTTTGATGTTATGGTTGTACCGATTCTCTTGTATGGTTCTGAGATATGGGGACACGAGAAATTAGATATTATAGAAAAAATCCATTTGATATTCCTTAAACTGGCAACAGGCTTAAAAAACAGTACTCCAAATTTTATGCTTTACGGTGAATTCGGAAGGGAGCCATTAAGTATAAAAATCTACAAACGGCTTATATCACATTGGCATAAACTATCCTCTAATAACAATCTTTGGAAACCATCCCAGTTGATATACCATTGTGTTACCCATATCTCTCATAGTACAAGTAAAATCCCATGGCTACGTTTTGTAAAACAAGTATTAGACAACTATGGCCTATCTTATGTATTCACTAACCCGTCGGTATGCTCAACGCCTTGGCTTGTCTCAGCTGTAGAAAACATTTACAGATCACAGTTTATTCAAAATTGGAGATCCAACATTTTGACAAGTTCTAAAGGAGACTTTTATAAGTACTTTAAATCCGAACCATGCTTCGAAAAATATCTCCTATTGCAAAAAAAAGTATACATCTTCCCATTTTAAAATTCAGAACAACTAACCATCAATTACCTATCGAGACAGGCCGATGGTTGAGCATTCCACGTGAAGATCGAACATGTCCACTTTGTGACTCAAGTGCTGTCGGAGACGAGTTTCACTATCTTTTTAGATGTCATAAATATTTGAACGCAAAATATTTGAATTTCCCAAACATGTCCATCCTAAAAAAATTATTAACTACCAACAAAGTAAAAGATCTTAAAAACCTTTCTAAGTTTTTTAATCAAATATGCAACGCATGCGCAGTTAAAAAATGAATTATTACTTTGACAGTAAGCTGCTGTCTTGTTTATATGTAAATGTATATATGTTTATCTCATGTACCGCCGTTGGCGGTTTTCAGAGAATAAAGAGTTTGAGTTTGAGTTTGAGTGTCCGGCGTCCCTCCGTCCGTAAACTTTGTGGAATGTCAACTTCTTCTCCAGAACCATAAGGCCTAGAAAGCTGAACCTTGGTTTACAGACTCCTTGGCTAGTGAGGATCATACATTGTAGCTTTCACAGGGAAAACAATATAGCAGTTAAATGATTTAAACATATTTTATTCATCCAAAAGGGATTGGTAAACAAGCCATGAGGCTTATATAAATACCTCTCCCATACATAAGTATACATAAACAATTCACGATAGGATAGAAAGGACATACCTTTACATGAAACAATAATTATATCTATGACAAACATATAGAGGAATATAATAAAACTGTTACTCACTGAGTTAATAACTACAATTCTGATTACTCTCAGGCCGGACAATCGCGAGCAAAGAAAGAAAGAATATAAAATAACTTGAAATTACGTCTTATGTGCTGTCAAATCTTTTTGAATGGGTTATAAAGAAATGAACCGATTCTAATAATTTCTGATTTATTTCTTTACCTTCAGCTGCATTACCAAAAAGTACACTTTTAATGTTAAAACCTTTCTCATAAAAATAACAATTAGATCTCAAAACCAAATAGTTAGGACAGATAAAAAAGTAATGAAATGCATCTTCGTTTGTGTGACCACATGAGCAAGCGGGTGTATCGTATACAAATCTTCTGTATTTGTCGGTATTTAGATCGCTAAAACCAAGTCGTAGGCGAGAGTGTAAGATTTGTGAGAGTCGGGGTCCAAAGTTGAGATCAAAATGAATATTGAAGGATAGTTCCTTGTGTAATTGGTGTTTGAAATCGCGTACAGACTCTGCATTCTTAGTATTTTCGGGAAGCTCATTCCAAAGTCTGGTTGTATCTGGAATAAAGGAATTAGCATATAGTTGTGTTTTACAGCGTGTGTTTTGAAGGTCGGACTGATTTCTAAGATTATAATTTGACGCGAGGCTGACTGAGTCGGGCACAAGATCGCTTAAGTAGTTGGGAGTTAATTTATTTATCATCTTATAGAATAGACACAATTTTAAATCAGTTCTCCTCTCTCTTAGAGGCTTTGCATTAGTTTCTTTGTAAATTCTTTCATGACTTGTTCCTCTTACTGCACCACAAATTGTTCGTAATGCATCTAAATGCAATTTCTCAAGTAGAAAACTTTGTTGTTGAGTACAATTGTCCCAAATAATGCTACAGTAATCGAAATGGGGTAGAATGAAAGAATGAAACATGGTTTCTAAGCTTTTTCTAGTAAGACGATATTTGAAACTTCTAAAACAGTTGATTATGGGGCTTACCTTTTTGACAATATTTTCAATGTGGGAATTCCATTGGCAGTTCTGTTGTAATGTTAGACCTAAATGTTTGTGTTCTTTAACTTCAGTTATGTTTGTGCCACTCATTTGTAATTGGATATCAGAAGGGTGAAGTTTGCGAGAAAACGTTATTGTTTCTGTTTTATCTGGGTTAAACTTCACCTGCCATTTGTCTGCCCAGTTCACGATGTGTTCTATGTCGGAGTTAAGCTTTATAGTAGTACTAAGTGGATTTTCAATAATAACATAGAGCGAAGTATCATCAGCAAACAGCCGCATATTACAATCAATGCCATCAATTATATCATTAATATAGACGAGAAATAATAAGGGTCCAAGGACCGACCCTTGCGGTACGCCTGCCATGACTCGATTTGATTCCGATTGTTGCCCTTGGATTACAACACGTTGAGTTCGGTTGGATAAGTAACTTTCAAACCATCTAAGTAGTGGTCCACGGATACCTTTAGACTCGAGTTTCAATAGGATTCCCTTATGCCATACTTTATCGAATGCTTTGCTAATATCACAAAATACAGCTTGAACCTCTTTACCTTCGTCAATTGCACTAGCAATTGAGTCATAGAGGTATGTCAGTTGGTAAACTGTCGAGTCTCCGGGCATAAAACCTGATTGAAGATTTGTGAGGTAGTTATTGTCTCTTAGAAAATTAAAGACATATTTTAAAACACATTTTTCGAAACATTTGGATAGACAACTGGTCAACGCGACAGGTCGATAATTACAACAATCGTGAATAGATCCTTTTTTGTGGATTGGAGTTATCGATGCCTCTTTCCATATATCGGGAAAGATGGAAGTTTGAAGAGATGTATTAAATATATTACATAAAGGTCTAGAGATTTTTCTAGCTAAGAGTTTAATGAGTTTATTGCTTATTCCATCGGGCCCAGTTGCTTTAGTAGTATCGACGGACAGGAGTATATCTTGTATTTCTTGGACTGATAAGGTGATGTTACATAAACTGGGACCTGATATTATGTCTATATTAGGTAGTTCCTTGTCGGGAAAAGCAACTTTCGACTGTTCCGTAAAAAAAGTGTTCAAAGTATTAGCTATGTCAGTAACATTGTCGATGATATCTCCATCATGATATAAAGGAGGAAATTTAATGTATTCGGATTTCGCTTTCATGTAGGTCTTAACTAAGCGCCACCATAACTTCGTATTAGGAAAGTTATTAATTTGATTATCAAGTTTTGAAGCATATTCAAGTTTAGCTTTTCTGATAGCCAATGTTACATTGTTTCTTATTTGTCTGAACTTAGTCCAGTCATTAGGTCTATTCCGACGCTTTGCTAACTTATGTTTTCGATTTCTTTTACGAATTAAACTACGTATTTCTGAATTCATCCAAGGCACGTCTCGAGTTCTGATAAGGACTGTCTTGTTGGGTATACAGATATCTCGTGCTTTGATAAGTATATCAAAAAAATATTTTACCTTTTCATTCAAAGTAGTTAAATGGTCAAGTAATCCCCAGTCGATATTTTCAAGAGTTCTCTGAAGCGAGTCATTGTCAACCTTAGAATAGTCATAAATCTTCCTGTTATAATTTGGAACAATATTAACCTGTGTCCTAACATTGACATACACTGGACAGTGGTCACTGCAAAAAGGATCTAGAACACCTGATTCAGCAATAAGATTTGGACATGAGACAAATATGAGGTCAATCAAAGAACGCGTCTGCGGAGTTATTCTTGTTGGTTGAGTTATAAGTTGTTGTAGGTTATAGGTTGCAAGTAATGTTCTTACCTTATCAGGGATATCGTTCATGAGATTGATGTTAAAGTCGCCGCAAATAATTGTCTTTAGATTAAGGTCGATAGCGCATCCGATAGATTGGTCAATGAGATTCCAGTAATGTTCACTTTTATCCGCACGATAAAAATTCCCGATTACGAAAGACTGGCCTTTACTAATAAGTTTTATCCACACCGCTTCCAATTCGGCTCTTTCGAGATAACTTAGTCGAGTGACCGCAAAGTTAGATTTTGCATATACAGCCACACCGCCTCCTCTAAATGGTTTATCTTTTCTAAATGGGGGATGAAAACCTGGTAATAATATATCTACATTAGCAATACCATCATGTAACCATGTTTCAGATATACATATTACATCATAGTTCTTTAATTCTGTGTAGACTAAGTCCAATTTATCTTTCAAACTACAAACATTTATATGAATTATTTTTAAATATTTTTTAGAAATATTTGGTCCTGGATTTGGGTGAATATCTCCACAAAGGAGAAGAAGTAATACAGATATAAATGAAATACGCAAATTATATAAACAGAGTGTTACCAAGGAATACAAAACAGTTTGAAGATTGTTGCAATACAAACTATTAATAAATAACCCCACTCTCTGTCTATATTGAACAATATCAACCGGCATCGGAGATATAAAAAACAAGAATAATTAGGCGAGAGTGGGTTGCTTCTATCATTTCTAATTTCATGAGAAATCCGGCCAATGAGTTTTCAGTTTCATCGTGTAAGTAAATATGATGTGTCATGTCAAAGTGAAAAACTAATAAAATCAAACAGTTTGTTTCAAGATTATTTTCTAGCTGTAAGCATAAACAGAACAACATAAAATTAAAAAGATAACCAACGATGATCTCTGTCATCGTTAGGTAAACAACAAAATAGCAAGAGTAAGTGCCCCTGGTGGATCCATGCATACATCTATGACTCGAGTTGACCTGTGACCTGCACGAAGTGCACATGAAACCTGTGGCGATGGTGACACTTAAAATGGCAATGTCATATGTTAACAGATTTGTGACAGTATCATGTATATTTTCTAACTGGGACATAAGGATGTTCGTATTTGGAATATACATGTTTATCTGGAAACCGTGAGTATGTTACGAGTTTCTTTTCATTTAATTGATATATTGTTTGCTTTATTCCATATATTTATATCCAATGGGACCCTGTTTCTGGATACAATACTTTTATCAGAGTATTCGCCCTAATAAACAATGTATGCACTGTTTTTCATGTTAATATTGGAAAAGATAAGAAAATTATTTAAATGTTCTCATTATTTATCGACATATGTAACAATTAAGCATCACAGTTGTACATGTAAATGCATAGAACATGTCTATTGTTATTGACGGGTGTGACTATATTTGTTTACCTGCATCAACAAAAGAAAATATAATACCCAAAGTTTTGACCCAATATGTAAAAATAAAAAAATAAAAAAAATTGGGTTATGACTATCAAAAGTTTGTATAGCCAATGAATTTGAATTGTCTCATATTCAAACAGTCATCTCCCTGGCAGAAATATAACATAAAGTAACATATGATCATATGATCAAGAATTGATATGATCGGGATTTGATGTGAATACTATGGTTTGAATTGTCCCATATCGTTCTTTATGTTACAAGATTCTATTGTCTCATTCTCCACCGTTGTGTACCTGACTGAGACAGAATGTCATAGTGAGTCTGGTTTTCTCGATCACCTCCTCAAGGTGCTTATCATTAGCCACCTTCTTCACTGAGCCATCTAACTGTTTAATACGAATTACACCCCTTGTCACCCATGTTGAGGCTACTTTTCCATCTTTAACGAGCTGGCGCGCTTCCCTGGCAATCGTGGCCCTCTCTCGGGTAAGATCTTCATTGATGTACACCCTCCGTGTACTCCCCTCACCATCCGTATATCGATTTGTCTTGAGTTTGGAACGGTTCCGCAAGAAGGATATCTTTGTAGTGTTGGACACAAAACGGACTAAGATTGGTCGTTGGTCGGGTGTATGCTGTGTTCTAGTCCTAGGGACCCTGTGACTTACATCAATCTCGTGACCAGTGATGTTTAATCCGATCTTCTCGGCGATATCAAGAACTATTTCGTCTGTGTCTTCACCATCACGTTCAGGAATACCTGATATTCGCACATTGTTACGGCGAGAATATTGTTCTCCGCGATCAAGTTTGTACTTCAATTCCTGTATGACAGACTTTTGTTCAAAAACTTTTGTTTCAAGAGAAACCACTCTGCTTTCAAGTTCTTTATTCTGAAGAGTAATTACTTCCATTTCCTTGCGGAGAATTGGTGTGATTAACTCAGTCACTGTTTTTCCAAGCGCAATCGAAACCTCCCTAGATTGGAAAGTTTTAATAAGCTTTTCAACGAAAACGTCAGTTTCAACTAAACTCATATCGATTTTAGGAGGCTCTGAACTCATGTTGATTGAAGAGTTAGATAAATCTGCGTCTGAGTCTAAAGCACACTGTCTCTTAGGGTCAAAGTCTAATTCGCTGTCCGGAGAGGTAAACACTTCTCTGTTCCGTTTACTCGTTATAGGGGTATTTTCCATAGATGAATATATTGCATCAATTAAAGATAAACTTAAACTTACAGTTTGTGAAAATCGTCCAAGTGTGTCCGAGAAATATTCACATATGAATCCGTGAGAGCACTTTCCAATCCGAATACATCCAATTTAATTCACACCATCCACTTTTGAGAATAAACACACATCAATCTGCTTGATAGATGAATTCAAATAGTTCAGATCATGGCCTTAAAATTGTATTTCCACCATTATTGGGCACAAAATCCGTTCGGCTACATGCGAGCTAGAGAGAACACGTCCATCCCTCGTGACGTCACCGGAAGTTATATAGCAGTTAAATGATGTTCGCTGACCAGGGTACTCCGAATTTCATGAACAGTGTACGTCAGTATACTTGGCGTACACAAAATGTTCCTGCCCATGAAATGCCCCGTATCCAAAGTCATTAAACTCTTGGATACTTCATGATACTATTGGATACTGTAGGAAATATTATAATTCTATCGTGTTTTAATAAATATATTGGGTAAAAACAACTAAATTATTAAACAAACACTCACAATATGTACACTTACAATATGTTCATTCATTGTTGAAGTCATTTCATAGATGCACATATTATACATACATTATTTTGTTATACACTTATAGAAAACTGGATGCAGTGCAGAACCATTGGAAACCAATATATTATATAATAGTCAGCATATCTTTGAAGTCGCCACCTCCTATTAAAAACTGTAAAATGCTCTTCTTACAAGTGTGGGGTTTCACAAACATATATCAGTTTATAATCTTTATATATTTCAACAACTATTGACAAGAATGAATGTTTGAATAGTATAAAGACCTTACAACAAATTGTATATAACTTGTGTAGGGCAAGGATATTTCAGTATTAAATTAAACAAAAATATTACCCAATGAAAAATTAGAAGCCAAATTTTACTTATTTTTAAATTTGTAAATAGGGTGATATGCAATTCATATTCTTCTTCATCTTTCTGTTATACAAGGGACAAAGTATAATAATGTATTTGATGTCAAACAATTGAAATACATGGCAACCATATATACAAACCACATGATATCAAATTACCAAATTTGCCAAAAGATAGGCTGCAAAAGCATTTGAAACTAACCTTCTCCGAATATGAGTATCAATATCCCATCGAACACATTAATCCATCACTGATTTGATCAGATTTAGCAACACGTTTTGGCCTCTGTCTTTCAAAGGTCATTTCAACAATGATTAAGTCGGGTACAAAGGTCAATACAGACGTTTAGCTAAAATCATATCATTGGTTCTTTCTTAACCACTAGGATTTCAATAATCAGATACTGCATCATTTTGTTATAAGAGAGACACGTGACTAGCAATAGCTTGAGTATGCCCACTTGTTATGTAAGTCTGAATACACAGCAGGTGCCAATCTGTAATGTATTGTCTACTTGACAGCAGGGGCTAACGAGGGCTAATTGTTTCAATAACAGTTCCCAATTAACGGCTAACATAGATAAGCTTGATGTTGAACAAACTGCCAAATGCAAATTTGAAGAAAATTAATTGTAAAAAGCATCCATGAAGCCGGAGGTTTTAAACGCTTAAATTTGCGGGTGTTGAATAACAATGAATCCCGGAAATTTTACAAACGCAACTATTTATCGATATTGTAACATGACCGTTAGTTATAAGCATTTTAAGAGCGAACTCTATTTTTGCGTAGGGAACTCTGAGTTGAAAGGATCTAACGACTGATCCATTATTGTTATAGGTGTTCGCAGCTATAAAGAAGAAGGAATTCCCAGTGTTATGGACATTAAAATAGTGTTCTAATATTGCAAACCAGTTGCACTCATAACGGTGAGATCATATAGTTTGCACTGTGAAATTTACGATAGAGAAAACAGTTATATAATTAATAAACCAACAGGAACAAACCCGACTGAACAAATATCTTAAACTCGCCCAGACCATTGTGACGGTGACGCGATCATTATGACGTCATAACCGTTGGCCTTTGTGACGTCGTGCCATGGGAACGGCATTCGAAAGAAACCGGCCGCATGGCTCAAGGCGGCAAATTAGGAGAAACTTAGCCAATTAAGAAAGTTTGGTTACATAAATCTAAAGCAAATAGAAAAGGATTTTTGGCATCTACGGGAATGCGCAAGTTAGAAAATGACAGCAACAACAGTAAAATGTGAATCGGTCACGAATATTGGGAGAATAAGAACATTTTAATGTTGAGGTGGACCAAATAATGTATCCTTTCGCGGTGATTCGCCTCAGCCAATTTGCGGGTGTTCATTGCCATTTAACACTGGCAAATTCTTCAAGTCAACCAATCAGAAACGAGTATTTACCGAAGTCATGTTACAATAAAGTTATAAACTTTTCAGAAACAAACTAAAAACAATAAAAGACAAATTAATTTTTTATACAGATAACAAAGCCAGATAAGTAAAATATACTTCATTATATCAATAAAGCTAAAACTTGATTAATCAATATCGTATTTTTGTGTTTATTTTCAGTAATTTAGTTTTCATATTTTATGTTATTGGTGCAAATAATCCTTAATGACTACCACTGTGAATTAAAACATTGAACAATATCATTATTTGAAATAAATGTTAAGAGAATCAAATTCAACTGGCTGCACAAAGGGATACGGACGAAACGGCGACACGGCAAAACGGTATGACTTATTCATATTAAAAAAAACAGAACCAAGTCTCCATATTGTCAGAATTCATTTTGCATGAGTTCGGTGGGTGGCAGATAAATATATATTTTCAACACGATATATTTTCTTAATAAGTATGAATAAATATAACTAAATACTAGTGAATAAACGTAACTGGTGAGTATGATTCTAGAAATCTGAACAGTGCAAAGTACTGGGGAAAAACGGCTGTTAAATTGATTGAAAAATAATTATTTTAAAACAATGATTGTTTCAAACAAATACAAAAGTACAAATATTAAACAAAATACATTCTGCAAAATACATGTCCGGCCGAAAGTCATCAATCAGTCTAAGTAATTGGTCGTAATTAATCAATTAATTCAAGGTATTGTTACTTTCTTCATTGTAATTCTTGGTCATTGTTGTCTAATTAATGTCATGGGTGATTGCTGTCTAATCAGTAGCATAGTTGATTTGCATTTGCATTCAATTGTTACTTTCTTCTCTCCTTTATCATTCGAGGTTTTGTGAAAACAAGTTTCTTTTGATATGAAATATGAAAACCTGTTTTAATTCACTTTTATAGTTTCAAAGTATATGTCTTTATTGTATTCTTCTCTTTTTTGTTTGCTAAATAATAATTCTCAATTCAATATATAGTAAGCAATATATATATATAAGCAATTTACGTTTTATTTTTAGAATTGTGTTAATCAAAAGTGAACTTTTTAACATTCAGCATCATTTTTGTTGGTGCAGAAAATATCCTCATAGAGGATAAACATAGCAGATAACAAAAATACATTCTTTTTAAACGGAAAATTTATGACTATAACTTAAGTGATATTGAATCTCTTTCCGATGAACTTAGTTCGTTTGATTGGAACACAATCCTTTCCTCAAGTGATATTAATCAAGTAGCAGATCAGTTAACCAAATCGATTTTAGACCTTTGCAACAAATATGTACCAAATAAAATTGTTACTATCAGACCAAATGATGCTCCATGGATGAATAATGAAACTCAGAGTTTGATTCGAAAACGTAATCGCTTACATAAAATTGCTAAAAAGCGGAATTTACCCACCGATTGGACCAAATTTAGACAATTTAGAAATATAACTATTAAATCTGTCAGATCTACAAAACAGTCATAGGTTGATAAAATTGATTCAATCATTAGCGAAAAGCATGGAACAAAAATCTGGTGGCGCCCTATTAAGAACTACAAAAAAGGTAAGAGTTCTTGAACTCTTTCCCCCCTATTATTCATAACAATCAACTTTATGATGATAGTACTGAAATTGCACATATAATGAATGAATATTTCATCGACCACACAAAAGTTGATTATCCAGATAGAAATATTGATGAAGATGTTTCGTCAACTGACAAATCTTTATGTGATGTGTATTTATACCCTAATGAAGTGTGTGATATTCTTTCATCTTTAGACACTACAAAAGCATTAGGGGAGAATGCTGACGGAATTAGCAACAAATTTCTTAAAATGAATGCTCAACTTCTGGCTTCTATCCTAACAGATGTCTTTAATCAGTCTCTTTCAGGAAACACTTTCCCTCAAGTTTGGAAAGAGGCCTCAGTGGTCCCTATTCACAAAAAAGGTAACACCGATGACTGTTCGAATTATAGACCAGTTGCCCTTACAAGCTGCTTAGCAAAGGTTTTTGAGAAGTGCGTTTTCAAACATGTTTTCAATTACTTTAGAGTCAACGATATACTCACCAACCTCCAATCCGGTTTTACACCAGGGGATTCAACTGTTAATCAATTAACTTATCTTTATGATTTCATTGCAGTAGATAAAGGTAAGGAAATAAGAGCTATATTTTGCGACGTTAGCAAGGCTTTCGACAAGGTGTGGCACAAAGGTATTATATTTAAATTAAAAAGATATGGTATAAATGGTAATCTTCTAAAGTGGTTTGAGAGTTATCTTGACAAAAGAGAACAAAGTGTTGTTATAAATGGATGTAGATCAGATAATAGTACTATTTTTGCTGGCGTACCCCAGGGCTCAGTCTTAGGACCACTTTTATTCATTATTTATATGAATGATATAGTTGAAGAAATAAGTTGTAACATACGCCTCTTTGCGGATGATACTTCTTTGTATGCAATCATTGGTGATCCCGAGAAAACTGCTAACAATATGAACGAGGATCTACAGCGTATTGCTGAATGGGCAGAAAAGTGGCAAGTATCGTTTAACCCAACTAAGACAGAATCTGTTCACTTTACACGTAAATCACAACCAACTCCGATGCCGAATCTAAACATGAATGGTAAGGCATTACTTCTGTTCAAGATCATAAACATTTAGGCCTCATTTTACAGCATGATTGCTCGTTGGAATGAGCAGTGTCTCTGGGACACCGGAGAGATAAGACGTATCGTCAGTCGCTCGTGCAACTAACGTAACAACCTTACCTTTCTACCCACAGCGTCTCTACTTGGATTGAGGATATTTATTTGAATATTACTACTCTGTTTGGATATTATTCAAGATTCAGTGAGACAACCAATTGAGCAACGCTCAACATTTGAATACGAGGAGTATTCACATTCTATTTGGACTCTACCCGGATCAACAATTAGGACTTACAACCCGGTCAAACAGATCGGAAGAAGTATTCGGTTTTAGCGATTCGGATCACATATTTGGATTTCCAAATAGACTTTTAAGTCTTCAAGGTGAGTTCTCTAAGATTCTCCCTTAAAGCACAACAACAACATACCAATTAGCACCTCTGCTAATCACTGGAGTACGACGACTCCTCACCACCCCACCCCTCACTAACCCTGCACCACCCACAGCGCAATCACGCATCACAGCGCATACACCTTATTATATTTATATTTAATATAATATTAGATAAATTATATCTAACTAAGAAGTGTGTACTATACCCAACTCAAGCAGCAGAGGTCTAGCTTACGTAGCTCAGGTCCATTGTCCATTGAATCACCTTGTTCTTTAGCGTGGACAAAGTCAGGTGTGACCTACAAGGTTGGGCTTGGAGGTGTGACGAGTTTTAGAATAATTTATATTATTCTAGGTGGCTTAGTTGTAGGCTCTACTTAGCGCTAGGAACCAAACTGCATACATATATAGTTACACACTTCGCTTACAGGGTTAGTTTTTCTCATAATCATAATAATAATAATAATAATAATAATAATAATAATTAGTTTATATAGCCCCTAATTCCAGCTAGGAGAAGCTGCTCAACGGTTCTTCACAGAAGTAGTGAGGGTTAAAAAAAAAAAAAAGTCACAGGTATTAGATTGGGCAGATTGAACTCAGGATGCAAAAAGGAATGTTTTAGCCTGTTCTTGAATGTTTGCAGAGTGTCACTGTTCCTGATGTTGATAGGAACACTGTTCCACAGAGTGGGAGCTGCCACAGAAAAAGATCTCTCTCCTGACTTAGTTGTTATTGCAGGAACAACCAGTTGTTCTTTCTGTGCAGAGCGGATAGTTCTAGTTGGCTGGTAGACCGAGAGCAGGTCTTTGATATACACAGGCGATGAATCGACATAGAGTGCACTGTATGTCAGTACCAGCAACTTGAAACTGATCCGGTTACTGATAGGCAACCATTGTAACTGTTTTAGTACCGGCGTTATATGGGAGTCCTGTCTGGTGTGGGAGACAACACGAGCAGCCTTGTTTTGAACTCTCTGCAGGTGGGAGATCAGACTAGAACCACAAACAAGAGAGTTACAGTAGTCCAGTCTGCTTGCTACTTGGGATTGAACCAGGATTTTGCAAGTTTCGTTGTCTAAGAACTTACGGATCTTGCCGATGTTAGAGATTTGGAAGTTGGCTACCTTGGCTGTGTTGAGTGCCTGTGATTTACCTGACATGGTTCTGTCCATAAACACGCCAATATTCTTGACACAGGATAAACACAGCTCTCGTCCACAGACAGGTTGAGGGAGTCAGGAATCTTGTCAAGTTGTTGGTGAGTTCCGAACACTATGAACTCTGTTTTGTCCTTGTTCAGTTGTAGATAGTTAGCAGACATCCAGTCGTGGATGTCGCTTATGCAGTTTTGTTTGTTGCAGATTCCTGTTCTAACACTAATCACCAAACCATAAGACATGGATAATCAATTAGACTTATTCCAAAACTGTATTCTGGACTGCACTCCAACTCACCTAGACATACAAAAAAAACACAACCAACTAGTTGGTTCATCTAATTTTCAAATCGCATTCGGCGATATAGAATTACAGGAAACAACCAATATGGAAACAAACGGTTTTACCGTTCACAGTAACAGGAAAAAAACAATAAAAGACAAAGACAAAGTAACCTGTCAGACACAACCGATTCCGCTGGATCAACTCCAGACAATAACAAAAAATGCAGAAGCTCTAATGAAACACTAAGCAATAAAAGCACACCAGCAAATGATAACAAAACCAAATATCAAATGATCATGACAGCCGTAGAGAAAATTGAACTAAACAAAATCATGTGTTGTCAAGACATGGCATTTCAACTTAGCTCACTAGGTGCCCACCCAACAACAATTACCAAATGTGGCAAAGGTTTTCTGCTTACTACGGATAACAAGCACTACTTAGACAGCATAACAAGCTACACGACAGTTAATGGCACTGAAGTCAAATAGGACACACCAAACTGGGAAAAACAAATTAAAGGAGTCATCAAAGTAAACCCTAAACTATCTGACAAACAACTAGAGCAGAGCATCACAAGGGCTAATCAGTATAACAGGACTCGAATCCTGCAAACCAGAAGGATTAAGTGGCAACAAGACAACACACCCTCAGTCATCATTACATTCGAAGGTACTACCCTCCCAAAACTAATTACCTTCGCTGGTGTACCAAACACGGTAGTACAACCATACCTTAAACAGCCGATGTTTTGCACAAAATGCTTCGGGTATGACCACACTACCACTGACTGTCCTAATGCTAAACACTGCTCAAGATGCCACTACTCAGGTCATGATTATGACAAATGTCGCAACAAAATGTACTGCAGCAACTGCAAACAAACAGGTCACAGTGCCCTATCTAGAAAATGCCCATACAGGCAAAAACAAATTGAACAACTGAACAAGCACCACTTTGAACAAGCGACTCAAACCAAAAACAACAAAACCAACATAGAGCAATCTGTTGCATTCAATCCCTCCAACCACTCATCCACCCAGACAATCACCAGTAAATGAAGAAACGCTCTTCTCCAGGAAAGTAGTTCCCAGACATCCAATAAGCTCCTCAGAGGAAAAACACAAAAAGTTGGAGAAGATGTTGGAAAATGTTGAACATAGACTTCTTGAAGATATCAGGTCCGCAAGAAAAACACAACCAAAACCAAAAAATACAGGTGAGAGAACTAAGGAACAAACCAAAACTCAAAATACTGAGAAATACAGATCGCCAATGTTGAGAAAGCTGAACTACTCTCACACGAATAAAAACAATGTCACTAAAAAAACACAGCACCAAAGACAAAAAGATCTCAGGGAAACAATCAACCGTAGAAACACCAACGACAAACCCAAACCAAAAAACAAAAACAGTGTCATTGATAAGATTAGACTTTTTATAACACAAGCTTTCATCAACTCAACACCAACACACTCTGACAGGGAACACCATAGGAATGTCAAGAGACTATACTCCAATGCAGCAAAAATGGGGCTATGCAGTATCAGCTGGGAACAATTCTTTGACAGGATCCACCAAAACAACCCACCCAATACCACTTCTCACCACCAAGATAGAAGCTGCTACTACTAATCCTAAACATTCCTGAACATAACCCCCTCCTTATAAAATGGCGGACTATACTGTACTCCAACAAAACGTAAATGGGCTAGGCACCAATGGTGCTGAACTCAAAGTATTGATACAAAACAAATCAATACAACCAAGCGTAATACTTCTACAGGAAACAAAATTATCTTAAAGAAGGGATTATAAAATCCCAGGTTATAACATACTAAGAAAGAATCGTTTTACAGAGATAAGAAAAATCCCACATGGTGGACTAATAATTGCCATAAAACATGGTATTTATTACAAACCCCTAGATATAAAAATTGAAGGCATAGAAATCAATGGCGTAACAGTTAACATAAATGGTAATAAACCAACAAATGTTATTAATGTCTATTTACCCCACAGCACAAAAATTACAGTTGAAATACTCAACAAATTACTACCCTATCTCGCCAACTCAGCCTATTTGGGTGGCGATTTTAATGCACACCGTAGCCTCTGGGAGGCAGACGATAGAACCGATGCCAGAAGTTCAGTCATACAAAAATGGTTAGAGGATAACAAACTTATTGTTCTCAACAATGGTGAACCTACTTTTCACAGGCTAACACAAGGTATCTACACCACAATAGATCTTAGCATTATCACACCAGACTTAGTTAATGATACTAGTTTATATGTTCATGAAGACAGTTGGGGAAGTGATCACTTTCCACTATTCACCGCATTAACGAATAACAATACACAACAGGCACACAAAAACAATACCCATAACAGTTGGAATTTTAACAAAGCAAATTGGGAAATATTTCAAAATATTTGTGAGCAAAACCTAAACAATGATGTAAAAGACGAAGATGTTAACACATCCAACAAAAATATCACCGAGGTAATTATAAATGCTGCTAATGTAGCCATTCCAACCAAAAAACAAAAAACCAAAAACAACATATACCTGTACCATGGTGGAATGAAGAAATTATGCAAGCAAGAAAAGAAAGAAAACTTCTCAGGAAAAAAGCTAAAAAGGATAAGAAATTAATACAACAAGCGGTTGCAGCTAGAAATAGGGTCAAAACTTTAATAAGTAAGGCAAAAATCCAATCATGGAAAAAAATTTGTAGCTCATTAGATATCAAATCTAACTCAAGGCAAGTCTGGAAAAAGATAAATGTCTTTAGAGGTAAAAGCACTAAATCCCTTATTCCAAGTATCAACAACAGCAAAAACAAACAGGAAAAAATAGACAATTTATGTAAACAATTCTCACAAGCAAGCTCAACCAATAACTACAAAACGGCTTTTTAAGATAAAGTAAAAAATACACAACCTTGTCCAAAGGACAAAAACAAGTCAAACTTATGGTACAATAAGCCAATCACAATATCAGAACTTAACAATATTGTAAATAATAAAAAAGGAACAGCATCTGGTATTGATCAAACCAGTTACACAATGCTTAAACATCTCCCCTATAAATGTAAACAAGTGTTATTAGATTTCTACAATAATTTATGGAAAGACGGCAAATTACCATCAGACTGGAAAGAAAGTCTTATTATACCATTACACAAACAGGGAAAAGACCCTACCAAATCCGATTCCTATAGACCAGTCTCCTTAACATCTAATCTATGTAAAACACTCGAAGCTATGGCAACGAAAAGACTACAACACTATCTAGAAACGAACGAATTGATCACACAAAATCAATCAGTATATGACCATATTGTTAGATTACAACACTCTATCTGACAAGCTCAACAAACTAATAAATTCACTACAGCAGTCTTTCTAGACTTTAGTAAAGCATTTGACATGGTCTGGAAAACAGGCTTGATACAAAAAGTTAAGAAAAAGGCATACAAGTGGAAATGTTAAACTTCATAAACGACTTCATGTCAGACAGAACTTTTCGTCTTAAAACAGATGATCAAATATCAGACAAATACAATTTAGAAAATGGAACCCCACAAGGAAGTATCATATCACCAACCTTGTTTAATATTATGATAGATGATCTATTTCACAAACTACCCAAACAAGTGAACACCTCACAATTCGCTGACGACGGGGCCCTTTTGGTCAGTAACAAACATCAACATGTAGCTGCAGAAATATTACAAAAAGCCTTAATCAAAGTAAATGAATGGACCCAAAACTGGGCATTCCAATTATCCACAAGCAAATCTCTATCAATTCTCTTTCGGCCAACACCCAGAGGCGACTGCAGACTACTGAGATTATATATTAATGAAAAACTACTAAACCAAGTATGTCAAATTCTTAGGCATAACATTTGATGAATATCTAACATGGAATCAACATATTGTTGAACTGTCACAAAGATGCAAAAAAGATCTCAATATATTACGAATGCTTTCTCATACCAGGTGGGGCAGCAGCAAGGAAATGTTACACTTGCTATATAAATCTCTGATTAAATCCAAACTGCACTATGGAGCAGAAGCTTGGTGTGACACTAGTCAAACCAACATACAAAAGCTAAAAACCATACAAAATCAAGCTTACAGATATATATCAGGATGCCTAAGTGGCACATCAATGGAACTAGTCAGACATGAACTAGAAAAAGAATGGGAAGATAATATTACCAACTATTTTGTTAGATCAAAGCATAAGCCATGTTTACAAAATATTATCACACGAAAAAAGCAAATAATGACTAAAAGAGTAAAAAAAATACCAACACCATTTGGAGTTACCATGGAAAAACACATAGACAAATATGACCTTGATACAATAGACGATATTTCTGACCCATATACCAAGCATATCCTAAAACCTCAAGACGTCCCCGATATCCAAGTCGATATCAAATTGAAAGACCTCATAGACAAAAATAATCCAAAACCTAGTGACCTCAGTAACACTCAAGTCTATATAGAACAAAACTACAACCAAACTGATTACATTCAAATCTTTACTGACGGTTCTAAAGATGAAAAAGGAAGAGTAAGCTCTGGGATAGCTTTCACTCACACAGGTGATGAAGATATATCCCTCAAACTACCAGACAAAACCTCTAACTTCACAGCTGAACTTGTAGCTATTCGACAAGCACTCATTATCAGTAAAGGCTACAAACACAGAAATATAGCTATATTTACAGATTCACTCAGCTAACTGCAAGCTATACAAAACAAAACAGAAAAAAATAGTCATGAACTTCTACACCAAATTTAACAGGGGTATAATTATCTAACTCAGGATAACAACAATATTAGATTTATATGGGTGCCTTTCCCACATAGGCCTAACAGGCAACGAAAGTGCCGACCGAGCAGCAAAAGTAGCTCTTACCCACAGCAATTATGTGAACATACCATTTACTAAAAAAGAAATTAACAGCATTGTTAAATCAATTAGAATGGATGAATACAACACAAACTTTAAAGGCAACTGTGGACATACCCAGTACTATCAAGTACAACCTACAAAAGTTACAAAGGTTAAAAACTTCCACAACTTTAGAAGGGTTGATGTAGCCATAACTAGACTTAGGCTTAACAATGTTTGCAACGGGGTTTATCTCCACAAAATAGAGAAAGCACCAAATAATCTATGCAATCAATGTAATGTCGAAGACACCATACATCACATTCTGTTTCAATGTGATAAACACCAAAAACACAGGAGACAACTCCTAGAAAAAGTAAGCGCTAACACCCCACAAGAACTGTTAGCCAATACCAAAAATTACCAGTATCTTTCAGTATTCCTACTACAAACTAAATTATATAAAACATTATAATTAATAACCACCTAGCCTTACACCCAAACTCCTAACCATTACCCACCCCACATCCCCTACCCAATTTAAGGGTCACCAAACCCTAACACCTACCCCATGGGTAAAACTCCCAGAAGGATGCTACGCAAGTGAGACTGGTCTCTTAAACCTCCTTCGACTGGTAAGTGTGGCCATGGCGACCTGCGACCAGAGCTGGTTGGTGAGATGGGTTCACGAGATATATTATTTCGGGACCACTCGCGCAAGCCTATACAAACAGGCATGTAGGCTCCAAATGGGAGATTCCCACCTATCACCTAAAATGATATTTATCACTCCCATATTTGGGATAACTGGTAAGACTTGGGCACAGGGCAAAATGGTTAAAACTCTTTATTAAAAGTGCACGTTGTGCTACCCCCGGCGCTTTACTAAAGTATAACTGGTAATTTTCTCAATACCAAACCTCAAAAACCCTCACTGCCTGGTTCTGACTGGGTTCAGTGGGGAGGACAGGGATCATACCTTAAGTGTTTGGTGTGACAACCCCCTGCACTCTGCATAGGTACAATCCAGATCAGACGACCTTCAAGAAAGAAGAATGCACATTGCGAAGATAACAACGATGGAAACAATGGCAAATAACGGACTAAGTATATCAAACCAAAACGATAAGTATTACTCCATTCATTCACTTATCAATAAATTTAATTATAAAACATCACTAATTTCAATTGACTATAAATACAATTCAATCACAAATCGATGGTTTAGAGCCAAAACAAGACATCTCTGAAAAAGCTGTTTTGAGAAAAATGGAGTTTTGTATTTGACCTCCTCTGAAAAATCAGAATTTGCATATAGCGTCAAGTTTCTCGTATATTATTATTTAGTTTTTGTTGAACTGTTGTCTAAACATAACTGCACAGTCTGCAAAAGATAAATTACGCATTTATTGACCAAAGAAGTTGTATCTTGTTTTGCCATGGAAATCTTAAGGAAGCAAAACAGTACATCTCGAGTTAAGCCTTAGTGGTATACTGTGATGCTTAGTGGGAAAACGGTACATCTCTGAATGGATGTATATGCTACTGAGGCGAAGCTCACATATATGTAAACTGTCAGAGGTATAATAAGACAAAACTAGATATCTGGTTTTGGAACTAACTGTATTAAGATAATTACATCAAACAAAATATATCAAAATGGTACACTTGGCTTTGAATTATTTTGTCATGCAGGATTAAAGCAATGTCATACATAATTGACAGCATTACACAATATCTATGCTACAACAAAATACTAAATAATCATTTTCATTAGTATTGATATTGAAATTCTTACCTTATTATAATATATACATCCATATCGTCACATATAAATTCCTTCTGAAGAAACAAATGCAATTTGCGTTTAGTCAGGCATGCAAAAATCCATCACCATTTCCATACAGATATGTGAACTTGTCAGAACAGAGAGTTAGGCATCGGTATCCATGTCCTCCTCCTCCTCATCTGGCACAGGGAGATGATCAGACACACCAGTAGCTGTGGGCAGATTCCTGTAAAAGTCGTGATGACGGTCAGGGATGACACCAGTCCTGCACAAGTCCAGGAGATCTCTTTTCTTAGCTTCCGTTACAGGAATCTTACTTTGGTACAGCTGTGACACTTCTTGGTGTGTCACAGTAGGTCTGCCACGACGACCAGCTGATAGCAGTCGGAGTTGCCTGAATTCTTCACAGGAAAAGTCATTTTTTAAAGAAAATACTATCCGGGTGGCTTTTCCTGTACTGAATCCACTTTAACTCTAACCAGTTAACTCGTTCGCCCTTTGTGTCAGCTTTTGGAATTTTAAATTTTGATTTGCTGAAGGCCTTATAATCAAGAAAATTTGAATGCTTAAGTGGAACAACTTTGTATGGGTTTTTTTGACGGGCCATCTGAATGACTGTGTCCCACTGGCTAGGAACATGCACTGTTGTTCTTTTCTTTGCATGTTCAATAGCCGCATGCATAGAGTCACACTCCATTTGGCTGTGTCCACTTTCAAAGTACTTTTGGTTCAATTCCCTCAAGTAAGGACTTGTAGACACAGCATGAAGTAAAGCTATTGATGTAAATTGGTTTCTGTTTTGACCCGAGCAAGTGTCCGAAAAAAATGTGACTGTGTCCACAGAAGGCGGCAGGGAAGACAAGTACATATTCAAGCATGTGGCGATTTCACAAGAGCCTCTTCTGCCTTCAGTTTCATCCCAAATGTAGTTATACCCTTTGCTGTCAGCCAAAGAATAAACTGACAGGTTGTATGTGTTCAATTTTCGTTTGTAGAAAATTGGACTTGCCAGGCTACATGGTGTGGTCAATACTGCTTGTAGATCAAATGTAGCAACATTCCATTTTGATGACTCTTTGGCCTTTTTCTTGACCTTTTCTTTCTCCTGTCGAGCCTGGATTTTTCGCTCTTGATGTACTTTGTATTCCTTCTGCAAAGACTCTGAAGTTTGGTCTTGATGATACCGCGAACAAAGTAGACACTGGTCTTTCTTTGGTTTGTGAAACGAAAAATTGTATTCTTCGGTGAATACTTTGCGGTATAGTCCTTGACTTACAGGCTTCCTATGATTGCGTTTACAATCCTCTTGATAAAGTGAATACATCTTCCGTATGGTAAGACTCTGGTCAAGGCGTGTGTCGACCTCGATTCTCCCTTCCATGAAACGATCCATGAGTACTGTTCTTCAAGGCATGCTCTATGTATGAGACTCCAACATTAAGAGTTTTTCTGAAGAAGGTCTTGCACACTTGCAATCTTTCTCCATTTACGACAAAACTGTACGACCTTGAAAAATGTCTTTTCTTGGTAACAGGCTGCATATCTTCTCCCAGTATTGTAATTGTTGTCTTCTGTGTGGTATTGGCACATACAAAGTCTTTTTGTCGTTCATATGTATCCAAGGCATAAAATCCATCAAATATTGTCTGCCTGTTTTCTTCAGTGATATGACTGCAACACTTAAACTTGCATCTTGAGCAATCTACAGGCTGCACACTCTTGCCTTTTCTGGAACTGGATGTAATTTGCAAATTCATTCTCTAAGAAATCACAGACCTCTTCTCTGATTGTTTGGCTTGGTCTGGACAGATGAAGAGCTACCGCTTCGAAGAAACAATTTCCATCTGCAGCAATGGGTATACGTTGCAGACTATTTGACGTCATGAGATTGTCTATTCTGGCAAGGTGAACTTTCAGATCATCCTGAATTTGTTTTGCTTCTTGCCTGCTGATCTCAATGGCTAATCTAACTATATCGTTTCTCTTTTTGGGGAGCGTAACCGTGCCTTCAAACAATTCTCTGTTTGAGGCACTGGAGTCAAAATCTTCCCTTGTTGGGATGAATGGCGGATCGTCATCTGATATATCTGAATACAGATTTTTCGCCATTAATGGTTCATCATCAGAGCTCGAGAAGTCAAGCGATGAGCTGTGCTTCTTCTGCTTCTTTCGTCTCGTTCTTCTCTTTCGTTTATTCTTTATGTACACCAAAGGTAAAGAATCGTCAGATGATGATACATCGGTATCTTTCCCTGGATTTTCCTGTGGGATCCCAACTACAGGTGTGGTATTCTTCTTTTCTGCATCCGAACAGGTTTCTTCTACCACTGTTGTAATAACATCATCCAAAGTTTCCGTCACTACTATTCAGTATTTCCTTTGAAGTAAGCAATTGAAAATGTAAAGAATTGTATATTTCCAGAAATCTGTGTTTGCTTTTAAACGAGATCACGGGAAAACAATGTACCAATTATAAACAATAACATATTATGGTAATTAAGTAGCGGTTTGGTTTGAAAATTATTTTCAGTATACATATCGATTTGGCGATTTCATTAGTGCTATAAAGTAAAAATGACCATTTTTGGGGATATCTTGTTTTGGCTCTAAACCATCGAAATATTCAACTACAATTTTATTTTATCACAACTAACATTCCCATTTCAAATACTACTTTAAAGCTTTCTACCTCAAAATAATTTCCCATACACAATATTTTCTTTCTATCTCTTTCAGGTACCACGCCATCTCACACAACTATTTATTTATTTTCAATTCATAAAATCATCCCCCCCTCCCACTCTATTCCAAATTCTAAATTAATTATATTTATTTTTAACCACTTTAGAACTTTTGTTAACTTAACTTGGGTGTCTATGCCCTTTTCTAAATTTCATGCCCCCTTGTTTTTGGAAATAACTAAGGCATAGACCCCACGTCGGCGACATCACCGGTTAGTGAAAGAAGACGTTAAAC
Source organism: Steromphala cineraria (assembly GCA_916613615.1). Lineage (NCBI taxonomy): Eukaryota > Metazoa > Mollusca > Gastropoda > Trochida > Trochidae > Steromphala > Steromphala cineraria. The sequence goes on from OU744721.1 coordinate 47,094,970, forward strand.
TCCAACCCAACAACAATGGTCCTCATTCACAAAAAAGGTAACTGATGACTGTTCGAATTATAGACCAGTTGCCCTTACAAGCTGCTTAGCAAAGGTTTTTGAGAAGTGCGTTTTCAAACATGTTTTCAATTACTTTAGAGTCAACGATATACTCACCAACCTCCAATCCGGTTTTACACCAGGGGATTCAACTGTTAATCAATTAACTTATCATTATGATTTCATTGCCGGTGCAGTAGATACAGGTAAGGAAATAAGAGCTATATTTTGCGACGTTAGCAAGGCTTTCGACAAGGTGTGGCACAAAGGTATTATATTTAAATTAAAAAGATATGGTATAAATGGTAATCTTCTAAAGTGGTTTGAGAGTTATCTTGACAAAAGAGAACAACGTGTTGTTATAAATGGACGTAGATCAGATAATAGTACTGTGGCAGGCAGTTCTGTGCTGTATATAACTTTTAATTGTCAATAAACTTGTTTTGATATAATGATCTTTTCTTTTATTTCATTACTTAGCTGTGCATTTAAGTATTTTAGTTAGTAATAAGTTTAGCATCTTTAGTGCGTAGGGTTTTTATTCATTAAGGGAGGTTGGGCAAGTCTAGATAACTATCGAGTAGTGTCAGGTATTCCTTCCCAAGCCCTATGATCTCATTGGCTAATTTAAATCACCGCACCTGCCCTTGTACATTTCACGTGCATGCCACATCAGCACTGTTCAACGATCACTGAGCACAGACAGACGACAGAATATATCAGGTTAGTTATGTAGTAAATAGTAACCTATGCCGAGGTTGATACGGGTAATATCACCCCGAGGGAACCGAGGGGTTATATTTCCCGTATCAACCGAGGCATAGGTTACTATTTGCCATACACGCCGAGGAAAACATAGTTAAATTAATGTTTTAATCGTTGTTGGAACGCAGTAATGTCAAAATTAAAGGAATAATTGCCCATTTATCACATTTCGTCCAATACATTATGAATGCAAGACAGAGTACACACCACGAGCATAGCGTGGCAGCAAGAACAACTTATCCGTGTGCAATACTTTGCACGAGATTTACGAGCTCGTCTGTTGTCGTGAAGATCGCATTGTCCAATCAGCAAGCAATGTCGCGGTGACGTATGCGCCTGCGTGTAAATGCACGTGCTCTTATCATTTGACTTGACAAAGCGACGAGACCGCAAGGATAGTTTCAAGATGGCCAACACGTGCTTGTCGGAGTACTCTTACAGCGAAGAAAACTTAATGGATAATATTTTTCGAGAGCCCAGCTCAAGAAAACGCTACAGTAACTACATACGTCCAATAAAGGAACAATTTTCGGATATTTGCTGTTGGAGCGCCAGTGTGTGAACAGTGGAATGTGCCGGACTATCAATAATCAACGCATATTTTATTATTCACTGGATTATATTGTCATTTTTGTGTTACGATGCAGTTGGGCATTCTTTGAATGTTAATGGATCAGCGACACGTCTTTTCCAGACAGAAACACATCTGCAGCTTGTGTACACGGATTATCCATGTTGAATGGAGGTAAGGGATATGTTAGTCCAACTGCATATTTCTTTCAATGAGTGCAAGTTTTTAATACTAGCATTACATGAACCATTAGTTCACCTGTCAAAGTCTTAAAACATGGTTGGCATGAGCTATTGTTTGTACTCATTGTTAAAATCAACATTTCTGTTTCGAAATTGGTGTGCTGAGATTGACGGAATTGCTACTGTGTTCCTAAATAAGTGTTCACGATTAAAGATATATTGGCATTAATGCAAAAGAAACATTTGAGCGTTGAGTATAAACTTTTTAACATTTTAATATAATGATGTAAATTAAGTGGAATTATATTTTTCTTACAGGTAACAAGTGGATTAAAAACATCAGGGATTTACAGGACAGCATCTACCGAATTACGAAGATCACCCCGTACCTGCACACAAACCGAAATCACGCCTCTGACAGAAAACCCAACTGTTGAAGGTTTCAGGAACTAATATAGGAGTTGACAATGTACCGTTTTCATGAAAGAATAAAAAAATTGAAAGCTTGTCATGTACTTCATACGAAACCATTGATAAAATCGTCACCCACAGTCGATACTGATCATATTGACCTAGGGAGTTATGAGATATCTAACCTTTATGCCATCTTTCGACCCCATAACATTTATACGGAGGTGTTTTTTTAAATATTACTAGAGGCGAAGACGAGAGTAATATTTAAAAAACACCGACGTGTTTTAACCGAGGGAGGATACTGAAAGTCGAGGCGAAGCCGAGATTTTCAGTATCCGGACGAGGATATGATTTAGCTAAATGTATGACGTCACGAAAGGTTGGATATCTCATAACTCCCAAGGTCATTGGCAAGGTCTGATATCAAATAATGCCCTAGGGCGATATGGATGAACAACCGATGATGACGTCATAAGAGGTTGATATGAGAATGAACCAATGTTAAGGGAATGGGACCATATCATCCCTAGGTGTGTATAAATAATTGCTAATCTATGTATTTATTCTCGTATGTATAATAGGATAACTTATCTATGATAAGTTAGATCTAATATCGTAATAATAATTAATCATAAGCACTATTTAATCTTTGACGATTTGGTGATCATATCGCCATTTTGTAATGGTAATCATAATCAATCTCTAAATAAGTAAACTAAGGATAAATTAACGTTTAAATCATATTGCTTGACATTTATTTCTCTACTTTATCTGTATGAATGATGTTTGAGTGCGTATCGGTAAGTTGCTAGTGTTTTTACATATTTTACTTATTGATGACGTGTGTGAGCGCCATTTTACTTGTTTATATACATCATGCGTATATTATGTTCGCCAAGTACTTAATTGTGTTATTATTCAATTAAGGAATATCTGGGCATACATGAGCGTCCTTGGTGACCAGTTATGACACCTCAGCGCCACACGCAGGGTAAGGTATTTTAAATATGTAAATTATGTTTGTTATATTTTGTAAATATGTTGATCACGCACATAGTGTGATAATCATGTATGTGCGCGTGCATAATATTTGTAATGTTGTGACACTGCGTTATGTAATATCAGAATTGTATCATTTGTTATAAAGTACAAATGAATGTGTACATAATGTTTTCATGAGAGATTGTCTCCCTTGTTGAATGTATCAACATAACTAATTTCCTTTAATACGTTATCATTATTGTAATTCCTTATAGGAGTTATCGGTGTAATGATTCATCTATATTTGACATGAATCCTGAAATGTATTTGCATAATCTGTAATTATGAAGTCAGGGCATATATAACTAGTAATAGTGAGGTTTGCAATTATTGAATAATTGTGAATGTGTTGATATTTGTATGACAGATTTTATATTGTTTTATGTATGCATTTCAGGGTGTAATTGACTGGTTATTTACTGGCAATAAAACCTCGCACCCGTGACCCGTGTTTGGACTCGTCATTCCCCCTTACACACCCGGTTACAAAAATGGAGCCTCCAGTGAGGATTTGCCCTCGGTAATCAACCAGGATCAGCGTCGTGTCCACTAGGATCATCGTCATCCATCGTTGTACTCGTCTGTCGTTGGATCACACAGGATCTCAGGATCACTCAGGATCTCAGGACCATAAATTACTTCCATATATATTCATTCAATATTCGTCGTCTGCTTTTTCACGATTGTTATTATCTCCCTTTGTTTTCATAATGTAATTACACTTCCGGAAATAACTGTTTGTGATACAGTATTCAATATTAATTTAACTTTGTGAATTCCCTGCAGCTATGTAATACTTGTTTATTTTTTTTGTAATATTTACCAGCTTTCATAACATTTTGACTTTGTAACTTTTCTGTGAACTTGTTTACAGTTATCATGTAACTTTTTGTTTACATTTGGTAACAATTGGTGATCACCCGGGTTTTTGAAATTGTACTGTTTCATAGTTAGTTACATTATGTAGGCCTACATTTAATACACCGTACTACGTTAAGTATATTAACTACAGTTAGTATATTTATTATATTTACTACATTTACTACATTAAGTTTAGTTTAGATAAGATTAATTAATCTGTGCTTTTGTGTGTCATAAATTATTTGAGTTTATTTCAAAATAATGACTTAAAATGACTTAGTTTATTAATTGTTTGTAATTTATTTCAATTGTGTTTGCAGTTAAGTTAGTTAGCATTTAGTATCTACCAGGACTTCTTTAATCATGTGAGACTGTGTGTGTTTGGTTCTGTTTTGATTCTACTATTCTGTTAAATATAAATAGTTAAATTAACTTAAACTTAGTTGTGAATAAAACTTAACCATGTAAGTGTTTATTCCTAGACTGCTTAACGACCGACTGTCTTAGCACTCATTCGCACTTAGGCACCATAATCATAAATATCCCAATTTATATTAACATGCCTTAACTCATTCCCTTGTCCCTTGTCCCTTGTCTTTATTCAATTGGGGTTATTTAATTATTCTGGGATAGTGTATCATTTAGTGGGTTATTTAGGTTAGCATAGTTTAATCTTCATATCTTTATTTATTGCTATTTACCCTAGTTACTTAGTAACACTTCACACAACTATACATATATTCCCAGCCCATTGGTGTTTTAAATTCACAACATGTCCTGAACAATACATATCCCCTTTGTGTTTCAGATTTGCAACACGTCCTTTAGTAATAGTTAAACTTATTGAATATTATTCTCCTTAGTTAAGGATTATAGGTTTATTCAACTTATAATATATAAATCAATCTTTGTAAAATTGTCTAGCTTCATCATTAATATATTCTTAACTCCATGTAAATTATTTATTATCTGACGTCTACGTTTCTTTATATTCACTACATTCTACACACATTGCTTATTCTGTGGATCGAGGAGGAATTGGTCATCATGCAGTGTAAGTTTTTGCTTGTGATCTGGTGAAGTGTAAGTTTATATGTGCTCATTGAAGTCCCTTCTGGACTTGTGATTTTGTATTTCATGTAAGTCCCTTCTGGACGTGATGTGTTAAGTCCCTCCTGGACTTTGTGTTTAGTCCCTCCTGGACTTGTGTGAAGTCCCTCCCGGACTTTGTGTTTAGTCCCTCCTGGACTTGTGTGAAGTCCCTTCTGGACTTAGTGTCTAGTCTCTTCAGGACTTATGTGTTAACTGCTATCAGGATGGAATTTGTTAAGTCCCTCCTGGACTTCTAGTATCCAGTCCCTCCTGGACTTAGTGTTACGTCCCTCCAGGACTTTCTGTTGTCTAGTCCCTTCTGGACTGAGTGTCTTGTCCCTTCTGGACTAGTGTATTTTGTAAAGTCCCTACTGGACTTATTGTTCATAAGTTAACTAGTCTCTACTAGACTTATTTTTTGTGGTCCCTTCTTGACAGTTGTGCTTGTGATCCCTCTTTAGACCCATTTCCTACTAGACTTGTGTCTGTGCATTGTGTTCCGATCCTTTTCTGCATTGTTCATTCTTAATTCACTATGGAGTTAGGACAGGAGGAAACATTGGAGTTAGGAAAGGAGGAAATGAAGTCTCTTCTGACAGTCTTTGCTAAGATGGGAATAGCACCGGAAGTGGAAACACCAGAAGCATTCAAGGCTTGGATTGGTAAAACTGCAAAGGAGGAACCAGTAGTCAAGAATGAACCAATCCCTAGTCCATCTTCCATCATGTCACCACCAACGTCGTTCACAACTTACAGTCACTTCCCGAAGTTACCATTTTTCAGTGGGGAGAACGGAAAGGATACACCATACGACCTATGGAAGTATGAAGTAGACTGTCTCCTACAGTCGAAGACCCATTCCTCTGACGTTGTGCTCCAAGCAGTAAGGAAGTCTCTACGTGGAGAAGCAGCCCTGTGCTGGGACACACTGCGTCGATCTCGGACATTATTCACAAACTTCACAGTGCCTTTGGGACATTGAGACGAAAGGAGACCCTCATGTCTCAATTCTATGGAAGTAGGCAAGGGGATAATGAAGATGTGTCATCATTGGGATGTAGGCTAGAGAACATGATGTACCAGATCTCCCAGCAGCGCTAAATACCCCATTACGAACAAGATGAGATGCTGAGAAGTAAGATGTGGGAAGGCCTACAGCAAGCACTAAAGAGTCTCGCCGCCCACAAGTTTGATTCCATCTTCAAATTTGATGAGCTCCGACTTTGCTTGAGGGAAGTAGAGTTTGATCTGAGGAAAGGACAGCCCTTGACATCTGGATCCAAGAAAGCAGCTTCAGCAAAGATGGTATCTACGTCTGAACCTTCTGCACCCACCATCAAAGAGGAAGTTCTGGATCTCAAGGCGATGATGATGGAAATCAAGGCTGAGCTGTCTGAACTTAAGGATCAACGGCCTTCGGCTCAAGTACAGCTTCATCAGTCTTCAGCACCAGCCTATCAGGATCAAACTCAGAGGAGATGGAAGAAACAAGGAAAACGAAATGGACCACCCAACAAGCCATTCTTCCAGAATCAAGTTCCTCAGCAACCATCTCTTCCACATGTGCCTGCTCCACAACAAGTAGCTCCTCAACCACCAATTCCACCTTTTCAACCTCAAGGACAAGCTGGAGTTACGGGACAAGTCGACAACTCTGAACCCATATACTGCTACAGATGCGGAGATCCAGGACACATTGCTGTTGGATGAACAGTGAGATTAGATCATCTACGACAACCTTTAAACTGGGACAGGCCTTTGGGAAGGGGTCACCCTTAGGCTATAGTGGAAAACCCAGACGGACACATATCCCAGATGGACTGGTAGGAGACTCCAAGGAAGTTGATGTTGCCATTGAGGATGTACCAGTGAGAGCCCTACTGGACACTGGAGCGACAGTCTCCATTATGTCAGAGACATTCTATAGGACCAACTTTAGTCTGCTACCACTAGAGCCTATAGTAGATATCCTTGATATAGAGTGTGCGGTCGGGGAACAACTTACATACTTAGGATTTGTCAAGTTGAATGTCAACGTTATTGGAGGAGGAATCAACAGTGAAGATCCTGTGTCATGTCTCATGCTCGTTGTGCCAGATACGAAGTATAATGCCAAGGTACCTGCACTTCTTGGGACCAACATACTTCGTCACCTATTGGACAAATGCAAGGTACAGCATGGAGTTAGATTCCTTCAGCGTGCAAACCTCCACACACCATTCTACCTCGCCTACAGAACTATCACTCTACGAGACAAGGAATTGGAGAAGCGAGACCACTGTCTTGGATTAGTTCGGAGTGTCAACAACAGGAACCTTATTATCCCACCGAACACCTCTACAGTCATCAACGGACAAGTGACTAAAGGATTCACGCTACCTGTTACATGTGCATTACTTCAACCAACAACCGGAACTTCATTTCCACAGGATCTGGACATAGCACCATCGATCATCTCCTATGACCATGACAATCCGGAAGCTATTGAAGTACATGTATCCAACGTGACCACCAACACAGTTGTAGTCCCTCCTAGAGCTCTCTTGTGTGAGATTCAACCTGTGACCATACCAGAACCACCGCATGGAGAACAACTTGGATCTGATGACATCACTAACTTAGTTGACATTGACAAGTCAGGCTTGACTCAGGAACAGCTTCTTCAGGGTCTTGACGTCATCAACAAGTTCAGCAACATCTTCTCCAGGCATGATGATGACATAGGATGTAGCAACATGGTTCGCCACAGGATTGACATTGTAGATGAAATGCCGTTCAAGCAGAGGCATCGTCGTATCCCTCCTGCCATGTACGATGAAGTCCGGAATCATCTTCAGACCTTACTATCAGCTGGAGTTATCAGGAAATCACACAGCCCTTGGGCATCCAATGTAGTGTTAGCCAAGAAGAAAGACGGACGCCTGCGTCTATGTGTTGATTTTCGCCAGCTTAACGAACGGACTATCAAAGACTCGTATGCTATGCCCAGGATTGAAGAACTGTTGGACTGCCTTGGTGGGAATATGTTCTTGTCGGTCCTGGACATGAAATCTGGTTATCACCAAGTGGAGATAGAGGAATCACATAAACAGAGAACAGCCTTCACCGTTGGACCACTCGGATTTTTCGAATACAACCGAATGCTTTTTGGATTGTCAAATGCACCAGCAACTTACCAACGTTTAATGGAGCAATGTCTGGAAGGTCTGCATCTGAATATCTGCCTCATCTATCTCGATGACCTGATTATTTTCTCAAGGACTTACGAGGAACATTTGGATCGCCTTCAACAAGTCTTTCAACGTATCCAAGAGTCAGGATTGAAGCTTGCTACTCAGAAGTGTAAGTTCTTCAAGAGAAATGTACGATATGTAGGCTACATCGTCTCAGAAGATGGCATAAAAGCAGACCCTGACAAGATCGACAAGGTACAGTAATGGCCAACACCAACAACACCTGAGGAAGTACGAAAGTTCCTTGGATTCGCTGGTTACTACCGGAAATTCATCAAGGACTTTTCCAAGGTTGCCAAGCCACTATCACAGTTGATACCAAAGTCTGCATCGAAAAGATCCAAGCCATCCAAGGACGTCAATTGGATTTGGGGAGAAGAACAGGATCAGGCCTTTTACGAACTTAAACATCGTCTCTCCATGCCACCAATCCTTGGATACGCCGACTGCAGTAAGCCCTATGAACTACACACAGACGCCAGTGGACATGGACTAGGAGCAGTCCTCTATCAAGAACAAGGTGGACAGCTACGGGTTGTTGCCTATGCTAGCAGAGGTCTTGGTAGCTCTGAGAGAAACTACTCAGCACACAAGCTTGAATTTTTGTGTCTGAAGTGGGCGATCTCAGAGAAGTTCCATGATTATCTGTGGCGCAATAACTTTGTGGTTGTGACAGACAATAACCCACTGACGTATGTGTTGACAAGTGCCAAGCTTGATGCCACAGGACACCGTTGGCTTGCAGCTCTCTGAAGTTACAACTTCAGCATCAAGTACCGTCCAGGCAAGGCTAACATGGATGCTGATGCTCTGTCAAGGTTACCAGTCGAGGAGGAAACAGACGGCATGGAACAGATTGCTAAGGATTCTGTTGCAGCAATTTGCCAGTCTGTACATGTTGACAACTTAGTGGAAAGCCTCAGTTTTTCTATGGATGTAGTTGAAGATGAGGACCTCGACCTAACTGATGACAGATGTGACCAAAATGCGAGAGACTGGAGGAAAACTCAAGCTAAGGACGATCTACTGTCGGATATCATCACACATTTGAGGAATGGAACACACCCCAAAAGGATTCCTCAATGTCAGCCCTATTGAAGAACTACGCTCAGTTCAAACTCAAGCGAGGAGTGCTCTACAGAGTTACTAATGTCAATGGAGTGGATAGGGAACAGTTGGTTCTACCTTTTAGAGTAAGGACAGCAGCTTTGGGGAGTCTCCATGACAATGTTGGACATTCCGGCAGGGACCGGACTATCTCATTACTTCGAGACAGATTCTACTGGCCTGGGATGGGAAACGACGTGGAGATTCATCTACAGAACTGTCAGCGCTGTCTGAGGAGGAAAACAGCAACTAATATCAGAGCTCCACTCAATAACATCAAGACATCAGAGCCCCTTGAACTAGTATGCATGGACTTCTTGTCATTAGAACCATCCAGAGGAGGAATTGAGAACGTCTTAGTTATTACGGATCATTTCACTCGGTATGCACAGGCCTATCACACCAGGAATATGACTGCCAAGACTACAGCCGAGGCGTTCTTCAATAACTTCATTGTCCATTATGGTCTACCCAAAAGGTAACACTCCGATCAAGGTGCCAACTTCACAGGAAAGCTCATGGAAGAACTGTGCCGATTGCTCAAGATTGAGAAATCTAGAACAACACCTTACCATCCAATGGGCAACGGAATGACCAAACGGTTCAACCGCACCTTGTGTAATATGCTCGGGACCTTGGATCCAGAACAGAAGAAGAACTGGAAAGCACATGTAGGACCTCTTGTACACGCCTACAACTGTACTCGCCATGAGTCTACATCCCTGGCACCATTCTTCCTTATGTTTGGACGGCATCCAAGACTACCTGTAGATCTCGCCTTTGGACTGGACATTGAGGCAAAGGACAAGAAGTCAACAACAGAGTACGTCACACAACTAAAACAGCGCCTCAAGGAAGCATATGACCTGGCTTCAACAGCAGCAGACAAGTCTCGACAGAAGCAGAAGACACAGTATGACAAGAGAGCAAGAGCTGCAATGTTGGAAACAGGAGATCGCTTGCTTGTGAAGATCTTGGCCTTCGATGGCAGGCATAAGTTAGCTGACAATTTGGAAGAGGATTTATATGTAGTGCTTCGCCAACCTAATCCATCCATTCCAGTATTTGAAGTTGGTAAGGAGAGTGGTGAGGGAAGGAAGAGAGTGCTACATCAGAACCTGCTTTTGCCAGTTAGCTCCATGCCTCTTGATGTGCCAGTTCAGGAACAACCCCGACAAAGACAAGTTCTACCACCTGTGCCAAGGCCTAGAAGAAAGAAGCCAGACAAAATCATCACAGAGGATCTGTCAGATAATGAGGAATCAGTTGTGGCCTACACCCGTCCTTCAGAATCTTCAGTTTCCGCTGAGAGCTCAGTGGAGCGGCCAACTGAAGAGGAGCCAGCAGAGTCTGTGGAAGGAGATGGGACTCCTACTGAAGAAGGGGAGGAAGAAGAGCCAACTGATGCTGCTGATCAACAAGATGGGCAGAACCAGGACAGACCCGAGGCAGCAGGTGGAGAAGATGGCAGAGATGAGCATCCCGATGTTCAGCCAGTAGAGGACCAGGAGGACACTTCTCAGCTACGGCGGTCGACCAGGACCAGGACACAGCCAAGTTGGAGGAGAAGTGGAGAATACGTTCTCTCTGCCAGCACCAGTACAGCTGAAACCGGACAACCAGAGTGGCTCGCCAGAGCAAATTATCTCAGTGCCCTCATTGCTGATGACAGGTTCCGGGATCAGCAACACAGACTGTCTGAAGCTATTCTCGACATCGTCAGCGGCAAGAGCAAATGACGAGACGTCATTTGTCGATGGAGGGAAGTATGTGGCAGGCAGTTCTGTGCTGTATATAACTTTTAATTGTCAATAAACTTGTTTTAATATAATGATCTTTTCTTTTATTTCATTACTTAGCTGTGCATTTAAGTATTTTAGTTAGTAATAAGTTTAGCATCTGATATTGATATTTGTATGACAGATTTTATATTGTTTTATGTATGCATTTCAGGGTGTAATTGACTGGTTATTTACTGGCAATAAAACCTCCCACCCGTGACCCGTGTTTGGACTCGTCATTCCCCCTTACACACCCGGTTACAGTACTATTTTTGCTGGCGTACCCCAGGGCTCAGTCTTAGGACCACTTTTATTCATTATTTATATGAATGATATAGTTGAAGGAATAAGTTGTAACATACGCCTCTTTGCGGATGATACTTCTTTGTATGCAATCATTGGTGATCCCAAGAAAACTGCTATCAATATGTACGAGGATCTACAGCGTATTGCTGAATGGGCAGGAAAGTGGCAAGTATCGTTTAACCCAACTAAGACAGAATCTGTTCACTTTACACGTAAATCACAACCAACTCCGATGCCGAATCTAAACATGAATGGTAAGGACATTACTTCTGTTCAAGATCATAAACATGTAGGCCTCATTTTACAGCATGATTGCTCGTTGGAATGAGCACATAAACGATATTGCAAAAAAGGTTGCGCCAATAGTAAATTGCCTCAGGAGCCTTAAATATCGTTTAAATCTGAAAACATTAGAAACCATGTACAAACAATTTATACTTCCTATTTTGGATTATTGCAGTCATATTTGGGACAACTGTACCAACCAACAAGCAGATACCCTCGAAAAGCTTAATATTGATGCCTTAAGAACTATTTGTGGTGCTGTTCGTGGTACTAGTCAAAATAAGATATATACAGCTGCGTATCTTAAGTTTGTTCATTTCCGACCCCTGGTCACTTCAATGACCTGCCAAATTCGGTACGCCCAACTGTAAGGTATGACATGCGAATATGTTAAAGCAAACTGAATCTTATCTCATGCAGTGAAATTTTATCATTATCGGTTTCGTTTTCGGAATGCTATGATGTCTCAAAAACATTTCAAATTACATGATAATTGCACTAGAATACAAGGTAAGTGAACAAACTTAAGATACGCAGCTGTAAAGAAACTAATTAAATCGCCACTTTGCGAAAGAAGATATGTTCAGAAAATGACTATGTTTTATAAAATGGCCAATAATATAACGCCAAATTATCTAAGTGATCTAGTACCACCTAGGTTATCTGAGGTAAGTGATTATAATCTACGTAATGGTTCGAATCTTCAGACCTTACAATGTAAAACTGTGAATTATGCAAGATCTTTTCTTCCAAGCTCTGTCAAGTTATGGAATTCATTGCCAACTGAATTAAGAGAAATACAGTCACTGACAGCATTTAAAAGTGTGATTAAAAATATACTAATATATACAGTCATTTTGATCTGAACGGGGGTAGTAGATTTTGTCAAATTACACATATTCGACTACGGCTGGAATGTAGTGACCTTCATGCACACAAATATGAACCATTTATATTCCCTTCTGCATCTTGCCCTTGTGGCCGTAACTATGAAGATTCATTGCATTATTTCTTTCTTTGTCCTCTATATAGCAGCCTTCGTCAAACCATGTACTATTATACGAAAGGATTCGACCTAAAATCAGTTCTTTTAGTCAATTATCATCCCCAACTGTAAACAAAGAACTTTTAATATCCGTTCACTCGTTTATAAATTTAACAGGCAGATTTGACTCTAAGTATAACTTCTTTAAGAGGCATTTAGAAGTTGGTAAGATGAATGAGAACAAGTTCTATGGATTTACAACTTCTTGCACGCTTGCAATAAAGAAGTTGTAAATCCATAGAACTTGTTCTCACTTGACTTTAAGTAGTTTTACAATGAATAATGATATTTAGCAATGATTGGTGATTTTCTCTCAGACATATTATTCATGTTGTGTGTTCATTATTTTGCAATGATTTGTGTTCTTTTCTTTCAAACATGTTATTGAAATTGTATATCCATCATGTCATGTTTATAACTCTGTGTATCCCGGAGCGGTATTCATATAAGCTTTGGCTTGTTAACCAATCCGGTTCCGTTCTTGGAAATAAATATGTTTAAACCATTAGTTGTAATTTGTAATTCTAGATAAAAAAAAATTATTTTTTTTTTTATAAAAAGATTATATTTATAACAACATCTCTCACGTGAAATATTTTTGTGTGTGTAAACATACATTCTACATTGTATATTTACATATAAACATCGTAAACAAACATATCAGACATGAAAGATAAACGAATCAAAGTTAAAAGGAAATGATTAAAAAATGTGTGTCGCCGTTTAATCCAAATCCGTCGCCGTTCTGTTCAGCGATTTTGATCTAAAAATTCATTGAAAATATGTTTCGCCGTTCTGTCCATAATTATTTTGGGGCGTGTCGCCGTTCCGTCCAACCGTTTTGCCGTGTCGCCGTTTCGTCTATAACCAGATAGTACAAAAGAATCAGTTGAATTTTGAGTATAGGCCTTAGATTGCTAGTTGTCTAGTTTAAAATCATTGTTGTCTCCGTATATTATATGTGTACTGATCTGTCCATGTGTGCGTCACTATGATTTAACTCTGGATCTGGATCTGGATCTGGATGTATACACTGCAGGACCTTTCGGTATATTTGCAGCGGGAGAGTTTATGTTTGACTATAAGCACTGTTGCAGAGCTGCTTTGAAGCTCTGAACTGACTCTGCGCATACAATACTACTGTCCAGATTGTTCCAATCCACAATAGTTTTTGGGAAGTATGAATGCTTGAACTGATCGCTCTTACAGCTGATTGGCTTGAAGCACATATGGTGGTTTATGGCATGGTTTTGCACGATGTTTGTGCTGGTAAAGTTTTCGAATTGTTTGGGTCTGATTTGACGTGTCTCTCGGATAGGGGTGAGACATGAGTCAATGGGCATAGCTGGCACCAGGCCCCGGGCCACCTTGTAGAAGAATACTAGTCTCGCCATCTTCCTTCTGTCCTGTAGTGAGGGTAGGTGGAGCTTCTGGAGCATCCTGGTAACACAGCGATCACGGGATTTGTAGTCGCCTGATATGAATCTGGCAGCGCGGCGTTGGACTTGCTCGAGCTTATCCTTGTCCTTTTGAAGGTACGGGTCCCACACTACTGAGCTGTATTCCAGAGTTGATCGTACCAAGGATAGGTATGCTGTCTTCCTGCAGGCTGGTGGGCAGTGTTTTAAGTTTCTCTTGAGGAATCCTAGGGTGGAGCTGGCTTTGTTAGTGGTTTTATTGATGTGTGAGCTGAATTTAAGATTTTCAGTGAATGTGTCTCCTAAGTATGGATTTTCTTCGACTTGTTGGAGGATGTGGTTATCAAGCTGGTAGTAGTGACTTGGTTTGTTATTGGTGCTCATTATGTAGCATTTTTTGGCATTAAATTTCATACCCCAAGTGGTTGCCCATATTTCTAAAACTTGTAGGTCTGATTGGAGTTGTAGGTGATCTTTCTGTGTTTTGATGCGTGTATATAGAAGGCAGTCGTCTGCGAATAGGCGGACTGTAGACTTCACACGATCAAGGAGGTCATTTATGTGGCACAGGACGGCCAAAGGCCCAAGCACTGTCCCCTGGGGGTCTCAAGAGTCAACAGGAACAGGTTCTGATGCTTCACCGTCCACTACCACCTTCATCTGCCTGTTTGTGAGAAAGTCACGAAGCCACAGGTTTATATTTCCATCTATTCCATATAGGGACATCTTGTGGAGAAGACTTTCATGGGGAACTGTGTCGAATGCTTTAGAAAAGTCTAAAATAATTATGTCAGTTTGTGATTTGTTGTCATTTTGTTGTAGTAGATCGTGAACAGTTGTTAGGAGCTGGGTTTCGCATGAGTAGCCGGATCTGAAGCCATGATTTAGAGATGTGAGGATTTTGTTTTGCTCGAGGTGGTCAAGGATGTGCTTGCAGATGATGTGTTCTAGTAATTTACATATAACACAGGTTAGAGATACAGGCCGGTAGTTTTCTGCAAGATGCGAGTCCCCTTTCTTGAACACGGGCGATATGTTCGCGTTTCTCCAGTCTGATGGGAGCTTCCCGGTATCCACCGATGCTTGGAAGATGTACTGGTGCATAGGTGCAATTGCCTGGGAGCAGGTCTTCAGAACTACATTAGGTATTTCATCGGGCCGATTGCTTTATTAATGTTGATGTTGGTTAGGAGTTTCTCAACCCCTTTAGTTGTTACCTTTAGCGTTGGGATAGGTGATCTGCACCTCAAGAAAACCCTACGTATAATGACCCAGGATACGTCAGGAAACCACAAGCGTTTAATGAAGTTTAATGACCAGGAAACCCCAGGCGTTTAATGAGGTTTAATGAGCAGGATACAGGGAATTTCATGTGCGGAGGAAATGCCAGGAAATGTCATGATACTCAAGTAAACGTCAGGAAATTTTTGATCTATTTTCTTATCTTAACTAAGTGTAAAATATTTTCTAATGGAAGAAGTTTTTGTAGGGGTTTATTCGTAGAGCAACAGGGTTCGTAGATGAAAATTTTACAGGTTAGTATATAAAATAAAAACTGTTTAAAAATGTAACCAAACCAAATGATAACATACTGTGTTTAAATATATTTCAAGGAAGAAAATTGTAAAAAGTACAATGGTACTAGCTGTTTATAAACTGTTCCAGTAAAACAACTGAATGAATATCTTTACACTATAGGCTGTACCTTGATTACAAATTTGTAAAATGAAGGAAAAAAGGAAGAATAATGTCATAAGTCATCTTCTAGTCCCCTCTTTAGGGTGTTTTACATAAGACAGGCCGATAAATGAAATGTACTTTAATGTATGAAATACTTCCTCTCTTATCCAAGCTCGATTAGGTATAATTGTAAATGATATTATTCTTATACCAGTAAAAAAAATTCCATTTCCTCTTATGAGGGATTGAAATGTAGAATTATATAACTATGCAATGTATAATGGGCCGGTGGTCTAGTTACTGAATAAACTCTCTCTCTATGAGGGATTAAGAATCAGAATGAATTAGTTTACAATCTTATAAATTGAGTTTTTGAAATACATGGCAACCATGTATCATTTATAATCAGTAATGACTGCCCTCAACTAGAAGTGCTTAATCAATGAACTATGGCAAAGATTGACAAATATGCATGTGGTTTAGATGCATCTGGACGCATTCTAGTCCTAGGTACATGAAATAATATTCGAAAGTAACATACCATTTACAGAGAATAAAAATAATTAATGCAGAAACCTTTCAAACAGTGTGACTACTGACCCGTCCTGCGTTGACCATTATTGATACATGTATGTTAAAAACACAACTTGGCACATGAGAGAAGAGGAGTTTGACACTGAGTCATTAATGACAGCAAGCAATCAGTCATGAATGGGCACCAACTGGACCCCTGTCACTACACTATGGCTAAAACAACATAATATACACTCTTGGAAATCTCCTATGACTATAAAAACAGGTTAACATCAAAGATATTGTAATACATAGAAAAGAAAACATAATTTGTTTGTAATTGAGGTATCATTAAGGATGTTGTGATATCTTAATATGGATTAATTAAGAATTAAGAAAATGTGAGTTTATCTCCATCTATTGAATTAACTGTGATATTAGACACGGATTAATCAAGAGTATTAATTCATAAGGTGTGAATCTCATATGATTACAAAGACTCTGTCATGATGTTTGGTCAGGGAGAATGTGTAATCAATGCTAAGAGATCATATTATCAAATAATTGCATAGTTGTATACATATGAATAAAGTGTAAAACAAGTGATTGGGCACTTTATTCATAAACAACAATGCAATTATTATTACTATTTGAATTGAATTCATAACTATGAATAACATAGGGTAATTACACATGGATATTTGATAGGTCATTAAATATAAAATTCCGTTTGCTGATCTGTTTTGCTTACATTCTGTTTTAAACATATTTATTTCAAGAAGATTTGGATTGGTAAACAAGCTAAAAGCTTATGTTAATAACGCTCCAAAATACAGGATGTAGAACATGTCATGGTGAAGTTACAATATGTATATATATATCATTTATACAAACGCAAACAAGAAAAAGAACAAGTCATTGTGAGTTTACAAAAGTAATCTAGTTATCTTTACAAACGCCAACACGATAACGAATTGCTGCATTCAAATCTAAGACGAGTGTGTATTATTGGAGAAAATCTACTACCGCAATTTAAATTGAAATTATTTTACATGATAGTTTCATGTGCTATAGCTTATATTCCTTATTTATCCTTTTTTATTTCATATAAGAAAATCATTTTTAATTACATTCTTCATTGAGAATGAATCACTTGAGATCAAGCTTAAAGTCAATCTCAGGCAGGATATATTTGATAAACGTAAAGAAATCCAAAAGAATTGACTCAGTTATTTATTTTGCAATTTAATAACTTCACAGATATTATCTTTTCCACAAGGATACCAATGGCCGTCCGATGAATGTGTTTAGGTACAGCTATAGAACGTTCTTAGTACATGCAAGTTTATCCAACAGAGTTAGCTGTATAGTTTAACATATATTATTTCCAAAAAGAAACCAGATTGGAAACAAGTAAATAATGCTTATATTAATGCCGCTCCCTTACAAAATACAGTTAAATTATAGTGACGCACACATGGACAGATCTGTACACATATGATATGCAGAGACAACAATGATTTTGAAATATACAACTAGCATACAGGCTAATACTCAATAATCAACTGATTCTCATATACCATCTTTTTGTGCAGCCAGTTGAATTTGATTCTCTTAACATTTATTTCCAATAAATTCAAAGTCTGTTTTACCAAGTACAATAGATCTTTGGAATGGTTAGCGAAATGACATAAATTTGGAATCTCAAAAGGTATTCACTGAAAAAAATACCTCTCAGTTAGGACACTCATTTAGATTTGAATTACGGTAGCCGATTTCGTCAAATTATGTACTGTAGGTTTCGTGTAGGCTGTAGTGATCTAGATTTTAATAAATTTGAAAGGCATATTTCAGACGATCCCACCTGTTCATGAGGCGCTAATCTCATTATTTACTGGTTTGCCCAAACTTTTCTCACTTAAGAAATGGTACATTATACTACCAAAAAGGGTACAGCTTAAAACAATTTTATATGGAAACCATGATATATCTGATCTTGGCAACTTCACCATTTTAAAATCTGTTTACCTCTTCATCACCACTTCTAATAGATGATTATGAATTAAACATATTTTATTCACAAGAATAGGATCGGGAACAAGTTGTCCAACTTAGAACACCCTCTCCATATAATCTAATAGATTCGAAAAAAAAGTTTAAGATGTTTACTTCCAAGCCATTAAAAGGAAATTTCTATTTTTATTGTTGATTGTATTATCGCATTTCATGTCATCAGAATGTCCTTTGCTTGAAACATCACATTTGTATCGGAAAGATATTAATATAAGCCTCTGGCTTGTTTGTCAGTCCGTTTCATATTTCCACGAATAATAAAATATGTTGAAACCATTTCAAATAATGATATTGTTAAATGTTTTAATTTACAGTGGTAGTCATTGAGGATTATTTGCACCAATAACATAATACAAGATAAATAATTAACTGAAAATAAACACAATGATACAATATTAATTAATCCAGATTCAGTTTTTTATGTAATGAGGTATATTTTACTTGCATTTCAGGTTTTTTTTTATCTGTATAAAAATATAATTTGTCTTGGAAAAGTTTAAAGCTTTATTGGTTGTTTTCCTGGATGCTTTTTACAATTAATTTTCTTCAATTTTGCATATGTCAGAGTGTTCAACATCAAGCTTATCTATGTTAGCCGTTAATTGGGAACTGTTATTGTAACAATCAGCCCTCGTTAGCCCCTGCTGTCAAGTTGACAATATATCACAGATTGGCACCTGCTGTGTATACAGACTTACAGGTGGGCATACTCAAGCTATTGCTTGTCACGTGTCTCTCTTATAGCAATATGATGCAGTATCTGATTATTGAAATCCTAGTGGTTAAGAAAGAACCAATGAGATGATTTTAGCTAAAGGTCTGCATTGACCTATGTACCCGACCTGATCATTGTTGAAATGACCTTTGAAGACAGAGGCCAAAATGTGTTGCTTAATCTGATCAAATCAGTGATGGATTAATGTGCATTTGATGGAATATTGATACTCATATTCGGAAAAGGTAAGTTTCACATGCTTTTGCAGCCTATGTTTTGGCAAACTTTGTAATTTGATATGTAGTTTGTATATATGGTTGCCATGTATTTCAATTGTTTGATATCTAAATTTGTAAGATTGTTACTATGTCAAATACATTAGATTATTTTGTCCCTTTGTAACAAAAAGATAAGGAAGAACAATGTATGTTTTGTTTAAACATTTTTAACAAATTAATCATGCAATTAATATGGTAAACGTAGAAGCATGATAAATTAAGTAAGTACATATGAAATAGACAAAAAGAAGTGAACGTTATCATTACATCAAATTTACAGATAAGTTAAAATTATAAACTATCTTATCTATCACTAGTTTTTTTTATCAAAAGTTTTTTGTAAAACAAATAAAAATGCAATATGCTTTATATTTCAGAGACAAATTATTACAATTGTTAATTCTTAATTTCACATCACCCTTGTTTTTATATACAAATATTCAAATAAGTTAAATTTGATTTTGTAATTTTCAATGGGAAATATTTTTGTTAAATTTGATACTGAAATATCGTTGGCCTAAACAAGTTAAATTAAAGGACTTAATGATATTCAAACGTTCATTCTTGTTAATATTTGCTGAAATATATAACAATTATAAACTGATTCATGTTTGTGAAACCCCATACAACCCCATTGTGTACTTGTAAGAAGGGCATTATACAGATTTTAATAGCTGATGGCGACTTATACAATATGTTGGTTTCCAATGTTTCTGCAGTGCATCCAGTTTTCTTCTAAGTGTAGAACAAAATAATGTATAATATGTGCATCTATGGCAAAGAACATATTGTAAGTGTACTTATTGTGAGTGTTTAATTATTAAGTTGTTTTTCCCCAATATATTCTCCTGAAGTTAATATAACTAACTTAATATCAATATTAAGCATTCACAAAATACTGAATCAACCAAATATAAGTTTGTTGAAGGTAGTTTATTAAAACATTATAGAATTATAACAATTTCCTACAGTATCCTATAGTTTCATGCAGTATCCAAGAGTTTAATGACTTTGGATACGGGGCATTTCATGGGCAGGAAATTTTTGTGAACGCCAAGAAAACTGACGTTCACTGATCATGAAATTCGGAATTTCCTGGTCAGTGAACATCATTAAACTGCTTTATTTTCTCCTGTGCTGGCTCTTAGTCTGGTTTCTTGTTTATCGTTTGTCGGTTTCGTGAATACTGACTTGAATTGTTCTACTAGGATATCTGCCTTGTCTCTGCTGTTATTGAAGCGTTGTCCTTTCTTCCTTAGGGGTTGTTCTCCCACACGGTCCTGTCTTCTTGACTTGACGTATCGCCAGAAAGGCTTGGTGTTGTTTTCATGGAGTCCCTATTCAATGGTGATATTTATGTGTTCAATTTCAGCTTTCTTGAATTCTCTTTTGCATTGGCGCTGGAAAGTTTTGAAGTGGGTCCAGATTCCTGTTTCCTTTGCCCTGTTGTAGAGGCGAGCCTTCCGTTTGACCATCCGTTTAAGTGTGTGACTGAACCACGGTAGGGATTTTCGTTTCTTGCTGAGTTTTGAGGGGATGTGCTTTTCAATGGTTTTTATAATTCCTGTCTTAAAAAGACCCCATAATTTCTCAATGTCTTTTTCTTTTGATAATGTTATGTCTTTTTCTAGTTCAGATAGCTCGTTGTTTATTTTATCCCATTTAGCTTTACCATAGAGGAATAGTTTTCGTGGTTTCTGCTTTATATAGTGGGGTATAATGTCAATATCTGTCACTATCATAGCGTGGTCACTGATACCAGGTACTGATGTGGAGGCCTTCACTAGTGATGGATTGTTTGTGAAAACTAGGTCAAGTAGTTTGTTGTCACGTGTGGGTTGGTCATGTATTTGAGTGAGACTGTGTTCAACTGCAAAGTCTATTAGGGCTTGTTGCACATCCCGTTCCTGAGCTCCTTTATCTACGGTCAGTGTGTTCCAGTTGATGTCCGGACAATTTAAATCCCCAGCGATAATCATGTGTTTTTCCTTGGCGGTATCGGTGAGTTGTCTAACCGAGTCATTTAGTTTTAGTACACAATCCATATTACGATGTGGCATATAGAAAGAACAAACATAAAGGTCATTTCGGGATTTCAGGTTGATTTTAGACCAGACTATTTCACAGGTTGTGCATAGCTGGGGCTGGGGGTCTGACGAGATGGTCTTATTTGTAGCGATAAAGACGCCACCTCCTATGTTGTCGAAACGGTCATTTCTGTTGACCGACATTTTATCCCCGAAGATTTAATGGCGTTCTTTTCAGGGTCTTTTCCTGGTTTGATACCCTTCAGCCAGGATTCTGTCCCACATGTGATATCAGGTTTAATGTAGTCTACGGCCGAGTGAAATTCTGCTCTGTTGGTTCTTATCCCGCGACAGTTAACTGTTAGTATACATAGGTTTGTCGATTTTGCAGGACACAATGATTGGTCTTGGTTTTGTTGAGAAGAAAGACTCCCTTGTTGGGATCTGCTTTGTTTACTTCTATTTGGGGTTGATGTCATGTTTTGAGGGCTGCTTGTGTGGATAGGGCTGAAGCAAGATGAAGTCAGAGAATCCTGGGTGGAATCAAGGTTTGTCAATGGTGTAAATAGATTTGATGTAGTAAGTTTATAGCTGTTAAAGGTGAAGCTATCAATGTTTATGCTGTCGCATTTGCAGCAATGCCATACAACATTAGATCTGTTAAGGTAGGACATGCTTTTTGATATGTCTTCACAGCTCTTATGGTACCAAATACTGCAGTTGTTACAACATATTCCTTCTTGGGACCAGGTAACTGGTATGTCACATGTACCACAGGGGAAGATGGGGGCGTTTCTAGGGCCTGGGTTCACTTGGATGTCGCCTGACAATAATATGAGTAGGAGGACAATACAGGGTTTAGCTGATTGTTTACGTAAAGTTTCTGTCGCATTTGGCGATCTATTTTGTTATAGAGTGGCGTTAATAAAAGCATTATTTGCTTGTTTGCCAATCCTGTTTCTTTTTGGAAATAATATATGTTTAACTATACAGCTAACTTTGTTGGATAACCTTGCATTTATTAAGAACGTTCTATAGCTGTAGCCAAACCCATTAATCGGACGGCCATTGGTATCCTTGTGAAAAAGACAATATCTGTGAAGTAATTAATTTGCAAAATATTTATGAGTTAATTCTTTTGTATTTCTTTACGTTTATAATATCAAATACATCCTGCCTGAGATTGACTTCTAGTTTGATCTCAAGTGACTTATTCTCAATGAAGATTGCAATAAAAATGATTTACCTATACAAAATAAAAAAGGATAAATGCAGAATCTAAGCAAAACAGATCAGGAAACAGAATTTTATATTTAGTCAAATATTTAGTCAATATTATCAAATGTCCATGTGTAATCACCCAATTTAATTCATAGTTATAAATTCAATTTTATGTGCAATTTACACGTATAGTTAATCCAACATTATTATTCAACATTCTATAATAATAATCATATTTTTGTATAACATTCAATAGGGTTCACGGTTGTTGTTTTTGATGACAAATACACAGAAACATTTTCAGACTGTCAAATTTATACAGTAATCGTTTTTAAAGCATTCCTTACCTTTCATTCCTGTTTTGAATATCTTGGGTGGTGTCAACCTCTCTGTCATCTTGTGGATTGTCAACAATGATTTCTTCAACTTTAGGCCTATGAAGAGAAGATCTTTTCTTGCGACGCCCATTGCACTTTTTCTTCCTGTTACGTGCAGGCATCTGAAATAAGATATTCATATTTTATATATTTTATATTCGCATATTGACACATAAGAAGAAAAAAATAAACATAAGTTAACACATTACCTGAATATGTCTATTCCATAGTAAACCATATCCATAGGACGGCTTTATCCAGGTTTTCATTTCATACTTTATATGTACACACTTTCTACGTGGAGGCAGACATAGAAACAAAAAAGTTACTATTTTATACACGTTTTTTTTATAAATATACACAAAAAACTTACGTAAGCATCCCTTATTTTGTAAAATGAACTTGGGTGCTTTTGGACTATTTGGATTATATTGATGTATAGACCACTCCAGATATAACAATTGTATTGTTATTGACTATTTAGTTGTACTAAAAATCGCTAATATGCAAAACTTATTAAAATATGAGAAAAACTGTGAGACTACTGAATTTTGGCCAAATATAACTATTGTCACAGGGGGAAAAGTACACATTAAACTTTGGATATTATGAATTAAAAATAACATTTCTGATCCCTAGTTGACATTCATACAATAAAACCCTTTTATCATGCATGATAAGAGGCTAGCAAGACATTGAATTTTCGGTACCTTTTTCATAAAAAAAAATAAAATGCCTACAATCTAAACATCTGTAAGTAAATTTCAGATTCCTGGAGTTGAAATTGTTGATCAAACACTTCTCCTTCCTTTAGATATGCCATTATCTTTGACAAGGACCAATTAATGTCTTTGTGCAGTTTTCTTTAAATTCGATATTTGATAATTTTGTGATTTTGAAGGTTCATACTGCTTTAACGATTGACTTTTGCTATGGGGTTATTTACTATAAATTCATTAATTCACTCAAGGGAATGATAATAATCACATTGCAGCAAAACATATTGACTTTCATTTTCAATTTTAAGGTACCTTGGATTTTAACTAAGTTTTTGTAAAACAAGATATTCATTCACAGTGAATCGTAAACCGTATGAATTTTTTGTTTCCACACTGGTAGATGACCATTCTATTAGGACATCCTTATTGTTTGCCTGTACATTTGTTTTGTTTATTATTAGCAGTGTTTTTCTGTTTGAAAAAGTGGGGGGTGCTTAATTAAGTTCTTTGTGTATATGAAAAGAAATCCCATTTATAAAACTGCGCCACTCGTGAAAATATAACCTTTCTACCTCACTCGATGAGATATAAACATGGTATTAGTCAAGAAAAGACAGATATTCTATTTATTATAAGATTTTACCATTGTAATTACGTCCGAAAAGGGTCCTTAGGAACAGCCGTCACCACAGTAACACTGTGACGTCATAAGCCAATTCGCCGCGTGAGACCATTGTTTTATGACGTCAAATTATATCAGTCACCGTTCGCAGTGAAAATATATGTTATTTTCACTGTAGCTTGATAGACAGTTTATTTCACTGATAAATCCCAGTATTTCACTGCCCGCCATATAATAATAACGGATATTTTGTGCCTAAATTGAAGACATATTTTTCAGATTATTTCATGAGATTTCTTGATCAGACTAATTTTTGTCACATTTCCAATGCTATATTTATAGAATACACAGAACAAAGTCTCACATTAAATTGCATAATTGCAATCCTTGGTTATATATCTCGCATCTGTAACTAAGGACTTTTTGCAAGACATTAGCCAAATTCGTGCCTAAAGTAAAGGTAATTTTCACCATTTTTTCCTCAATTGAGCGTCCGCCATCTTGCTTTGAATATCGCGCCGATGTAGCGACTTGTTGACTCATGGAATTGCGCATTTACACTAATATTGGAACATTCTACACTCAAATACTGGCATATATGGATTCCTCAATTGTGTCGATTGAAAATAAATTAATAAACATACCGTTATAAATTAGAAAATTTGTCAATTGACCACGAAAGTTGGCTTCTCACATTCGGTCTAGCGGTCAGTGATTTCCCAGCATGCTCAGCGAATCGGGCACCGAAGGCCCCCCGGAGCGTGGGTAAACACGAGTGGACCATCGAGCAAGGCCGCTTTGGTCATTTCCAATCCTTCTGTCATAAAAATCCTTGGCTTAGTGAACTAAACGCTACAGTTATGAAAACAAATACATGTGTTTCTGCCATTGAGAAACGACTTAATAATCATGACGAACTTCTACAAACCATGCAACAGAATATTGAATCTACATCAAAGAAAGTTGCGAAAATTCAGAATGAAGTTGAAGTTATTTCTAAATTGAAGCAGGATCTCAAAGCTACAAATAAGGCTGTAGACAGTATGAGGGTACATATTAAAAGCATCTTGAAGAAAATTCGGGAGCTAGAGCGGCATGGTATTGAACAAGAAACAAGAAGTAGAAGGAATAACATGATATTTCATGGACTGAAACCTTCATCTACCTCTTCTAAACAGGGAACGACACGCACGAGGGAGGATTGTGAAGCCCTAGTTAAATCCTTCATGACTAGAGAAATGGGGATATCGTCAGACGAGGTAACTAAGATGAAGACAGAAAGGGCACACAGGCTAGGAAAAGAAAACACAGCCGGCAAAGTGATGCCAATAGTGGTTAGATTTGAAAGCTGCAAAGATAAGGAGTTCGTCAAAAGACATGCTAGAAATCTGAAAGGAAAACCGTGTGGTGTCAGCGAAGATTTCCCAAAGGAAATAAGAACAGCGAGAGACAAGCTGAAAGATGATCTGAAACAAGCAAAGAAGAACAACAAAAAGGCAACAATACTGTATCCAGCTAAGCTGTTCGTCGATGGAAAGGTTGTCCGGGAGGTCCAGGTCTTCGAGGATGAAACAGGAAGTCTAGGGAGGATAGGGAGCTCAAGCGTGTACAGGGAGGTATATCTATTGTATCGTGGAACATTAATGGCAATCTGGTGAGCAAACTTGATGTTTCAGACTTTGTGAAGGACATCACAGAGCATGACGTCATTTTGCTCTCGGAAACATGGACAAATGAGAACAGCAAGATTTATATTGAAGAGTACGAGGCGTACAGCAAACACAGACAGAGGAGAAGAGGAGCGAAGATGGGACTCCGGGGGAATGGTGGCGTATTTTCATAACTGTGTGGAACATGGTGTCACACAAGTTCACATTGAGTGTGAGGACATTATGATTTTCAAATTTGAGAAAATGACATTTAATTTAGAAAAGGATCTTTATTTGATATTTGTTTATATAATTCCAGCGAACTCTAGCAGGAAAAGTGTTTATCAAGGATTAGATACATTTGAATATTTATTTCAACATGTTGCAGAATATTGACAGTATGGTGACATAACAGTTATGGGTGATCTCAACTCCCGTACAGGGGTGAAGCCTGACTACATTGAACAAGAAGATGTCTGTGACACCGATCATGTTCCTCTCCCTGAGGACTACGTGGTTGACGACATACAGTCGAAGATGTCGTTCATGGACAACAAGGGATTCACAATGAAACGTGTATCGAGGGATAAAACAGTTAATGAAAATGGAAATAGACTTTTAGAGCTATGTAAAACATTTCAATTGAGAATTGTAAATAGTAGAGTTGGAAATGATCGCGATGTTGGTAACTGATTTAAACATATTTTATTCATGAAAAGGCATGAATGGATTGGCCAACAAGCACCGAGGTGCTTATATTAAGGCCGCTCCAAAATAATTACATATGGAAAATATACAATAAATAATTACATGTGACGCATGTCATACATTTTATATTTTTATATGTTGGTAACTATACATTTTGTGGGTGCCAGGGTGAAAGTACCATTGATTATTTTTTGTCAACACTAGATATGTTCCCTCTCATAAGTCATTTTGAAATTGGAAAATTATCGGAATATTCTGATCAAAGATGTGTCCATCTAAAATTGAATATTGACAGTAATATACAAAACCCTGAAAATACAGGAGAGGGAAGAGACCGATATAAATGGAAAGATTATAAATGTGAATCTTACCATAAGTTAATTATAGATAACTATACAAAAAGTGCTCAAAAAGCACAGAAAATATTCTTGCTAATGTAAATATGGACAATGTTGGTATTGACAATTGTGTTGCGTCAATCACTGATGTACTGTTACGTGCTGGTTGTGAACACGTGACTAACCCGACTGCACGTGCACCACATGATAAGTGTTGGTTTGATGAGGAGTGTAGGTCACTGAGGACAAAGTTTAAAGAGTCGGAGTCTAAATTTACTCAATCTAGTAGTGAAATAGACAGGGTTGAAATGGTTCATTGTCGATCTGTTTATCGACGTTGTTGTAGAAAAAAGATTAAATCTTTTTAAGGACATACCCTACGCATCAAAACGTTGTTGCTGCGCAGAACCGTGCGCATCGCACATCGATACGATGAGAAATTTGCGACAATGCTGAAATTTACAAACTCGTATAAAAAGCATACTGATAACTATTATTTATGTAAGTTGTAAGATTTTGTAGATTTTGAAAGGTCCACTTTGTTTATTTAAGTCTGAAATAAAAAGATTACTTCACATTAACGACAAGAAACCGATGTACGGTAGCGTTGAAAAACAAGCCATGCTGACATCAGCTGATCGGTGTCAATCAGTCAAACAGCCGGTAAAATGCGAAATCTGTCGCTTAAAGTTGCCAAAGTCGAAGCAAAAAAGAAGAAAACCTGAAAAGGATGAAAGACTTCAGCGAAGTTTTCTTCGTTTCATTGAAAAATCAAAAATATGCAACGAAATATTTTGCCAACCATCGTGAATGCAAAGGCAGCGCGACGACGACAGTCAGCTGACCATGTTGTTTTTGTTACTGCGGGAGCGGTAATCATAACAACTTGAAATAGGGAAATCCGCCCATGTGACTGCATGTGCAGCCCGGAATTACCTCGATCAACAGTCAACACTTCTTATGTGGCAGCGATAATGGCAGCACAGCACTTTTCAGGTAGGCAACTTTAAAATTATAGGCCTATACTTGCTAAATAACTTTTGAGGTGAAAATAGACTAACATTCAGCCATGAATATAAAAATAATTCAAACTTATTACTCATTTACGTTTATTTTGATAATTTAAACAAATGTGAGAAAGCTAGAGCCTCAGCCTCAGCTCGGGTATATTTTGAGATTTCAGCTAAGATCTAGACTTGATTTTCAAGAATTTTAAAGCATTTAAAAAAAAAACTATAGTCTCAGTGTTAAACTACTAGTGAAGCCTGCAGCAAGTTGTGTATACTATCTTCAACAATAATTTCTAAAGAAAATATTTTAATCTGACTCACTCAAAATAAATTTACTCAATTGTTTTAATTTTTCAACAACAAAAAACAAAACAAATCTGAAAACATGGAGATGAAATTGATGGTTAATATTAAATATTCTTCAGTAAAACTTATGTTTTTTGGTGTTTTTTTTCAGATTTGCAGTCAGAGGAAATGATGTTTAGGTGAATTATATCCCGATTCCTGAACATATATTTTGGAGATGTTGAGAGTTATTGTACAACTCAACAAGTGAATTTTTGGATTCAGAAGGGAATTACCTCTGTGGAAAGACAAAGACTTCATGTCTAAGCAGGTGAGATGCCAATTTAGTCTGTCAGCTAGACCCTACTTGAAAATAAGAGAAAGGATTGAGCATAAAAGCTTATGCAAGTCTATAAGAAGACTTGAGAGCTCAATTTTAGGTTGAAAATAAAGAACACTCAGTCTCCTTTTTTTTCTCCAAAGTTAAGATTGATGCCAATGTCAGATTAATGCCAATTCAACTGTCTTATTTTCAGATTTGGGATAGCAAAATTTCTCATATTACAGTTTATAGAAATAAATTATAAAATTGATGTGCATGGTGTGTTGTGATTATCTTCTATTTATCATTTTGATTTTTTTCTGATTTCATATTTTTTCAGTATGTTTCAATTTCATGATTTAAAGTCAATATTAACTTCAGAGATTGAAATGCAATCAAATTATGTTGGAAGGGTGACATGAAAATGAAAGAATAATTTTATGCAGTTAATTATTAAACACATTATCCCCCACTGGAGAACTGAGATAGTTATTAAACACATTATCCCCAACTGGATAACTGAGATCAAAGTTGATTTATTTTCAATATTACCAAAATTATCATGATATTTTATTGTATGTATAATTAATATCAATGAACATTATCATCATGACAATATGTCTATCAATTACCCATTTAAAAAAACAACCTAGTACACCAAATTAACCCACAGTGTGATAGAAACCAAATGTAATTAGATCTGATCAAATGTTTATATCTAAGTTTTCAGGATTACAGATATAGTTATAAATAGGTTAAGACATTTTCAGTTTCTCCCAAGGAATATAAGTTCTGAATTTACAAATCACATGAAAAGATGTTTCTCTTTGATTGGAAGTGGCATTGCTTTATGATTCAGAACATGTTTTCTGTTTCTATTTCCTTTTACCTTTATTTTGGAAAAGCAAATGTTTCAAAATCATATGTGTAACTGCAGTATCTCTTCTTATTACATACTGTCATAAGTGTATCAAACTAATATATTGTGTTAAAAATATTTTTAAAAAGAATACAAAAAGGTGTGATTGATATGTTTTTATCCTATATTTTTATTATTGCAGATTATGATGCAGCAGCAGTGGTGTGATTGTTCCTGCCCATTGTGCACTTCCCTGGAACGTGAAACACATAATCTAACAGACTTTCCATCTGCAACATGGTCCATGATCTTTTTAATTGTGCCACAGTGCCAGCAGTTAATTTGAATTGAATCCCTATCATGGCTACTTGGCTAAGACCTATAAGTAGTCTTATTTTAGAAATTTAAAGAAAAAATGTGAATAAAGTTAATGACAAGGATACATGTGAAAAAATTAAAGGTATGTGAAACATGCTGATATTCAGGAATAGATATGTATATGGCATATGGCACTGAGTTCAATTATACAAGGCTACATAAATATTAAAAGTTTTTGCTGAAATAAAATATATAATTGAAATAGACTTCTTTGATTTATTTTGTTGGGAACCTGAGACCTACCGGTAAGCTAAGAAAAATATAGAAACATATATCCATTGATTAAATAATATATTATATAAAGTTTACAACATGTCAAAGTATTCAACCTGTAGATTAAATTATCACATATATATATAGTCCATTTTTATGAATATTTGCCTCATAAAAACTCTTTGGACGATAGTCTATTCGAAGGTAGAATTTTGTGTGTGACCTGATTGAACCACGATGTGGTTGACCACCTACGTTTGATGTCAACTAGACTTGCTGCGGGATCCAATCTTATCAAGACAAAGATATGTTTTTATTCCAAGTTTCCAAACAAAAGTTTTCAGAAGATAATAACATTTTATTAGCGAATGAAACTGACATCCACCGTAATTTTTGCAAAGTTGATCTAAACATGAGAGTAACGAAAATGTAGTCAAGGACGAAATACAGTCTAAGCGGAAGTTTACATGTGTCGTCGATCGTCCGTATGCAGATTTGTCTGCAGTGCTCATGAAATAATGCTTCTTTGGTAGATTTGGATAGTGAAAATTACTTGAATATAACGGGTAATTCATAGATTTGTAAAGAACACGGAAAGGCATGCATGCTCATTGCAGTGGGTGATGTTTAATGCAAATTGCAATCCATGATGCGAATGTTCACACGTTGATTCGTTGCTCGTTGACTTCAAATGTCGCATGATACCCCGGATACTTTGTTGTTCTTTTTAAGTCTTTTTTATAAATTTGTGGAAAATTAAAGAGATTAAGAGGTTAACTTGTGTGTCTTTTAGATTAAAATATATAATTTTGAACGATATTGCACAAGCCGTCAACAAACTGTTGCTTGTAAAGGAAAGCCGACGGCATTCTAGACTCGCTCCGGCTGCAGTAGGCAATTTTTCACTCCCTATATTCATATTCAACAGGAAAAAGTTCGCGATTTTTCGACGGTGACCCCCATTTTTCTCTTCAAATTTCAGTTTCTTATATTGTCAAGTTCATATATTGAGGCTTTAAAAAAATTCTAAATTTTGAGAAGTTATTTATTAAGAAAATCTATTAATTTTGTGGGGTGAAAAATATGATTTCGTGTGACAAAAAACCGAAAAAAATTATTAAAATGATTTTTTTATCAAACATTTTTGTTTTTAACATGTACAACTGTTTCATTTCTCACTTTAAGCATTAATATTTTTTGATATTTCATGCTTACAAAAAAATTGTGGTCAAATACAAAATTTGATATTTTTTGGCTTTTTTCACAAAAATGTCATTTTTTAAATCGATTTTACTCAAAAACGAGCACGGTGACCCCCTTTTTTTATTTGATTTTTGAAATCAGCACATTCAGTTGAACAAACATGCTTATTTTCAGAAAAATCTAAATATTTTTATTTCTGGGTAGGGTATGTCCTTAAGAAGAAGGCAGCGGCTGATTTGTCAAATTTAAGCAGGATTAATACGAAACAATTTTGGAAAAAGTTAAAGGTTATAACAATACGTCTATTGGTATTGGTAACTGTGATTTTGAAAACCATTTTAAGAGTTTGTTTAATCCAAGTGTAGTCCCGGAAATAGACAATGATGACCTTAGAGAAACAGATATTGATAACGTAAAATTGTGGATCGAGGAATTAGATGTCGACATTTGTGAAAATGAGGTCGCTCTTGCTATCAAAAGACTAAGACTTGGTAAGTCAGCCGGCTATGATGGTATTATTAATGAGTTTCTAGTCCAAGGTGCATCGATATTGATTCCCACATTAACGAAATTGTTTAATGCTATTTATAGAACAGGGTATTTTCCAGCAGGGTGGACTCAAGGAGTTATTGTTCCAATACATAAGAAAGGTAGCAAGGTCATACCAGATAATTATAGAGGTGTAACTTTACTATCAACCTGCTACATCAGCATGTATGTCTCCGCTAATGCTACAACCTATCCCCTAATATCCTCCTATAGTCTTCTGTCAGCTTTACTATCGTGTTTAAGCAAATAATTTACTTCTATTTTAAAATCGAAGGTTTCTTCTTGGTGTGAAAAATATAATTTAATCATTGAAGAACAAGTTTTTGCAATCACATGAGACTCATACCTCATGTATTAATACTCTTGATTAATCCGTGTCTTATATCACAGTTGTTTCAATAGATGGAGATAAACTCACATTTCCTTAGTTCTTAATTAATCCATATTTAGATATCACATTATCCTTATTGATACCTCAATTACAAACACATTATGTTTTCTTTATAATATCTTTGATGTTAACCTGTTTTTATTGTAATAGGAGACTTCCAAGAGCGTATATTATGTTGTTTTAGCCATAGTGTAGTGACAGGGGTCCAGTTAATGGCCATTCATGACTGATTGCTTGCTGTCATTAATGACTCAGTGTCAAACTCTTCTCACATGTGCCAAGTTGTGTTGTTAACATATCATAACATAACATACTGTCTTCACAGCTATGCGACAAGCACTCATTATCAGTAAAGGCTACAAACACAGAAATATAGCTATATTTACAGATTCACTCAGCTCACTGCAAGCTATATAAAACAAAACGGTAAAAATAGTCATGAAATTCTACATCAAATTTATCAGGGGAATAATTATCTAACTCAGGATAACAACAATATTAGATTTATATGGGTGCCTTCCCACATAGGCCTAACAGGCATTGAAAGAGCCGACCGAGCAACAAAAGCAGGTCTAACCCACAGCAATAATGTCAACATACCATTTACTAAAAAAGAAATTAACAGCATTTTTAAATCAATTACAACGGATGAATACAACACAAACTTTAAAGGCAACTGGGGACATACCCAGTACTATCATGTACAACCTACAAAACTTACTAAGGTTCAAAACTTCCACAACTTTAGAAGGGTTGATTTAGCCATAACTAGACTTAGGCTCAACAATGTTTGCAACGGGGTTTATCTCCACAAAATGGTTTAAACATATTTTTATTTCCAAAAATGAAAACGGGATTGGCAAACAAGCAAATGATGCTTATATAAATGCAGCTCCCTAACACAATACAGTTAAATCAAAGTGACGTACACATGGACAGATCAGTTTACACAAAAAATATACAGAGACAATAATGAAGCACTGATTTTGAAACTAATATTTAATCATGTTATGTGAAATCTGAAAATCTCTTTGATATAACGATATAATGATGTACTGACTTCAGTAGTTCTCCGTTTAAATGTTTTGATGAGCCTGGATGTCCAATGAAAATTGAAGACAAGTTAAACCCTTTTTTGAAGAAAAATGCATCGGCTCTTATGTCACTGATAGTCGGAAAGGTAAAAAAGAAATGAAGAGCATCTTCAGTGTGATACAATTACATTCAGGGCTATTAGAAATAAATCTATTAAACTTATCTCGGTTCAGATCGCTACACCCAAGCCGAAGACGTGAGTGAATAATTTGGCAAAATCTAGACCCATCGAAGATGTCGAAATAAAAAATTGTGTTGTTTTGTTCTTTAAGTTTGTTCTTGAATTCCCCTATACTATTAGCATTTATTTTTTCTTGTGGAAGAGAATTGCAAATATGTATCGTATCTGGGATAAAAGATTTAGAATAAAGACTTGTATTGCATTTGATAGTTTGAAGATGAGAAGTATTTCTCAGTTCGTATCCAGTTAGAGAAGATACGTTTGGTGGGACTAAACTTGACAAGTAGTCCGGAACTAAACTGTTGACCATTTTATAAAAAAGATATATTTTCTGACGGCGGCATCTACTCTCTAATGAGGAAATATTTGTTTCAGAGTATAGTTTCTCTTGACTTGTTCCGCGCACAGCCCCGCAAATAATTCTGATTGCATCTAAGTTTAGTTTTTCTAGAAGAAGTGATTGTTCTTTCGTGCAATTATCCCAAACATGGCAGGAGTAGTCGAATATTGGTAAGATAAATGATTTATACATTGTTTGCAAAGTTTTCCGCTGAGACGGTATTTCAAGCTCCTTAAGCAGTTTATCATTGGGCTAACGTTTTGGATGATGTTATCAATTTCGCCATGCCACATACAGTCCTTTTTGAGTGTTAATCCTAAATGTTTATGCGATGAAACATCATCTATGTTAGTGTTAGCCATAGATAGAACAGAATTTATATTCTGAGTAAGCTTACGAGTAAATTGAATTGAAACTGTCTTGTTGGGATTAAAATCAAATTGCCATACTTTAGCCCAGTCAGATGTTACTGGTAAATCATTGTTCAGACAATGAGTGGCTACAGTTGGATCGTTTATAACTACGTAAAGTGTCGTGTCATCAACAAATAGTCGAATGTTACTGTTAATATCATCTACAATATCGTTTATATAAACTAAGAACAGAAGTGGTCCAAGTAGGGAACCCTGTGGGACGCAGGCTTTAACTGGTTGTTATTCCGACTGTACCCATTGATTACAACGCGTTGTTTTCTTTTATCAAGATAGCTTTCAAACCATAAAAGAAGTTTTCCGCCGATACCATACGCTTTCAACTTTTGGATTATTCCCCTGTGCCATACTTTATCGATAGCTTTGCTTATATCACAGAAAACTGCTTTTATTTCTTTCCCTTTATCTAGTTCTTTCGCAATGAAATCATAGAGATATGTCAATTGGTTTGAGGGAGAGTCTCCTGGAATAAAGCCGGATTGAAGATTTGTTAGTAAGTTGTTATCTAAGATAGTTGAAAAAGTATTTGAAGACACACTTTTCAAAAACCTTACCTAAACAACTAGTTAGCGCTACTGGTCTATAGTTTTTACATTCATTTATATCACCTTTCTTATGAATAGGTATTACGGAAGCCACTTTCAAGGGGTCCGGGAAAGTAGACAAATTTAATGATGTATTAAAGATTTCAGTCAATGGCTTTGATATAACTTCTGCTGTGAGTTTTAATAGTCGATTAGCGATTCCATCGTGTCCGGTTGCTTTAGTAACATCAACAGAAAGTAAAATATCTTTAATTTCTTTGAAACTCAAAGTGATTAAGGATAAATTTTTATTTTATTTTATTTCCGGTAATATTTGATCAGGATTATCAACAACAGCCTGCATACAGAAATATCGTGTTGTTTTTCGTGCATTTTAAGTTATTTTTTACAAGACGCCACCAAAGCTTACTACCATATGCATCGTTTATTTTACTGTCGATTTTAGAAATATGCTTTTTCTTTGCTGTGCGAACAGTTGATACAACTTTATTTCTGAGTTGACGAAACTTGACCCAGTCCGAGGTTCGATTTAGCTTTTTGGCGGTCGTGTGTGCACGGTTACGTTTTCGTATCAATTTACGTACTTCGCCAGACATCCACAGAGGTTCATTTGGTCTAATTGTAATTATTTTGTTTGGTATATGCTTATCACATATATCTACGACAGTATTTGAAAACATCCTTGCTACTTCGTCGACTGTGCCGTGTTTCAAAACGTCTTCCCAGTGGAAAAAGATAAATCTTCAATAAGGTTGTCTTTGTCAATCATATCATAATTATGCACCTTTCTTTTAAAGGTACTATTGTTAGGAATATGTTCTTTTATGGTTACAAATATTGGACAATGGTCGCTACAGAAAGGTTCAGAGACACCTTAATACGCTGTCGGCATTAGCATTTATCAGCTGTTTTAAACCGCACACAGCTTCCAATGTTTTAATTTTAGCAGGTTTTCTATTTAAAATACAAGATTAAAGTCCCTTAAAATTATCGTTTTCATATTTAATGCCATGGCATAACATATTGATTGGTCTACTAATTCCAAATAGGTTTCGCTTTTATCTGCGCGATAAATGGTTCCAATAAGATATTTTTGGTGTTTACATGTAAGTTGTATCCATTTTTCTTCGAGTGCTGGGATAGATAGTTGGACCATATCGTTAACCAGAAATTTATTTTTGACTATATAGCTACACCCCCTCCCCGGCTTGGGCGATCATTACGATAGGGAGGATGGAAATTTGGTATAAGAATATCATTTTGTGAAATACTGCAATCTAACCAAGTTTCTGTCAGACAAATTACATCATATGAAACAAATTCAATTGAGAGTAAATCCTTTTTATCTTTAAATGAACAATCTTCAAGCTAGCAGAAGCTGTTGAAAAGGGGCCCGGATTTGTATGGATATCACCGCAGCATATTAATAGGATCAGAAAGTAGATATAAATTGGGGTTTAAAGTTTATATATACAAAGCGAATTGTAAAGTAAAGAGAAGAAAACGAAAGTGCAAAATGCCTTGCTGGAGACATGCAAGTAGAATAACCCAACCGGCATCAAACAAGTAGGAACAGGATACCCTCAGAATTGCGGTTGTGTTAGGACTATAGCAAATGGGAAAATATGTGAGCCAAACATATGTTTCAGTATACAATGGCATACAAGAAAACACAAGTACAAAGAAAAGGCATTCATCAAAGTCAACGAAATATTTTTTGAAATTGTAATGTGTAACCAACAAGTTTCTTGAATAAAACAAAACACAAAATAAGAAAAGAAAATGACAGATAAATATCATTATCTGTGTTAGAAAAATAGAGTGTCGGTGGAATAAAACCAGAAAAGGCGAGAGTAGGCGACCGCGCATTGTTTTGTAAGCGAGATGATCATGTCGTGAATTGCATGACGCTCGTGCATGCTTTCTAAGTACAGTGGTGTTTGTCATATAGCAAGCATGTGGGATGTATGTTATTGGAAATTACTGTGATTGGATTTTCATAAATGTGAGTAATTATTCACACTCAGTTTAATGTTAATTAAGTAGTCTTATTAATTATAGTTAATTGCGATTACTGTGGTAGTATTTTTAGGAATATAATATGAAGAGATATTTATACTACTCTGTCGATATGGTTATTGTGCTTATCTTGATGTGATAAAGTAATCACACTTAGATAAATAAATGATTAAAAGGAACACGGACACCAACGAAAGATACACACATAACGGACAAAAATATCAATAAAAACAGCAATAGTAACAAATTAGTGATACGCACGAAACGAAATGGCCAATAGCTTAATATTTCTTTATATATATTCTTTTTATATATACAAAAGACAACAAAAATTGAAAACAAAACAACAACAAACAAAACAAGAAAAACAAAAAACACAAAAACATTAACACAAAGAAAATACTCCAATAGAAATAACAATGGCCAAAAAAACATATTTCTTAATAAAACAGCAAAGAAATTCGTTTAGATTTATAAGGTTTGAAATAATGATTAATTCATACTGGTTACCGTCTATGTCAATGTTGGCATTTATTTCATAAGTTTCTATTAAAACCAAAAAATAAATATTATACAAATGCGATAAGAAAACATCCCATAGAAAGAAACAAAAACTAACGTTGGATTTTTGGAAGTGATTGTCAAATGACATAATTTATTGAGTGTTCTAGAAGAATATTAAAGTAGATGATTAAAGGTCATTTTAATATCAATGAAATAAGGGAACTGCATTTCAGAGAAATCTTGGACATTCCATATGTAAAAACTTGCATTTGTTAAAGATGTACTACAAAACGAAAACGTGATTTTGATTTGATGTATTTTTATAGGTTATGAAATCAGCAAAAACGTGCACAAATGCACTCAATTTGGGACAAGTGTTATGCACAACCAATCGAGAAACATGAAATTACAGTAAAATATGTAATCATTGAAAAGAGCGTTAAATTGTCCCGGGTTTAAGTGTTTTCATTTCAATGTAAATGTCACATATAGATGATATTGAGTGCTTTCATGACACATCAATATAAACAATAAGTTATATCATCACTGTATGGACAAATACTTACTATTTCTTTTGTTGCTGACTCAGATTTATGGTCATTTTTAGTCCTGTAGCTTCGATGACCTCCTCAGAGTGAGTGCCATTGGCCACTTTCTTAACGCTTCCATCCTTGAGTTTGATTAGGATGACACCGCGGGTGACCCATGAAGACTCAAACCTACCCTTAGACACCAACTCACGTGCCTGCCGGGCTATGTCTGCTCTTGCTCTAGTTAAGTCCTCATTTATGAATACTTTCAGAGTTGCAGGGGCGCGAATTACGGTTTTCAGTTAAGATCTTGACTTCAAAAGTAAACGTTGTGTTGCGTTACTGACGAATCTCACCAGTATTGGACGTGATCTCTCCTGGGGTGTTGTTGGGCGTCGTGGCACTCTGTGACTAACGTCGATATAGTGGCTTGTGATGTCGAGACCAATAGATTTAGCGACTTCAGTGATAATAATAATAATAGACAATTTGTAAGGCGAATATGTCCATGTCTAAAGACATGCTCAAAGGGCACAAAGAGGAAGCACAGGGAGTAAGACAGTCACTGGGAATAGGCAAGTCTGAAGAGGTGCGTCTTAAGCTGGGACTTGAAAGTAGAGAGATTGTCACAGTGTCGAAGATGCTGTGGTGCAGAGTTCCACGCCATTGCAGCTGCAAAGGAGAAAGTTTTCTGGCCGTGAAGAGATGTTCGGACCTTTGGCACCACTAGGAGCTTCTTGTCTTCAGACCGCAGTGTACGAGAAGGTTGGTATAGGGTGAGAAGTTGAGACAGGTATGCTGGGGCAGTACCTGAGAGGCAACGGTAAACAATGCATAGGAGTTTGTATTGGATTCTCTGTTCAATTGGCAACCAGTGGAAGGACTCAAGGACAGGTGTTATGTGGTCATACTTCTTACAGGATATGACAATACGGGCTGCTACATTTTGGACTCGCTGAAATGTGTTTATCTGTGTTTTTTTTAGCACCAGTCAGTAAGGAATTGGAATAGTCAAGTTTAGTCAAGATGAGAGAGCGTACAAGTGTTGCTGCAGATTCTTTCGTAACATATGGGCGTATATGGCCTATGTTTCTGAGGGACATGAAACATGTTTGAATGACATGGGACACATGAGAATCAAGTGAGAGATTGGCGTCAATGATGACCCCAAGATCCTTAACTTTATCTGAAAAATGTAAGTGATGATCGCGTCGGTGTCTTTCCCCTTCTTCCTCTGGGATACCCGAAATCCTCAGGTTGTTGCGTCGCGAATATTGGTCACTACGGTCAAGTCGGTCCCCAAGGGCGTTGATCTCCTAACGCTGATCATCTATTTTCTGAATAAGGTCTGCCACAGATGCCTCTAACTCAATATTTTTTATCAAGTCGGACCCCAAGGGCGTTGATCTCCTCACGCTGATCATCTATTTTCTTATTTAAATTTGCCATAATCTGCAGCAATAATGTCAACATACCATTTACTACAAAAGAAATTAAGAGCATTGTTTAATCAATCACATAGGATGAATACAACACAAACTTTTAAGGCAACTGGGGACATACTCAGTACTATCAAGTACAACCTACGCAACCTACAAAGATTAAAAACTTCCACAACTTTAGAAGGGTTGATGTAGCCATAACTAGACTTAGGCTCAACAATTGTTTGCAACGGGGTCTATCTCCACAAAATAGGGAAAGCACCAAATAATCTATGCAATCAATGTAATGTCGAAGACACCATACATCACATTCTGTTTCAATGTGATTAATACCAAAAACACAGGGGACAACTCCTGAAAAATGTAAGCGCTAACAACCCACAAGAACTGTTAGCCAATACCAAAAATTACCAGTACCTTTCAGTATTCCTACTACAAACTAAATTTTATAAAACATTATAATTAATAACCACCTAGCCTTACACCCAAACTCCTAACCATTACCTACCCCACATCCCCTACCCAATTTAAGGGTCACCAAACCCTAACAACCTCCCCAAGGGTAAAACTCCCAGAAGGACCCTACGCAAGCGAGACTGATCTCTTAAACCTCCTACGACTGGTAAGTGTGGTCATGGCGACCTGCGACCAGAGCTGGTTGGTGAGATGGGTTCAAGAGATATATATTTTTTTTAAATTAATTTTTTATTACGAGAAGCAAAACCGTCACGATTTCATACAGGAAACCCCTTACATGACCCACGTGACTAGGGGTCGGTTGGGTTATATTCCACATACATATCAGTAATCGGGTTCAATACTAAAAAGACTTAAACGGTTACATACTTTTTGGAATAAAAAAGATTATTCTACAAACAAAGAAAAGAGGTTATGAGATAAGGATGTTGATGAGATAGATGGGGAGGGGGGCGGGGGGGGTCGAGGGAGAGCTGGTTGTTGCTGGATATGCTACCAATGTTGCGTCGACCATTTATTAGAAAATGTTGTATTTGTAGGGTCTGAAATAAACATTATCTTTACTGGGAAAAATAGCTGTATTTCTTTGTTTTTACACTTATATATATACATTTTGAGAATAAAGTAAAGATGATTTATTAGAATGATTCGATCGGGGTCTCCAAGTAAAAAAGCAGATTTGGATATATTCAGTTTCATCTGTGTTTTTTCGTCGAACCATGTTTGAAACATTCTGATTCTGGTTTTTTCTACAGTCATAGAAGAGATGTTCAAGTGTTTCAGGTTCGTCTGAGCAGAAGAAGCAAAAACTACTGTCAGATATCCTTATTTTGTGAAGAAATGTCTGTGTTGTTAGAATGCGATGCAGAATCTTGTATTGAAAATTCCTTGTCTTATTATCAATGCAGCTTTTATTGATATTGTGAAAGCAGTTTGCCATAAAGTCTGTTGTGATTCGGATTTCTAGTTTCAATGCCCATCTATTTGATATACTTTCAAGTGACGTTCGAACCTTGTCACATAAAATTTGGTAAACGAATTTAGTGCTTTTTGAAGTTAAGAGTCGGTTTATTATACCATTACTGGTACTTGTGATATCAATTTTATGAAAAAGGTTTGTTTTAAGTAACTTTTTAAAATCTTTTGGAAGAGCTTTCAATGATTTGAAATAAAGCAAATATGTGCCCGTGAGTGTATATTTTTCCTTAAGTGTATTAAAATCAATCAATGTTCCTGTATCTGCATAGAGGTGATATATATTTTGTAAGCCGCTCTCATGCCATTTGAGATATTCTTTGAATTCGCTTAGTTTGATAACATTCAAAATAGGCAGTATTAAAAATTCTTCAACTGTGTTTGTTTTTTCATTTACTATAAGACTGTAACTAAATAAAACATTTTCCCAGAATTTATTAGTTATTTTCTTGCTTACGCATTGTAACTGATTTCTTTCGAATTCGAAAACTGCGATATTTCCGAATGGGCGAAGAATTTCATTCACTAATGATTGCCAAATGCCATCTGAAGATAAAAGTCGTTTGATCCACGTGATTTTCATATACCTATCGAAAGTTTTCACATCTATCATTTTGAGTCCACCATTTTCATATTCATTGATTATCATTGTTCTCTTTACTTTGTCCCTTTTACCAGACCAAATGAAGTTATAAAACAAAGATTTTATCTTTTTGAAGAAGTTTTGGTCTGGGCTTGGGAGAGAGATAAAGAGATCGCATGCGATTATAGCAACGCTGGAAACAATGGCAAATAACGGACTAAGTATATCAAACCAAAATGATAAGTATTACTTCATTCATTCACTTATCAATAAATTTAATTATAAAACATCACTAATTTCAATTACCAATAAATTACCACTATTTATTTATTTTCAATTCATAAAATCACCCCCCCCCCCCCCTCCCACTCTATTCCAAATTCTAAATTAATTATATTTATTTTTTAATCACTTTAGAACTTTTATTAACTTTACTTGGGTGTCTATGACCTATTCTTAATTTAATGCCCCCTTTTTTGGGAAATAACTACGGCATAGACCCCAAAGAAGACGTTAAACTCCAATCCAACAACATGTTAACATATCAACAATGTTCAATGCAGGACAGGTCCCGTAGTCACCATTGTTTGAAAGGTTTTTGCATTAATTATTTTATTTTCTGTAAAAGGTATGTTACTTGCGAATTTTATGTCTTGTTCCTAGGACCTTAAAATGCGTCCAGATTCATCTACTTTTCTACCTGTTATGAATTGTTTTCAAATTTAGCAACTAAGATTATAATGAACCCTTTTTCAAACAAATGAACTCTGAATGACATTTTGTTTCCCTCTGACTATGCATTTACTGTAATTTATAAGTCTCATAGGAGATGGAAAAAATGTATTTAAACATTTATTATGTACAATGGTGTTGTGAACTGATTACATTTCCATGTTTGAATTATTAACTTGAAGATGCATCGGTCAAGTTTAAAAAAAACTACGGGAAAATATCTTAAATCATACTATTTTAGTTACCCAGATAAGACAAAACAATTGCCATTATTAACAAATAGCATTACTCAGTTACTACATGTATATACATATTATGTAGCGTTATCTAGAACAAATGTCTTACAAGCAAATAACTACTACAGGCATGTGGCCATATAAGTACTGAAATAAAGATTTAAGATGGCATAAGTGAATATTATTTATCTCTTTATCTATACAACGAAATTCATTTATCTCTAATCTATTCATTATATTATATATCCTATTATTATATATAACATTATAAATCATTGTTTTGAGTTATTCAAAGATAATTTAAGAAACTTCTCACAAACACCACAAAGACAACTTCACTGTCTTTGATCTTTTTATGACCCTGTAATAAAAGTCTCGAGGTGTCCCGCGTGCCACGGTTCAGCAATGTATATGTGTATTGCCTACATGTATCTCGTTTACAAATGCAGATACTTAGTTGCTGAATTTGATTTATATGTCAAAATTATTATTTCTTTTCTAATTAGATTTTCTAATTAGATGACTTGTTTTGTCGATTTATGAAGTAGGTTAAACAAATTTTACCTCCAAAAAACAAGGGTGATATGCAATTCATATTATAAGTGACTATCAAATAACTATGGTAAATGATTGTCTCTGATGTATGTTTTACTGAAACCTCTTTTGTGATAAACAAGTGAAGATATTTTAAACCCACCGAAGCAAATGTTATCTAGACTTTCTTCACTAGTGTATAATTGTGTGTATTTTAACATATATTTTGGCAGAAAGTAAATGGCGTCTTTTAGCTTTTGAGGTAATACAAATTTATTCTTCCTCATATCGTAATTTCCTATATTTATAAGTTGTGTTCCTAAAACATTTTTTATAAACGGTCTTAATAGTTATAGTTATAGGTATGATTTTCTGTGACTACCTTAAGTAAACACGTGAATTTAAACATCAAGGCAAAGGTTGACTCAAGAAACTGAAAATAGTTATTTAAACTACACTCTGTGACAAGGATTACCATTTTAACCTTTATCTTATGTTTCTAAGACAGAATCATGCCTTTTTAAAACAAATAGAATGTGAATGCTGTTTTTTCCACTGATTAAATATTTATTGTGATTTATAAGATTAAAACAGAGGCCAATGAATATATTAACCTTTTTATCCCACCGGTATGTAATACCGTGGGATATAGTCATCACCCTGTCCGTCTGTATGTCCGTCCGTCCGTCCGTCCGTAATCATTTCGTTTCCGGAGCAGAACTCAAAAACCGGTCCACATATCTTTCTGAAACTTTACATGTGTATTGCCCACCTACTGAAGTGGTGCCTTTTGATATTTTCACATTTCTGAAAATTTGTTTTTTTATTATTGGCATGGAAACGGCTCTTATTTGGACTCTGTTCATGAAAGGTTTCGTTTCATATATATTAGCTTATACTATTATGAACCTTGCTTGAAAAATTTACAATTATCTTTCAAAGGTTTACATCTTACGATCATGTGGAACCGGTGGGATATGTCATCTTCTGATGACTCTTGTTTATATATTAACCTGAATATACTTTCCCATTATTCACATATTGTTATTATTAATATTGTTATAAAATTTTAAAATAGTGTTATGTCTTAACCGTTTTAGATTGTATAACGTGAACGTGAACAAGTTTTAAACTTGTATCTCTACAGACAATAACTTATCTCTTATGTTTTCTTTCACAAAAAGAACATACAACAATTATTTTCTTTTCATAAATTGTAAGTGGAAAGGATACATTACGATGATAGATATGTACAGATTTTTAACCATGCTGTAAGTTTTTGTCAAGTTATATGTGTAGGATCAAAACCAAGCCAGAGGTGTTGTTGATAATGTAAGCCCGCGGCAGAGGGAAATTGGAAAGGGCCGACAGGCCCGCCCCAATTTCCCGAGGCTGAGGGCTTACATTATCAAACAACACCGAGGGCGAGGTTTTGATCTAACTGATGAACCGAGATAAACCGTAGTAACAAAATTATT
Source organism: Steromphala cineraria (assembly GCA_916613615.1). Lineage (NCBI taxonomy): Eukaryota > Metazoa > Mollusca > Gastropoda > Trochida > Trochidae > Steromphala > Steromphala cineraria. The sequence goes on from OU744721.1 coordinate 47,139,342, forward strand.
TCAATAATAAGTATAAAAATGGATTCATTGATTTTTACTGGTAGGGAATCACCATGAGCAAACGGAGAGCACATCCGCGCCCTGCACGTGCTTTGCGCTCGCTACCCAAGCCGAGAGCGTGAGATGCATGCGCTATCTGCCTCGTGAAGTTCACATGATTGTCACTGTGGAAAATAAATCATTGTTCTCGTGGGCCTTTATAGCCGAGTTGTCAAAGGCGCCAGTTTAGTAAGCGAGTGGTGCAGAGTTCGAAACCAGCCATGCGAACATTATATTTGTGATTTGTCAAAATTGTGATATTTTGTGATGGTATTTATTCGAAGAAGGACTTTGAAACAAAGTATTTCAAAATGTGTATAATCCCTATCAAAATAAATTTCCGATAAATTCTACAGTAACCCCGGGCTTTCCTAGAGAAAGCCCTGGGCATTCTTGGAGAATGCCCGGCAAAGAGGTTTATCCGGTAAAAGAAGAACCTAATAGAACAATAGAGTCACGTCACTGGAGGTTTATAAGTCAAGAAAACACCTCAACCCAACAAGTCATTATCCCTGTATCTTTGAACTTTTATGGCCCTGTAATAAAAGTCTCGTTAGTAAATATGCGCGGGTCTGCCCTTTAAATGTGTATCGCCTACAGGTAGCTCGTTTTCAGGTACAGGAACATGTATTGGTAATTGTTGCATTTAATTTAATTCAATATGAAATGTCTTTGCTAATACATTTGTAAATTCATATTACCTGATATGTCAGTTAAAGTGGTGTAATAACACATTCCACCATTTTGATACAAAAAAAATTATACTGCCCTATAATAAAAGTATGTAGATCAAGTCTATTTTCTCTAAGAACTTGTGATAGTGTGAAAGTATGATATGCAATTGTTATATACAACTCAAAGAGGTGAAGGAGCACTCGAGTCATAATATCATTTGCACTACTTTAAATGTCAGCAGCTCAAAAAGAGGTTTTTGGTCTTGTTTTATTCCAGAGATTGTATATATAGTCTCTGTTTATTCATACCCACATGCATTCCTGACATTGGGCTTCTGATTTTAAAACATATAATTCATATTTCATAAATCATTTATCAATTTATCAATAAGTTAAATCTGCCGGTTAAATTTATGAATTCGTGCACAGATATCAACAGTTCATTATTAACACAAGAAGAACAATTTGGGTTTCCAAATAAGACCGATCTCAAATCAAAACCTTTATTATAGAAGAACATATTTTGCCTTATATGGGTGTACAGAGGACATGTAAAAAAGTAATGTGTCGAATCTTCATAGTTATGGCCACAGGAACAGGCGGGAATTTGTTATACAAATCTTTCAAACTTGTGTGCATTTAAATCGCTGCATTCAAGTCTAAGACGAGTGTGTATTATTTGAGAAAATCTACTACCAAAATTGAAATTGAAATTACTAAACATGATAGGTTCATTGGCTATAGCTTTTTTAAAAGTAGATAAAGATGGCCAATTTCTATGTTCTATCGGTAATGAATTCCATAATTTAACCGAATCTGGAAGGAAGGATTTTGCATAATTTACAGTTTTACCGTTTATGGTCTGAAGTTTTGAGTCATCACGAAGATTGTAATCAATAACATCTGATATTTTCGGAGGTACTAGGTTGCTAAGGTAACTTGGTGTATCATTATTGACCATTTTATAAAACAAACTCATTTTGTTAATATATCGTCTATGGCATAATGGTTTACAGTTCGTTTCTTTATATATTTTATCATGACTCGTACCACGGACGGCACCACAAACGGTTCTCAGAGCATCAAGAATGAGTTTTTCTAACATTTCTGCTTGTTGCTTTGTACAATTATCCGATATATGACTGTAGTAGTCAAATACAGGTGGTTTAAACATATTTTATTTCATAAAGAAAAATGGATTGGCGAACAAGCCACTCGGGCCTATATAAACGCCGCTCCAGTACACAATTACAAAGACTGGTACAAATGAAATGAAATTAGTAATGAAAACAGAGTAATATCTGCATAAGATATCCAAACAATGATTACATAAAGAAAGTCGTCATATTGTTGTATTGTTGGGTATGCCTAATAATAATGGTGGATTTAGCTGCAGTTCAATATTTAAATATATTTAGAGATCGCTTGCTCTTTCTGATAAATTGATGCAATGAGTTCAAGATTTTACTATTAGTGGCCTCATTCAAGGAGCTGTTACCATATAAAACCGTCGTTATGCCATACCCTTGATTATAAAAATACATATTTGGTCTTATATGACGATAGTTTTGACAGGTAAACAGAAAATGAATTACATCTTCGTTTAAGTGGCCACAAGAACACTTTGGTGTTTCGGATATATGTCTGTTATACCTATCCGCCTTCAGATCACTACAACCGAGCCTGAGGCGGCAATGAATAATTTGACAGAATCTATTACCGGTATTCAAATCAAAGTAATTTTGAGTGTCTGTAGGATTTATCATCGTTTTGAAGTGGTTTAAAGACGTTGCTTCGGTAATTCCCAGAGGCAAAGAATTCCATGAAATAATAGCACTTGGTAAAAAGGATTGTGCATATCTCTGCGTTTTACAATTAATTGTTTGGATAGAAGTACTATTCCTTAGGTTATAGTTACTTTGTTCAGATACTCTCCCCGGTACAAGTTCATTGAGATAGTTAGGAGCCATACAATGATACATTTTATAGAAGGCGACAAGCTTAAAGCGATATCTGCGATTTTTTAATGTGCTGTAATTGGTTTCATTGTAAATTTTATTGTGGCTGGTCCCTCGAACTGCACCGCATATAGTTCTTAAGGCATCTAAATGCAAATTTTCCAGTAACTTTGCCTGTTCAAGAGTACAATTATCCCATACCTGACAACAGTAGTCAAAGAGAGGTAAAATAAAAGACTTGTATAAAATATTTAATGTTTTACGAGTTAAGCGATATTTTAAACTTCTTAGACAATTTATTCTTGGGCTAATTTTCTTTATCATGTCATTAATATGTACTTTCCAAGAACAATCGCTTTGAAGTGTTAGGCCTAAGTGTTTATGATGTTCAACGTCTTGGATGGTTTCGCCATTCATCATCAAGTTAGGTATAGTGTAATTTTGTGTTTTGCGACTGAAGGTCATGCTCTCAGTTTTACTGGGGTTGAAACTTACTTGCCATTTTCTGGCCCAGTCTGCAATTTTAGTCAAATCATTATTGATAGTTGCGGCTGCTGTAATATGATCATCTATAATAACATATATTGATGTATCATCGGCAAAAAGACGGATGTTGCTGTCTACACCTTCTACAATGTCATTTATATAGACAATGAACAAAAGCGGTCCTAAGACTGATCCCTGGGGTACGCCAGCTTCTATGGAACTAAATCTCGAGCTAAAGCCATTTATTACCACTTTCTGCTTTCTGCTATCTAAGTAACTCTGAAACCATTCCAACAGTTCTTCTCGTATACCATATGCGTGAAGCTTGTGTATGATGCCCCTATGCCAAACTTTATCAAAAGCTTTGCTTATATCGCAAAAAACTGCTCTGATTTCCTTTCCTTGGTCGACTGCACTCGAAATGAAATTATATAGATACGTTAATTGATTTACTGTGGAATCCCCAGGCATGAAACCTGATTGTAAGTTTGATAGAATATTGTTATCCCTGAAGAAATTGAAAACATATTTAAATACGCACTTTTCGAACACTTTTGCCATACAGCTAGTTAAAGCAACAGGTCTATAATTAGAACAGTCATGTTCATCACCTTTCTTATGGAGCGGAAGTACGGGTAGAATGTACTGTTTATACATGATCTCTAAAGTATTTCGGTTCAATCTGTATTTTAGACTTCTCAGGCAATTAACCATTGGCGCAACCTTTTTAACAATGTCGTTAATATGGTCGTTCCAAGAACAGTCATGTTGTAAAATAAGACCCAAATGTTTGTGACTTTCAACCGAGTCGATAATCTCATCATTCATAGTCAAATCTGGCATTTGAACTGGATGCAATTTACGAGTAAAACGAATGGAAACTGTTTTATTTGGGTTGAATGATACCTGCCATTTGTCTGCCCATTCAGATATTCGCTTCAAGTCAACATTTATATCAACAGAAGTTTCGAAAGGATAACCGATAATCGCATATAGAGATATATCGTCCGCGAAGAGCAGTATATTGCTATTGATGCCTTCGACTATATAGTTAATATATACAATAAACAATAACGGTCCCAATACGGAACCCTGTGGCACGCCAGCGAAGACGCCTCTGTTATCAGATTGGAAACCATTAATAACAACACATTGTTCCCTGTTCTCAAGATAGCTCTCGAACCAGTTTAACAAATTTCCATTTATTCCATTTTTCTTTAATTTGTGTATGATAAATATAAACATTTGCTTGTTTAACCAATCCGGTTCTTTCTTTTTGGGAAATAAATGTTTAATTTAAATCACATGCATATTTGTCAATCTTTTTCATAGTTCATTGATTAAGCACTTCTAGTTTAGGGCAGTCATTACTGATTTTTTAGGAGCATTACAACTGGTTGGTCACAATGCGAGGTCATGAAGGGATATGACATAATCACTTTGAATGTATGAATCGGATAACAAGTTCATTTCTTTTGATATGATAAAAATATACGTATTTTGAAAATTGTCGGTGTTACATTAATCATTTTCTTCCTTAAAGTATTATTATAAAAGTCAATTTTATCATTTCATTAAAGTCGACATTTCATCAACATATTTTACAATATCAAAGTCACAAAAGTAATTCTGTCTTAAATTTCATTAAACTTTTCCTATCGTTCCTCTAATAAGCAAACATTACATCCCTTAGCCTCCTGAAAATGAACACAATTATAGAAGGTTTTGCCTTTTTGGTGTAATGAAATATATTTCACTTTGTATATCTGTTCTCTTATCTATATATTCAATTATGTATTTGTCTTTTCAAAGATAAGCTCATCAATGTAAGCCGTTTAATCCATATTAGTACATGTACAAAAGGTTTAAAATATAACTAGGACTGTCATACAATGTACTTAGGCCTTGAAGACTTCCTCTTTGACCTTCACACAGTGTTTGACCTTCACATGCACTTTTGTCTAAGATCATGTGTCATTGATAAGTTATGATTTTTCAAACATATCCACCAAAACATCACTTTTCAAAATACAAAGTTTGACCCTTCCTTGTAACCGGAAATGAGTGTTCACGATCGATTTTATTCTTTTATCTTGTAGACCTTTCTCGAATAATAAAAATACAAAACATGCCGATAACAATAAGTTTTTTTTAGTGTTTGACCTTCGCATGCATGTTTGTCAAAGAGGTAAACAGAAAGTAATACATTATCAAAATAACCAAAGCTCACATGATATTCAACGTTAAAGACTGTGTTACGACGGTGACCAACGTCAGATTCTACATTCTTTTAGCTGTCTGATGATATATAAAACATTGCCTTGTGCTTTTTGCTATCAAGCTACGATTTTTCAAACATAGATATATCATAATCATTCAAAACGAAAGTAGGATTGACCATATTTCAATGGTCCGAATATCAATGTTAATGAGCTATCTTAATTTAATTAGATTCATCCAAGATTATGTGTTCTTTTGGCTGTCTAATGATATATAGAACAATGATTTATCGTCTGGCGTTTATTTGTAACGATTCTTCAAACATACCCACCAAAACGCCACTATTCAAAATGCCAAGTTTGACCCTTCCTTGTAACCGGAAGTGACTGTTCGCAAGCGATTTTATTCTTTTATCTTGAAGACCTTGCTAATGTCTAACTCTCATGCAAAAATCAATGAATCAATCATTAAATTCTACTGTCTGCTTTTTTAGTTATGTGCCCTTGAAGTTGGCGATTTTTATATTATGGTCAACTTCGAAAGGTGCAAAAATATTCAGAAGAGAAGGTTGTCAAAGGCAGGTGGGGTCGGAAAAAGTAAAAAAATGCACTAAAAGCAAGATGGCGGCCAAACCATGTGACCTACGAATTTGTCACGATTTACTTTTTTTCATTATTTTTTATTGCGCATATTTTAAAATAAGTTTCAAGTCTCTAAGTAAATTCTGAAAAAAATCAATGTTTAATTTTCCATTTTGGATTTGACCAAAAGCTTCGCATGTCTATTCCACAGTAAGGGCTGTAGCTCGTTCACAAAAAAAGTAAAAAAAATGATAATAACAACTTGAAGAAATCGGATAAAAACAATAGGTCTTCCAGACTTTGTCTTGAATACCTAACAAACAAAAAACACCCCGATAACAATAGGGATTCAGCCTGTAGGGGGTTGCTTTTGACCATTTTGAGCTATTTAATGTGTTGTTTTAGGTCGAAAATGTGCTTTTGACCATTTTGAGCTTTTTGATGTGTTGTTTTAGGTCGAAAATGCGAATTCTAGCCGGTTAGCATTATTCTTAGTACATAGAACGTTAAAGGCTACGTTTTCCGTATGTTGTGCTGAGGTGAATGGATTTAGTGACATAAGTCTAATGTAAAAGACTTCTTTCTGATTTTGCCCCAAAAAGTCTACACGCACAAATTGTAGAACATCCAGCTAGGAGGAAATGCATATTTCAAAGTTCCACAAGGGTGATAGGCCATTTGGACAAAAAGGAGTTAATTGAGGACGTTACACCCTTTGTCGAGTAGAATCTGCCAAACACTTAGGCAGGAATCAGGAAGACCCATATCTATGAACCAAAAGCCCAAGCCCAAATCCAAGTCCAGTAATAATGCCCCTCACTATGCCCTTTCCATTAAGGGAAGGTACATTTACTTGTACCTATGCACCGACCCGTGAGCTTGGTCTTGAAATAAAAGGTTATCAAATAAAGGGTATCAAAGTTTATGGGGTCCACTTAGACCTTATCGACCTCTATACCTCCCGAACCTTTAGAGATATTCCAAAATTGTTTTCACCATCGTGTAGAGGGGAGAATTATCTTTATTTCCATGTATTATTTGTTTATGAGCATGAAAAAGTATAGAAACAGTGAAAGATGCGACATCTGTGGCACATATTATAAGTTATAACATTGCATAGCGAATCACATAGGTATTTATTATTCCCGTGAAAGGTTTTATGCAACGGGCAGAACACGAGTTTCTATTCAGATGTCAGAGAGTGAGGACGTGTTTTGAGGTGCTCAGCAGATAACTATAGAGTACTTCAAAGACTGTACACACTTTACAACTTTTGTCATTTGTATAGGAATATAGATGACATTTCTGAGTCATGTGTTATGATCATAATACAAACTTGGATTTGTAAATGTAAACTTATCGGTCTATTGAATCTACAAAGTTTAACGTATTAGCAACATGTGCAGTTGGCTATTCAATTAAATCCCAAGCTGACAACCAAAGAAACGATAATGGAGGACGACTTGGACCTAGGCCAAATA